>CM064519.1:35515657-35653157 GCA_032716605.1 Paralithodes platypus
AATATATCCCCCGCTCTCCCATACACTCTTCTAGACTTTAGGAAAATCAAAAAAATATTGCTCGCAGATATGACACCTCACCTCCAACCCAAACTTATCGCTCTTGATATACACGACTCGCTAAATATTTATCCCAGCCAACACATATAGCCCCACTAGCGTTATCATCTACCAAACTGTTACCTTAGACTAAATACCAATTCTACTCCATAATAACCATTGTTCTTCAAATCCTTTAGTCTGGTATACCCCCAGGCGATAATACCAGACGCCCACCTCCACACACATATTGCTCCAAACCCTAAAGCCTTCCAAAATAATACTCCATAAAGCCGAGGCTAATACCAAAGCCTCCCCCTCCCAGCCATTAAAGTCTTCCAAAATATTACCCCAGGCTCTAATACGTACCCCCCACGTCTCCCCAGATATTACCCCTTCCCCCACCCCCTCCTCCCCCAGACATTAAAGTTTTCCAAAATATTACCCCAGATTCTAATACCTACCCCTTTCCGGACCCCCAACCCCGAGATATTGCCCCGCAGACATTAAATTCCCCTTAGAATATTGCCCTTGGAAGCCCGTCCTCCCCTTATCCCTTGCACAGGAGTCCTCCTCCTTCAGATACACAGTTCAATACACAGGGCTGGCTCCAGGTTTATGTCTCGGCAGGGAAATTCAGACTCGACGTGTTAGTTGCCTGTATATATCCTGAGACTGGAGATGTAGGAGAAGGAGGAGGAGGAGGTAGTGTTGGAGAGAGGGAGAGAGAGAGAGAGAGAGAGAGAGCACAAAGGAAAACAAGCAAAACACGTCATGCGACCCCTCGAGGTTACTTTCCCTCCAAAACACTGTTGTTCCAAGAGAGAGAGAGAGAGAGAGAGAGACTAGGAGGAGGAGGAGGAGGAGGAGGGACAATGTAGGAAGAGAGTAGGAGGTGAAGAAAGATTAGTTGGAGGGGATGCAGGGATGAGGAGAAAGGCCTGGAAGTATACAGTAGGAGAAACAGTATTGGAATTAGAGGTGAAGGAATTGGTGATGGCGAAGAAACTTAGATATGAGGAATACGGGGAAAAGTGGTTAGTAACGGAAAGAAAGGGTTAGAGGATGTTAAGTGTGAGCAACAAGGAAAAGGGAGAGGAAATGAAAAAGAGGTAGTAACAAAGTGAATAAGGATAGGGGGGCCATAAAGAGCAAGGGAGAAGAGACAAAATCAGAGGGGGTGTCACTGAGAGAAGAGAGGGATACTGATGAAGGATCAGGCTGCAACGTAAAAACCGGAGAAAGTTAGAGAAGTAAGAATAACACATAATTATAAGCTGCAAGGGAAAGAGAAAATAGAGCAATTTAGGAGACTACCAAAGGAAAAGAAGGAATTGAAACGATGGTGACATTTAATGTTACTTGCAGTGAACAATTTTTTTTTATTAAAGCAAGGGGAAATGTTAAGTGGATAAGTAATGTAGACGACTGTGGTAGAAAATTGAGGAGAAGGGAGACTAAGGTGAATAGAGGAGATGATTATGATGGGTGGTTGATATGGGGGAGGAAGGAGGGAAAGAGCAGGTGAAAGTTCTGGAGATGGAAGAGGTTGAGGTTGTAGGAGAAGGAAGGTTGGCATGAAATATAAGGTGCTTGGAAATATAAAAAGGCTTACAAAGGAAGGCAAATAACATCAGGCTTAATTACACCATGTCTGTTTTTTGATGAGGGATACTGATTGGGAAATGAAGCAACAGAAGGGCATAGATTCCAGAGATTTGTGTACATGCAATTGGAATAGTAGCATGTAGAAGATTAAGTGAAGGGTAATAATGACACAGAATTACAAATATAACTAAAAGGTGCTACTTAGTAAAAAATAGCTATTGTTCGAAAATCATTGTTGATATATTTAATTGATGGGCATGTAAATAGTTAGTAATCGGGTGAGAAGTGCATAGGGAAAAGTATTCTTCAAATTGGAGAATGAAGGTATTGTAAAGCAAACATAGTACTTGTGAGGTAAAGGATTACGTTGCGCTTATTTTTGGGCATTAGATTTTGAAAATATATATAATTCAATCGACCTCTCAAACTTTTCAGAAAAATGCACAAACCACTTGATGCTTTAGATGTGTTCTGGAAAACCACCCACACAATTTAACTACAAAAGGTAAACATGAGTATGCTACTTTTTTGTGAAACTGCTTTAACCCATGATTGTACAGTCAAAACAAATAATAATAATTAAATAACCTGTCTATTCACCTGATAACTAGCTTAACCAAAATTGACAAAACTAATAGGGCTTGAGGTGCGATATACAAATATTGATGAGCAAATAACAACAACAATAACAACAACAACTACTACTACTACTAATAATAATAATAATCTATCTATCTATATGCTCAGGCCCAATCCCCATTTTGGGAGTAGCCGACTCAAGACAGAGCAAGAACAGGGAAAACACAAACACAACATAGAACAACAAATAAACACAGATAAAAAACACAAACTCACACACATCCAGGTCACCCAGGAGAAGACCCAAAGACCAGGGTCACCAAGGTCGCTCCAGCACTCCCCCGGCCCCCGACCACCCGGAAAGGTTCCGATCTCGGCATGCAGACATGCAGCGGAGCCAAAGCCACAAGCCCTTCCACCATGATAATAATGATAATAATAATAATAATAATAATAATAATAATAATAATATCAATATCTTTATTGTGCAATTGCAATTTTATGGATGAAGATATACAGAGCTTCTTAGTCTAAGTACAGGAAAATGTTTATTCTAATCTTAACTACGAGGTCACATGCGATCTTTGGCGACCGTGAAGTGCATGAATTCCGACCATAATAAATGCGCAGATGCACTGGTATAACGTTTTGAAGGCTGACACAAGCTGGTAGTTGAATAGCTTGACAAGGCAGATGACCACTCTTTATCCTTTTCCATCGGTATCATCGAAATAAACATTTGGGCTGAGAGACTCGAACCTCGATCTCACGACAAGGCCATTAGCGGGCGATACCAGACCACGGGACCATTCTGATCCATGTGTGTGTGTGTGTGTGTGTGTGTTGATCCGCCACAGAAGATAAGTGTACATGAGTTGCGACGAGGTATCATACATTAGGGCAGGTAAACGTTGACGATGAATGTGTATTTGACTGAAACGAACAGGATAATAAATTGATGCGTATGGAGATGAGAGTAGGAATGTGCACCTGAGCAGAATCTCTAGTGAAGGTGGGGAGAGGAGTGGAAAGATTGATTGATAAAGCAGATGAAATGGTAAAGTAGAGATACATTAATTAGTATTAGTAAGAGAGGTTCGTTACCAGGTCATGCATGAGCAGATTTAAATTGAGATTCAGAAAAGTGCTCAATTATGAGATTATATATTTTTGCCTTATGTGAAGGGCTGTTCTCTGGCAACGTAAAATACAGATATTACAGAGGAACGCTTATGATAGGATCAGCATAGTTCGAACTATTTTATCCTAACCAAATCTCACAACCGACTCAAAATCCTTTAAGTTAGACAAATATGTAACAAATTAGTTGGGCCGAAAAAAAGAAGTGGAACACACATTAAGGTGATGGCATAATAGTTGAAGGACAATTCAGAGTAAAAAATGAACATTATGGACGATCAAAAATTATGACTAAAATATATATATATACCGTATATATATATATATATATATATATATATATATATATATATATATATAAAGAAAAAAGACGAACAACAAAATGAGAAGGAAAAGAAAGATAGGAAATAGAAGAAATAAGAAGGGAAAGATAATAGGCGAGGGACATGGGCGAGAGAAAATATGAATATGAATAGAGGAGAGGGGCGGGATTGACCGGAGAGGGGAAAGAACGAGATAATGAATAGGAAATAAGAAAAATTAGGAAATAGAATGAGAGGACAGAGCACGCAAAATAGAATGAGGATAAAAAGAAGAGAGGAGAGAAAGGGTGGTGGGCAGGGGTAAGCGGAAGAAAAGAATACAGAGGAAATAAGAGAGACACAAATGACAGGAGAGGGGCAAGGATAACTAGAGAGAGGCGAGGACGAGAGGGAAATAAAGAGGCGGAAAGACAAGGAATTCGATGGCAGGTGAGGAACAATGAAGGAGAAGGGGAGAGATGAGGAGAAGGACATAAGGCATAGGCAAGATAAGAGGTAGGAACAAAGAGAAGGAATACAGATGACAGACACAAGGATGTTGAGGAAAGGGCACAGACAAGGAAAAGACGAGATCAGTACGGACACAGTGAAAGCAACAACAAAAAGTCAAGAAGTGATACAGAAGCAACTGCAAAAACAGTAGAGCAATATGCGAAAGGGGAAGAAGTGCTGCAGGGGACAGGGGCATACACAGAGTAGGAGAGGGACACAGAAGTATAGACGAATAAATAGAAGAGAAAGGCATTAATTGGTAAATAAATAATAGTCAATGAAACACCAAATTATGTACGTGAGGGGAAGAAGGAAGGCAGATAAGGTCAGCAGGGGAGTGGGGGCAATGTCTCAGAAAGGAAGGCAAAACACAACAGGGGGTGAACGTGGCGGAGAAGAGATACACAGAGGGAAGAGAGGAGCAATAAGTAATAAAGAAGGAATAATAGAGACGATAGTAAAGCATGTACGAGAGGGTAAGAAGGGAGGAAGGCGGGTAAAGGCAACAAGGAATGGGGGTAATGACTCAGAAAGGAGGGTAGGAGTAATAGTAGATAAACAAACAAACAAACAAAGTAGAGAGAGAGGAACAATAAGTCATAAATAAGGAATAGTAAACATTAAAGTAACATATTTACCAGAGGGTAGCAAGGGAGGGAAGCAGTTGAGGACAGTAGGGGGTGGGGGCAGTGTCTCGGAAAGGTAGGTTCGGTTTCAGAAGGATATCACGTAGACAAACCGAGAGATGAAGTGATGAACACAGTATATGAAGATAAGGCAGTTCGTGATATACAAGGAATATTGAAGAATATAATACAACATGTACGGGTGGGGGATGGGGGGGAGAGAAATAGGGCAAGTATTGGCAGCAGCGGGTGTAGGCAATGCTTTAGGAAGGAAAGTAAGGGCAACATGAGATTAGCACGGAGGAGGAGATATATACATTGAGAAGATATGGGCAAGAAGTGATTGAGAAGGAATCGTAAAGAAGATGGTAAGCAATGTACGAAAGGGGAAAAAGGGAGGAGGAAGAGGGCAGCAGGAGAATACAAAGTAAACAAACCCAGAGAAGACGATATGAATAAAGAAAACTGGAGGGCAATCAGTGGTAGAGAAGGAATAGTAAACACAAATAAACTAAAAAACACAGTTAATCATGTATAGGAGAGGGGAAGGAAGGTAGGTACAGGCGGCAATGTGTGGTGGTAATGTATCAGCACAGAAGATAAGAGCAGCAGGAGATACACAACGAGAAGAAAGGGGCAATATGAGATAAAAGAGGAATAATATAAGACACAGTAAGCAGCATGAAAGAGAGGGGAAGAAGGAAGGTACAGTAGGTACGGACAGCAGGGGGTGGGGACAGTGTCTCAGACCAAACCCAGACAACACATTAGATATGCCATTCTCGGATGGTGTAATTAATGATGGTCTGTTGCGGTTAGATTTATACGGCCGGCGGGTTTTGTTACTGAGAAATATCACCGCCTTGATAAATGACACGCCTTTTGAATGCATATATTCCTGCACGCATTCATGCATTTTAATGGATATCAGTTTATATATATATATATATATGTATATATATATATATATTGTATAATATGTTATATTCATTCAATAACAAAATATAAATGACTTATCGATTACAAACAATGTAATTAAAACCTTTTTGTTTTACTTTAATATTAGAGCATATACGGATACCAATAATTACAAAGGCTTTTTATAAAAATTGCAACTATTTTCTTGTTAAAGTAGGTGATTTGGGTCAAAGTGTTTATGATCATGATGCTTTTAAGAGGTGTTGAATTATTTGATGTAGTGTTTTGGTTTTAAAGGTTATATTATAATTGATTAAAACATATGTTGTGGTTGTGGCTATTATTTTTATGATCAAGGTAAAGATAGCAAGGACGGTGGTACTGATAGGAACACCAAAATATTTGTTTGCTCTAAGTGTGTGTTTTCTTATTTAATAAAAACAAATTAAATGTTTTAAAGGCATGACAGTGCTGGTTACTCTTGGCTCTTCTTCAAGGATGTCTAAAGTGTTTAACAGTATATTAACAATAAACAGTTTTCATTATATGGATTAATTACATTGAATTCAATCGTTATAATGGTGGTAATGGCGATAATAATTATGGTGGTGAATGAAGTTATGATAAATGTGTCAGTGAAGCTAGGTGTTGTAAGTCATGGTGAACATACTTGTGATAATGTTAGAAGAAGACAATATTAAGAGTTAATTTGATGATGTCAGGAATGTCTAAGATTGTGATCTAGTAATGGTGACCCAGTGTATGTCTACCCTTTTACCTCAACCAACTTTCAGTGACAGTAATAATGCTAATGTTAGTACAAATAGTAGTGATAGTGGTAATTATGAAGAAGATAATATAATGATTATGGAGTTTGAAGGTAGACATGGCTAGTAACGATGGTGACCTGGCGCTGTTCTCGGACTTTCTTCTGTTCAACTGCTGAGCTCTGGAGCTCTCTCCCAGAATCGGTCTTTTCCTCTTCCTGTGACTTGGATTGCTTCGAACTCCGTGTGTCCGGGCATTTTGGCTCGAGCGTCCCGTGAGTTCGGCCCTGTCACTCTTTGAAATCTGGGGAGGCACTCGCTGCAGGCAGTTATGCCTTTTGTCTCTCTCATTCACATACAAAAAAAAAAAAAAATCGAACTTCTTAACCCTACTCCCTGATCCCAACTGCTTATGGTAGTACTAGGTAGTACTAGGTAGTACTATATACTGTTGACAATTGTAGTAATCATAGTAATAGTAATGGTGAAAGTTATATATTAGATAATAATGATAATGGTGGTGAATATAATAGTGATGATGGTAACACTATAGTTATCGATAATAAAGGTGAACTTGTGTAAGTTTAGCTCCCCCCCCAAAAAAAAATAATAATAATAAATACATAACAAATATACAATGAAATATATTAACAAATATATAAATAAATAAACATAATAAATAAATCGATAATATACATTTCAGCACATTTCAAGAATAGAAGAGGTTTTTGTGTTTATATTGACATTGTGGCTAGCAGTAAACGTTCTGATGAATATGATGATAATGGCTGTAAAAAACAGTGGCATACCGAGGATGGATAACATGGACAACAATGAGAATCAGGATAGTGGTAATGAAATCTACATATATAATGGTGATAATAAGCGACAATGTTGAAAATACAAAAGGATAGCAACTGATAGTAATGCTGACCCGCGTATGTCAGATAGTAAAGGATAATGATGAGTTTAATAGATAATAATGTTGACCTGATGTACGTTAAATAGTACATCATTTTGATGATAGTAATAGATAGTGAATGTCAGATAGTAAATGATAATGAGGATAATGGTGTATGTCAAATATCATAGAATTGTGATGATAGTAATAGATAGTAATGGTGGTGACCTGGCGCATGTCCTTCCCTCTTACTACACCCCCCCCCCCCCCCCCCCCCCCTTCACCCTAGGAACCAAACTCTCAGTGCCGGCCATCGAAGTCGTTCATCAAGAGGACGCGTAATTGGTCTCCTCAAGGGCGTAGTACCTGTTAGCTGGCCCTCCTTATTTGTTTTGCCTTCTCCCTTTCTCCTTTCCTTTCTTTATCATCTCTAGTATCGTCTTTCTCTTCCGTACCCCCACCCTCCTCCTCCTCCTCATACACCTGTTCCCTTTCAGAATTGTAGTAATAAGGTACGTCCACACTGGCAACAAAATATGTTTGCAAAACAAAATACAACATAGTAGGCAACAACGTATTAATTTGTTAATGATACAGTGTTGTAGACATGTTGGTACTAATGTGTAGTACCAATATGTCTGCAACACTGTATCATTAACAACTTAATACGTTGTTGCCTACTATGTTGTATTGTGTGTTGCAAACATGTTTTGTTGCGAGTGTGGACGCACCTTGAGAGTTAACTTAGATTACACATCAACTTAATGTTCTCCCTGTTCTATCCAAAATTCCGTGTCAGTTTTTCCATACTACATGGTATTTTTCCAACTGTTTCCATGCCAGTATTAGCTGAAGGCAGTGGTGGGTGGGGAGTTAGGTATCTTATGTCTTAACTTTTCCTTCTTTATTAGAATAGTAAGTTCACATTGGTCTCTCTCTCTCTCTCTCTCTCTCTCTCTCTTGTCATTTTACCCCCCTCCCCCCCTCCGCCCTCCCCTACAACTTATCTGTCTAACACTTCCACGATTGTTGTTCCTCATCTCCTTATGCAGTGCCTGTAGTCTGGTCTCCTTATTTGTTGGCCTTCATATCCTCATCCTCCCTTGTGTGTTCTCTCACCCCTAATGATATCCCCAACCCCCACTTTCTCCCAGCTATTTTTCTGTCTTCTTCCTCTGTGACCTATTTTGCTTCATTATCTTCCCCTGTATTCGTTCTAACTATTCTCATTTTTCCTCCTATTGCTTATATATATACTGTATATATATATATATATATATATATATATATATATATATATATATATATATATATATATATATATATATTGTTCATACACAAACATATGCATGCGATGACAAGTGCGCATAAGTGCTTCCAAACACATGGACACACACACACACACACACACACACACACACACACACACACACACACACACACACACAAGCAGTGTTCCTCGGCGGAGTCACAATAACCCTCTTAGGATCGCCAGGCCACCACAGAGGAACCTGATTGTATTTATGACCAGGAAATATACAGTAATAAAAAGCAGTACTAAAAAATTGTAGAAGGGTTTAACTTGGGAGCCAGTTTTCCCCCGAGACAGGTTTCCGGCGTCTGTAGTTAGTTTTTTGTTTATGGTTTCTCTCGAACACCTTTAACGTTTTATTAATGTTGTTTTTAGATTACGATCCAATTAAAACAGACACGCATAGAAAGTTCTTTGGCTTCTCCCTAGGTAACAGCCGTGTAAGTAGTAGGTAACAATGGTAAATATAAAGCCGGTATCACACGAGAGCTTTTAAAGTCAACATTCCATGGTCAGCATTTATCTGGCAACATTTCTGGAGTATTTTGCACTAGCATCTGAAACTAGACTGATGGTAGATGAACTTAGGTAACCGTGATATATTATATATGTTGGCCTCATAAACACCCAGACCAATGTTGAGGGAAAAATTGCTCGTGTGATACCAGCTAAACAATGGTGTGGCGGGGAGTTAGTATGTGTGTGTGCTGAGGTATGTACAGTAGGCAGGAGTGATACAGGATGAGTTTATACTAGCTACGGGGAAATGGTAACATGGTACGCTGCGTGTGTTTGTGTGTATGAGATAGAGAGAGAGAGAGAGAGAGAGTACAAAGGAAGGAAAGGAAGGAAATCAAGCAACAACATATATAGTGACCCTTCTAGGTTGCTTGTCCTCCAAAACACTGAGGATCAAGTGTCCAAACAGTGGTTTAGAGTGGGTAAGGGAACATTGGAAAGGGAATTACTGCCCTGGAACTAATGTCCGTGGCAGGATTAGGAAGTTAGTAGGGGACAGATGGGTTAGTAACTGAGGGAGGGATAAAATAAAGTTATTCATTTACAAACGCAGTCAGTCGCGGGTTTGATGCAAGATATTTGTCTAGGCGGAGTTTAAATGAATCAACGGTGATGCAGTCTATAACGTTTTGAGGAAGCCCATTCCACAAGTTGATAACTCGATTGAAGAAGAAATTCTTAGATTCGTGTGAGTTAAAAGATTTACCAATAATTTTGCAACCGTTTCCCCGCGTGTAATTAGATTGGTCGATAGTGAAGTACTTACTACAGTTCATATTGTCGATGCCTTTGATGATTTTGAACACTTGAATTAAGTCACCTCTTAATCTGCGCTGGGTTAAAGGAAATAGATTTAATTCTCTAAGACGCTCTTCGTATGGTTTGTTCTTTAGGCTAGGTATCATTTTGGTAACTCTACGTTGAACTCGTTCTAGCTTGTTTATATCTTTTTGGTAATAAGGGCACCAGGATTGAACGCAGTATTCCAGAAGAGGGCGGACTTAGGAATTGTAAAGGGTTAGGATAACTTCTTTGGATTTATGCTCAAATGATCTGCCTATAAAGCCAATTATTTTGTTTGCCTTCTTAACAACTTCTGAACATTGTTGACTCTGTTTTAGGTTACTCGATATTGTTACTCCCAGATCGGTTTCTCTGTTTTCATTCTTAAGCTGAGTGCCATTCATCGAATAGTTTTCTTTCTCATTTAGGTATCCGATATGTAGTACTTTACATTTATCCGCATTGAAACTCATTTGCCAAATTTGAGCCCAACATGACAATTTATCTAGATTGTGTTGCATATCGTCAACTTGTTCTTTTGAGAGTACGCTATTTGCAATTTTTGTATCGTCAGCAAATTTTGAGATTGTACAGGTGAGACCCTCATCTATGTCGTTGATTTAAATTAGAAAGATAATTGGTCCTAGTACCGATCCCTGGGGTACCCCGCTACTTACATTGGTCCATTTAGATGCCTTACCGTTTATGACTACTCTTTGCTTTCTGTCTCTGAGCCAATTTTCTATCCATTTCAAAACACCGTCTTGTATTCCATGCGCTTTTAGTTTTAGCAGTAAACGTTTGTGGGGAACTTTGTCCAAAGGCCTTTTGAAAATCAAGGTATATAATATCTACAGCTTTACTCTCATCGTAGAGGTTGAGGATATCGTGGAAGAAGTCTAATAGGTTTGTTAAACAGGAACGTTTTTTACGAAAGCCATGTTGAGTATCTTTAAGTATGTTATTTTCCTCTAAGTGATTTACGAGTCTGTCTCGTATGACCGTTTCTAGCATTTTACATACAACTGAGGTTAAGCTAAATGGACGATAGTTCCTGGGTAGGGATTTGCTGCCTTTTTTGAATATCGGTGTTACGTTGGCTAGCTTCCACTGATCGGGCATAGTTCCAGACTGCAAGGATTTATTGAATAGTAATGTCAGTGGTTTGGAGAGCTCATCCTTAGCTTCTTTTAGAACTCTAGGTGAGATTGTATCAGGTCCAGGCGTTTTATTTACCTTGAGTTTATCTAAACAATTCAATACTTCTCTCTCTGTAACGGTGATATTGCTTAGAACATCTGAATTATCAATCTGAATCGGCGATGGTGTAGGGATATCACTGAGGTCTTCGGTTGTAAAAACTGATGCAAAGAAGGTATTGAGGGCATTACTCATTTGTACTTCGTCTTTGGTGTATTCTCCATTTTCATCGACTAACGGTCCAACAGTTGAAGTAACTACTTTTTTCTTTCTGATATAACTATAGAATTCTTTCGGGTTTGTTTTACTTTGATTCGCAATATGTAACTCTAAGGTCTTTTTACTTTGTTTAATTAACTTTTTGGCATTGCGTCGTAGCTCTACAAATTTCAGCCGTTCTTCGTCATTGTGTGAGGATTTTAATCTATCATTAGCAAATTTTTTAGCAGGCAGGCAGTTTGAAATATCTTTTTTCCACCATTTGGTCTTATTATTATGGCCTGGACGCCGTATTTTCGATGGTATGCAGTCTTGCACTGCTTTTAGGTAAGTGGCTTCGAATAACTTCCAAGATGTATTTATGTCGTTATTGTGAATTAAAAAGCTCCAGTCAGTTTCTTTAAACATAGCTCTAAGTTTATGGAAGTTTGCTTTCTTGAAATTAGGGACTTTTTCGATGCTACTATTTGGTTCGTTACTAGTAAACTTTAAAGTGAAAGTTATCGTACGATGGTCGCTGTTACTGAATTCATCACCAACATTCAAATTCTCTATTAATTCTTCTTTTGTTGCAAGTACAATGTCAAGAACGTTATTACCACGGGTCGGCGTTCGAACAAATTGATAAAGCGAACTCTCTTGCAAGTTCGTATACAAGTCATGTCCGGAGTGTGAAGTAAGAGTATCGCCCCACTTGGTCACAGGTAAATTAAAGTCGCCAAAAATTACGGTATCTTGTGAGTTACTTACACCTGCAATTTGTTCGTAAATTTCTCGGTCAGTTTGCACTGATTGAACTGGAAGTCTGTATATTAATGCAAGTATTATTTTTGTACCTTTATTATTCTTTATTAGCACAAAAGATGCGTCGACGTTCACAATTTGAGGTTTTGACAAGAGGGTAGGGTTAAGACTTTCTTTGATATAAAGTAAAACGCCACCTCCATTTCGATTTATTCAGCTTTTCTCAAACATTACATAACCGGGAAGTGAATACTCTGCTAAAAAGTCTCTATCTTCTGTATTGAGCCAAGATTCTGTTATGCCAATCACATCATAATTTTCTGTAAACACTAGCTCCTCTAAATCTGAAAATTTATTGCGTATGCTACGAGCGTTTGCATAGAAAACCTTTAAATTTGTTATTTTAGAACTCACGGAACACTCTTTAATAATATTTTTGGTTCTTGTCGGATCTACATTTATGTTCATGGCTGTCCTCGGTCCTCGCTGTCTTCGGTCCTTATCGCTGGTGGTCCTCGGTTGCCTCTGTTTTTTTCTTGGTGTTGGATGATTTATGTCACTTCTGCTTCTTCTCGGATGGCGTTTTTTGATCCATGGCTGCGGACTGCTTTGTGTAGGAGACGACCCATGCGTGCTGAACCCACAGGGTTTAGATGAGTGCCATCCTTGCGGAACAGAGTAGGCTGGTTGTAGAAGTTGTCCCAGAGATTGATGAATTCAACTTCTTCCCTCAGACACAAATATTTTAGTCGGCTATTTGTGCTGAAGGCCTTGTCGTAGAATTTGTCAGGTGCATCGATCTTGGGGAGAATGCCTGAGATGATGATATTCCTTGACTTGTTTTTGTAGTGCTGGATCATCTTGCGATATTTCTCCATCAACTCTTCGGATCTGGTGCGCATGATGTCATTTGAACCAGCATGGATGACAAAAAGGGTATTTTCATTTGCATCCTTTGTGGTATCTTCGAAGGCTTCCACAATGTCGTCCAGTCCAGCTCCTGGGATGCAAAATCTTTCTCGTTGATTTGGGACTCTGTCGCAGAACTCTTCGACCTGTCCTCGTAGGATGGAATCCCCAACGAGCCTGGTGTCTTCTGGTTCGTCTTCCATCTCTACCAATATCTCAAATCTGTTTGACATTGTGACTGGTAGATGAGACCTTTTCTGCGTTGGCCGTGCACCGTTCCTCACTGGTGTAAATCCGGAAACCTGTGGTGGCGGGACTCTACGTACAGGTCAGGGAGAGGAGTGGTTAGAACGGGGGCGAGGGGTTGGTACTGTTCGTGCTAGCAGGCTTCTTGCACGAGGAGTGGGGGAGAGACTAAGGTGAACAGGGCGGCTGTCCTGGTTTGATGTCGGCTCAGGATCGTCAGAAGCATCTGCTGCAGTGTCTACTGCAGGTGTTGGATTGTTGGCAGATGACGTTGGGGCGGTGGTGGATGCTGGAGTTGAAACAATTGGAGTTAGTGATACTCCAACGCTGAGTGTTACAAACTCTTGGAGTGATTCCAGCTTCCTGGTGAGGGTGTTGATCTTGTTGTGGGCTTCATCCAATTTTGCTGTCAAATCCTCTCGTTGCTGGCAGAGTCGGCAGACTTGTGGATCGGCAGGAGCAAACATGGAAGCACCAAACCTACCGGCGCAGTTCGTACAGGCACGAGGCATGGTGACGATCACTTTCTTCAGATCACTTCACTCACTTAAAAACACTTAACTCACTTTAAAAACACTAAACTCACTTTACAAATACTTCACTCCCTTCAGGTCGCTTCACTTACTTAAATAGGCCTAACCGAAAACAAAAATGTTGAAATACACACAAATAGGTTATCAGCGGTGATAGCCTAACCGAAAATTAAAACAAAACAAAATTAAATTTGAATACGCAGTGATAGCCGAACCGAAAACAATTTTATGTTTATTTAAACAGAAATAGGCCACCAGGGGTTATAGCCTATCCTAACCGAAAACAAAAATTATGAAATACCGGTACGCAGAAATAGGCCACCAGCGGTGATAGCCTAACTGAAAATTTAAAAATTGAAGTACGCAGAAATAGGCCACCAGGGATGATAGCCTAGACTAACCGAAAACAAAAATAACCGAAAACAAAAATTATGAAATACCGGTACGGCACGCAGAAATAGGCCACCAGCGGTGATAGCCTAGACTAACCGAAAACAAAAATATCCGAAAACAAAAATGATGAAATACCGGTACGCAGAAATAGGCCACCAGCGGTGATAGCCTAACTGAAAATTAAAAAATTGAAGTACGCAGAAATAGGCCACCAGGGATGATAGCCTAGACTAACCGAAAACAAAAATAACCGAAAACAAAAATTATGAAATACCGGTACGCAGAAATAGGCCACCAGTGGTGATAGCCTAACTGAAAATTTAAAAATTGAAGTACCGTACGCAGAAATAGGCCACCAGGGATGATAGCCTAGACTTAACCGAAAACAAAAATAACCAAAAACAAAAAAGTATGAAATGTGCAGAAGTAGGCTACCAGGGGTGATAACCTACCTAAAAAAGCAAAACAAATATATATATATATAATAGAATATGTAACTAAATATACAATTCACCAAATAGAGATTATATAAAAATAAAGTGTAACTGCACACAAGGGGTTAATATACTGCATCAACAGATGGCGCTGGTGTCACTGTAGGCTAGTCAAGCAGGATTATATTTAGATAAACAAAGTTATCAGTCAAAGGTTACTACAAGATCATGCAAGCAACAACTAAAATTACATATATATATAGCTACAGTTGGATACTGAATACGATAACTACTAGAGTTAATAAGAAAATACAAAGCTAGGTCGATTAGAGGTGCGCGTGCGTCGTCTGCTACAAGCTAGGGTAACAAATGTAAGCAACAATGTTTATCAACATAATCTACACTCAATGAGAGCTCTGTGGGAAAGCCCGATCGTGGCCATGGCCTTCCTCAGGGACTCGGGGCTGTTCGGCTAGGCAGCTTAGGGAACAACAACAACAACAACAACAATGTTTATCAGTTAGAAAAGCAATAAAATAACATGCACGGCAACTATAGAACTATGTGGAGGTTAAACAAGCACTTAACTACTGTTCATGCAATGAATAAAGGGAATTGGGATATGAAATACTCAAATTAGGATCGAGTTTTCTCAGTGGCGATGCGGAGCTGTTGGCGGTGCTAAAGCCGACGAGTGAATGAGAGGAGGGGGGGGGGGGGGGGCGGGGGGAGGGAGGCAGCGAACGATAAATATAATCAAGCAAGATAGGATACCTGTCTATTACTTAGCAACACCAGGTGCACCATCCTCTTATTACCATTTAGCAACAGGAAATGTTCTTCAGAGCCCCACAGCCAAAATAACAAGTAAATTGTCCAAATTACTTTCTACCCCAGCCCGCGTGATCTTTGACTCTCCTCAAATTGTGAACGTCGACGCATCTTTTGTGCTAATAAAGAATAATAAAGGTACAAAAATAATACTTGCATTAATATACAGACCTCCAGCTCAATCAGTGCAAACTGACCGAGAAATTTACGAACAAATTGCAGATGTAAGTAACTCACAAGATACCGTAATTTTTGGTGACTTTAATTTACCTGTGACCAAGTGGGGCGATACTCTTACTTCACACTCCGGACATGACTTGTATACGAACTTGCAAGAGAGTTCGCTTTATCAATTTGTTGGAACGCCGACCCGTGGTAATAACGTTCTTGACATTGTACTTGCAACAAAAGAAGAAGAATTAATAGAGAATTTGAATGTTGGTGATGAATTCAGTAACAGCGACCATCGTACGATAACTTTCACTTTAAAGTTTACTAGTAACGAACCAAATAGTAGCATCGAAAAAGTCCCTAATTTCAAGAAAGCAAACTTCCATAAACTTAGAGCTATGTTTAAAGAAACTGACTGGAGCTTTTTAATTCACAATAACGACATAAATACATCTTGGAAGTTATTCGAAGCCACTTACCTAAAAGCAGTGCAAGACTGCATACCATCAAAAACTCGGCGTCCAGGCCATAATAATAAGCCCAAATGGTGGAATAAAGATATTTCAAACTGCCTGCTTGCTAAAAAATTTGCTAATGATAGATTAAAATCCTCACAAAATGACGAAGAACGGGTGAAATTTGTAGAGCTACGACGCAAAGCCAAAAAGTTAATTAAGCAAAGTAAAAAGACCTTAGAGTTACATATTGCGAATCAAAGTAAAACAAACCCGAAAGAATTCTATAGTTATATCAGAAAGAAAAAAGTTGTTACTTCAACTGTTGGACCGTTAGTCGATGAAAATGGAGAATACACCAAAGACGAAGAACAAATGAGTAATGCCCTCAATACCTTCTTTGCATCAGTTTTTACAACAGAAGACCTCAGTGATATCCCTACACCATCGCCGATTCAGATTGATAATTTAGATGTTCTAAGCAATATCACCGTTACAGAGAGAGAAGTATTGAATTGTTTAGATAAACTCAAGGTAAATAAAACGCCAGGACCTGATACAATCTCGCCTAGAGTTCTAAAGGAAGCTAAGGATGAGCTCTCTAAACCACTGACATTACTATTCAATAAATCCTTGCAGTCTGGAACTATGCCTGATCAGTGGAAGCTAGCCAACGTAACACCGATATTCAAAAAAGGCAGCAAATCCCTACCCAGTAACTATCGTCCAATTAGCTTAACCTCAGTTGTATGTAAAATGCTAGAAACGGTCATACGAGACAGACTCGTAAATCACTTAGAGGAAAATAACATACTTAAAGATACTCAACACGGCTTTCGTAAAAAACGTTCCTGTTTAACAAACCTCTTAGACTTCTTCCACGATATCCTCAACCTCTACGATGAGAGTAAAGCTGTAGATATTATATACCTTGATTTTCAAAAGGCCTTTGACAAAGTTCCCCACAAACGTTTACTGCTAAAACTAAAAGCGCATGGAATACAAGACGGTGTGTTGAAATGGATAGAAAATTGGCTCAGCGACAGAAAGCAAAGAGTAGTCATAAACGGTAAGGCATCAAAATGGACCAATGTAAGTAGCGGGGTACCCCAGGGATCGGTACTAGGACCAATTCTCTTTCTAATTTACATCAACGACATAGATGAGGGTCTCACCTGTACAATCTCAAAATTTGCTGACGATACAAAAATTGCAAATAGCGTACTCTCAAAAGAACAAGTTGACGATATGCAACACAATCTAGATAAATTGTCATGTTGGGCCCAAATTTGGCAAATGAGTTTCAATGCGGATAAATGTAAAGTACTACATATCGGATACCTAAATGAGAAAGCAAACTATTCGATGAATGGCACTCAGCTTAAGAATGTAAACAGAGAAACCGATCTGGGAGTAACAATATCGAGTAACCTAAAACCGAGTCAACAATGTTCAGAAGTTGTTAAGAAGGCAAACAAAATAATTGGCTTTATAGGCAGGTCATTTGAGCATAAATCCAAAGAAGTTATCCTAACCCTTTACAATTCATTAGTCCGCCCTCTTCTGGAATACTGCGTTCAATCCTGGTGCCCTTATTACCAAAAAGATATAAACAAGCTAGAACGAGTTCAACGTAGAGTTACCAAAATGATACCTAGCCTAAAGAACAAACCATACGAAGAGCGTCTTAGAGAATTAAATCTATTTCCTTTAACCCAGCGCAGATTAAGAGGTGACTTAATTCAAGTGTTCAAAATCATCAAAGGCATCGACAATATGAACTGTAGTAAGTACTTCACTATCGACCAATCTAATTACACGCGGGGAAACGGTTGCAAAATTATTGGTAAATCTTTTAACTCACACGAATCTAAGAATTTCTTCTTCAATCGAGTTGTCAACTTGTGGAATGGGCTTCCCCGAAACGTTATAGACTGCATCACCGTTGATTCATTTAAACTCCGCCTAGACAAATATCTCGCATCAAACCCGCGACTGACTGCGTTTGTAAATGAATAACTTTATTTTATCCCCCCCTCAGTTACTAACCCATCTGTCCCCTACTAACTTCCTAATCCTGCCACGGACATTAGTTCCAGGGCAGTATTTCCCTTTCCAATGTTCCCTTACCCACTCTAAACCACTGTTTGGACACTTGATCCTCAGTGTTTTGGAGGACAAGCAACCTAGAAGGGTCACTAGATCTGTTGTTGCTTGATTTCCTTTGTACTCCTTTGTACTCCTTTGTTTATCCTCATAATTGTAGTATTAGGGATTTATTATGTTATAATACCAGGTCTCTTCGAATACAATTATACACTTCAGTGTATAGCAAAGCTAACTTCTTTAGCTAAATAATTCAAGGATAATTTGATTACAACACGTAATTAATATATACTAATTTCCATAATTATCTTTAACGTCTTTCAATGCCATAGTTAATAGACCGAAAAAATTACTATAATATGATTCTCAGGAACGTAACATAAAATACAAATTATTTAATTCCCTCCAACCAAACACTTAGCAGCGTAGCAGTACATGTAATTATTATAATCTGAATATCAATATCCATGTACACTACTGTCTTGTATTCTACAGCATTACAGTCATTACTATCTTGGAACTTTGTTCACATTATTTTCTTCAAAATACATATTGAGATCAACATTTTAATGTTTTCTCATTTCAATTCATGTTTAAAAACACAACAAGACAGTGTATCTGTCTCAATAATTTGTTTTCACCTGGCGGAAATTCAATCCTTTTGCAGCTAAATTCTTGATAATGTTATGGCAAAGTAAGAATATATTATGTATCTGCGTCACATTTACACTATGCTCTCACAAGTAGCAATATATTTGGATATAAGAATTTTGTGGAAACAGAATATTCAAGATGGGGACTTGGCCTTTAGCTAATGTTTGATATGCCTCAATACCCAGCTTCATTATAAATTTTTACCCAATATCACCTATTTCACCCAGCCTTGGCTCCATCAATCTGCAATACCACTTCACATTTTAACAAAGTTCACTGTATATACCATATTCTGTGTGGGGAGATTGTAGGCACCAATCGAGCAGGGTACTGCCCAGGGGAAGCCACAAAGGCATATGATAAGGAGTTGCCGGAACTCCTGTTTCATTTGCCTGGCTTCCCCCACTGTTTCTATTTGTGACTCACCTACACATACTGTAGAGTAATCCAGGTAACTCTCACAAACACTTCCACCCCCTATTAATTTAACTACACCTAACAAGCACACCAAACATCTTTCCAAACCATCTAAATTACCCATAATGTACCTTGATAGTGGCTCTGTAACTCTTTCAACCTGGGGGGGGGGGGGACACTTGTTACAGGCAGCTTGTAAGGTCACCCACCTCTGATCATTTAGCCCGTGATACCAGTAACGCATCTTCTTTTTACCCATTACCTACGTCCATTACTTTTAGTCCATACCCAGTAATAATATGACCAAGGACAAAACCAGATCTTAGAACCCTGTGACCCTTATTATAAAACTGCTCAAGTAGTTCACAAAACTGCCTAGATTTGAAATGCTGATTATATATTATGTTTCTATTCATTGATTTATTAATGATTTATATAATTATTGTTATTATTATTATTATTATTATTATTATTATTATTATTATTATTATCATAACATTATATGATCAGTGAGGAAAACCAATAATTAGCCTCTTCAAATAAGTAAGCTAAAGTAATGCAATATACCTGTGCCAATACGATATATATATATTCAAATGAGTGGATAGAAACAAACAAGAAAAAAACGGAGAACACAGAAAGAAAGAGAAGAGAAGAGCAGAGTAGAGAAAGTGAGAGAATGAAAGGCACGAGGATAGGATACAGCACTGTAGAGAAGAGAGGAAAGGAGAAAAGTGAAAGTGTCAAGAGCATGTGTAAGTGAGAGGGAGGCATAGCGAATAAACCGAGAAGAGGAGATAACCGGGACCAGGAAGTAACACCCTACAATAAAAGGCCGCGGGCGAGAAAGGGTTGTAAGCAAAAGTCGTTTTGGTAGGGGAGGGAGGGAGGGAGAGAGGAGAGGGAAAGAGGAAGGGTAAGGTGGATAAAGCTAGAATGAATGGATGGATGGAAAGAGGGTGGATGGATTAATAAAACAAAATAGAAGGATGAAAGGGAGGGAAGGAAGAAGAATGGAGGGAGGGAGGCTAAAGATGGGGGTTGAGGAGAGGGTTGGGAATGAAGGATAGAGAGTAAGAAGGAGGCAGCGAGAGAAGAGAGGGAATGAAGATGGAATTGAAGAAGGGACAGGGAGGAAAAAGAGAAAAGGAATTGGTTAAAGTATACAAAGAGGAGAGAGAGACGGATCGTAGAGAATAAGAAAAGGGATAAATAAGATGAGGAAAGAAGGAAGGAGAGGGAGGGAATGGGGGATCGAGGAGGAGCAAAGTGCAATAAACGGTGTTCTGGTCCCTGTGGTCTGGGTAAGGAAGAGGAAGGCATAGCAAGGGCATAAGATGAGAAACCTGTACAGTTGAAAGGGTTGAAGCGGCTCAAGTTTTCTTTACCCCTTTTTTATCGTTTCCCACACCCTACCTTTCCTCATTGGCCGAGGACATTTTCCAAAAAATTGATATACGCTGGGAAAAAAAAAAAAAAAATTACCTTAGGTGTGTGTTCCTTGTCCTTTTTAGTCTATCTTGAGTGTCCACTGAAGCTGGTGATTGGCGTTGTGGTTGCTTGCTGCTGAAATCAAGTAATGTGGCGATTATTTACTTATCTGATCAATTCCCATGCATTAGTTGAGGGCATTAATGGTGAGTAACATGAGCTGCTCGCTGAAACTTTTCACTTCCATTTGTACTTAGATACTTAGCTGGAAAATAATTAGAATGAAATGTACAAATTACAATACACTATACGGGTCATATACATATAAATTATGCACACAATTTTGTCCTCTCCATAACATTATGTATATAATTATGTAATTGGTACGATTGAATTACAAGAGAAGCATGGTGTTTAATAGCTATGTTTTCGTATTAATCAACTGGTATATATGAAACAACATTCAAAATTCAAACATATAATTTATAATTCCATGTATAAAATATGAAGAGATTGAGAACTTGTGTGGGCAGCTGTTGATAGCCTCACACACACACACACACACACACACACAATCTCTCTCTCTCTCTCTCTATATATATATATATATATATATATATATATACCGTATATATATATATACCGTATATATATATATACAAGGTGTCCCAGGAGGAAAGGGCATAACTTGGGGACATGATAAAACAAGGTATTCTAAGCCTAAAATGTTCTATAACAAAATGTCCAAATCTCAACCATTAAAAAGATATTGAAAGTTTTAATTAGTGTCCTCCCCCGCATCACTGTAATGGACTCTTCCATGTCAGATAGTTTTCAACTGGTCCAAAGTGAGCTAATATATCTATAATCATTTTGCAACTTACAAAATTATAATATCTTTACAATAAAATTTTAAAATAATTGCAGTTAGATGGAGGTATGCTAGGCACTAGGACAGCTAGGCCACCCTTATGGGAAAATACTTAAGAAAATGCCATTTTCAACATGCAATATCTCTTTACTGGTTGAGATTTGGAATATTTCTTATAGAACATTTTAGGCTTAGAATATTTTATTTTATCATTTCCCAAAGTTATGCCATTTCCTCCTGAGACACCCTGTATATATATATCCATCTATCTATCTATTGCCTGACGCCGTGATCCCCGAAGGGGTGGCCACGAACGAACTGCCCCCATGCACCTCTGTCCCCAGTCAGTCGACGCCCCTCCCCCCAACCAGCACCGCCTTCGTTCATGTAGTTCCTCACTCCATCCTTCCACCTCATATTCGGTCTACCTCTCCCCCTCTGTCCCTCCACCTCGCTCTCGTACACCCTCTTAGTCATTCTCTCGCTTTCCATACGTTCCATATGGCCGAACCATCTCAAGTTGTTCCTTTTCACACTTTCCAGCACATCTACCTCCACACCACACCTCCTTCTTACTTCCTCATTAGTCTGTCTATCCCTCCATGTAACTCCGCACGCACTCCTTAAGTAATTCATTTCCACTGCTCTCACTCTTGGTCTGAGTCTCTCAACCAACGTCCATGCTTCGCTTCCGTAAGTCAGTGTCGGGATTACCACACTGTCATGCAAGGACTTCTTCACTTCCATACTGACCACCCAATTTCTTGTTACTGCTTTTAGCGTTCCTACAACCCTCTTCCCCTGTTGTACCCTCTCCCGCACCTCTTCATCCATAGTCCCATCTTTACTCAACACACTGCCCAGATACTTAAAAGAGTTGACGATCTCCATAGCCTGACCGTTCAGCTTCACCTCGTGACTTCACCCATTTCGAAGACCATAACCTTGCTCTTCCACGTATTTACCTTCAAATTCCGTTTTTCGCACACTGTTCCAAACTCATTTACCAGACCCTGCAACTCCCATTCATTATCACTCATCAGAACTGTATCATCCGCAAACAGCAGTATAGGTAGCTTCCACTCAATTCCCTCCCTTTTCAGCGATACACCAACATCCACTGCTCTTGATATATATATATATATATATATATATATATATATACTGTATACTGTACATACAAACAAATACTTGGTGTTCAAAGAAAAGCAAGACTAGGATGTTGAAATAATCACACGCAAGTCTGTTTCTCTGAATTAAACAAATATTCGAAAAGACTATAGATGGATTAATCCAGAGCCATTTTACTGAGTTCGTGTATTAAGATCCAACTACATACGGCATATAGGATAATTAATGGATATATTCCCAAGCCGTGGCAGGGTATATATACAGAGAGAAGACAAGGACGCCTGGTAATCATCTCTCTCTCACCTATTTGGGCCTCCGTATCGCCTCATCTTACGTTCAGTGTTTATGTGTGGGGGTCCATTTGTGGCGAGTCTGGTGGAGGGACTGGGTGGGTGGCAATGATTAACGAGGGGTGAGTAAGTGGAGGAGGTCAGCACTTGGGGAATATTTAGCCAACAGTAGAGTAAGATTAGTGAAAGGGAGTGAAATTATAGACGGTGTGGTCCTTTAGTCTAACATAATAGGATGGGCTGGAACTTCAATGGCTACTATCAAGTTAAAATTAGTTAGAGGGCACGTAAATAGAGAAAATAGAGACACAACATTCAACAGAGAAGGACCTTTTATCGGTTACTATGATAATATTTAGCTTGACATTTACCTAATTATAAACCAAGGTGTGTTTCTGTGGAAATAGTCATTGATTAGAGGTGAGTAAAGGACCAGATGATATAGAAAGGAGCTAAGTGAAAGTCGCCAAATATATTACTAGAAAATAATGCTACTTATATCTCACAATTACAAAATATATTCGAGTACTTGTCAACTACCATGCAAAAATCAACGTGTTTGTGTTAAAAAGATTCATTTAAGGTATTTCGGTTGATGGCTAAATGTATTAACTCATTTAGAATTTCAAAATTAGGAATTCGACCATATTTCATAGTATTGGCAGACGTATATGAATAGCGAACTATCAAGTGAACATAAATTAAGCGGAAGATTACTAGAACTAATTAATTATTTATTGAATTGATGTCAGAACATAATGACAAACAAAAATAGTAGTGAATGAAAGTGAAAATATATGCACAAATAACTTCAGTACTTAAGTATTCATAATTATTGTTCTATTCTAACATCAGTAAGGGATTCAGTTAATCATTTGGCCTTGATTACAGACAGCAATCCCTCAACGACAAACGTAATGAAGCCATAGAACTCTTAAATTCTGATTTAAATACTATCTCCAATTGGGGCAGAGAAAACCTTGTTACCTTTAATGCTTCCAAAACCAAATTTCTCCATCTATCTACCCGTAAGGAACTCCCAGCGGACTATCCTTTATTCTTCAACAATACAAACATCAATCCTTCATCTTCTCTCAATATTCTTGGTGTCTCTTTTTCTTCTGCTCTCAGTTGAAAGGACCATATTACCAGTCTTGCTAAAGCAGCCTCCCAGAAGCTGGGTGTGCTCAACCGCCTTAGGGGGTTCTTTTCCCCTGCACAGCTTCTTGCTCTGTACAGGGGCATAGTGCGCCCTTGTATTGAGTATTGTTCACATGTGTGGGGAGGTTCCTCTCACGCCGCTCTCCTAGACAAAGTTGAAAGGAAGGCCTTTCATATCATTAACTCCCGTCCACTCACCAACTCTCTACAATCTCTCTCTCTCCGCCGCAATGTTGCATCTCTCTCGCTATTCTATCGCTACTATAATAATCAGTGTTCCTCAGAGCTTTCCCAGTGTATACCACCTCCTTTACGTAGGGCACGTGGTACCCGTCTTGCAACTCAATCCCACCCCTACTCTGTGCAACTCTCCAACCCGAGAGTGAAACGTTACTCTGTCTTTCTTCTACTCAACAGCTGAGCTCTGGAACTCTCTCCCAGAATCAGTCTTTCCCTCTTCCTATGACTTAAATTGCTTCAAACTCCGTGTATCCAGGCATTTTGGCTCGAACGTCCCTTGATTTTGGCCCTGTCACTCTTTCAACTATGGGGGAGGCACTCGCTATAGGCAGTTCTGCCTTTTGCCTCCCTCAAATACATAGAAAAAAAGAAAAAGAAGACAAAGGAAGAAAACTAACACCATTAGTGATGCATAGTCTTATTTTGCAATTCAGCAATATTGTATTTGTTTTGCGATAGGCATCACCTTCGCCACATAAAAACACAATAAGAATACTACCACTATAGTAAGGTAGAATATAGTGTAAAATATTATTAACAACAAAAAGCTATAGTTATAACAAATCTAATAACAATAGTAGAAAATAACAAAAATAACAACTACAACAACATTACTACTACTACTACTACTAATAATAATAATAATAATAATAATAATAATAATAATAATACTGAGACTAGAGATCGTGTTTGGCTCTACTATCACATTACTCAACTCTTGCACCTCCTCCTCCCCTTGACCTCTTCGTCGGGTGTGCCATATTGTTATAATTGCTTCTACTTTCACTGCCATTAACTATTTATTGATATAATTAGCGGTTCATTTGGTCTATGCTTCCTGGTGATTTATTTACGTATTTCATTATTTTCATTGCCCTATACTTATATATATTTATTGGTTTGCGGTTCTTTTGGCATTTACTTTATTATAATCTCCTATCATATTAGATTTGCTTCATACATTTGTATTATATTTTACTGTACAAATTTGGTTTCCATTTTCTTTATCTATTTTCAAAGTACATTCTAAAGGATTTGTTGGTATGTGGTGTCCTCTCTAATTATTTATCTGCAGAGATCTATAAAAAAAAACATTCGATTTTCATCTTTATACTTTCACTATTTTCTCCTCGATCATCATGAACTCTTTCTAAACTTTCATATAATTCCATTTGTCTTATGTATCATTAAATCTAATTTTGTGTTATTATCCCTCGCATCCTCACTTTATAATCCCTGCTAACCTTCCGCATCTTGTCATTGCCCCGCTTCTCCCCGAGCGCTTAATCCCTCAATGTGTATCCTCACCACAAGTCTAGTAGGTTATGAGGTTAAATTTGAAATTATTATTTTGCGTAAATTAATCTATTGTCAATTTTGTTTGCGATGCCAGTGCACAATATTCAAGATATAGTGCCTACAAATGTTTATCAAGGAATGTTGAATTTTGTCTGTGTGTATGAGGGAGACAAGAGGTAAAGCTGACTATAACAAGTGTCTCCCAAAAGTTGAAAGGGTAACAGAGCCAAATTTAGGGCGGTTGGTGGTCATCTTCAAAAATATATATATTTTTTTTAATTTGTTGTGTATTGAAAAGAAGTGTGGTGTGCTTGTTTAGTGTAGTGAAATGAATAGAAAAAAGTGTTTGTGAGAGCTAGCTGGCTTACTCTGTGTCGGTGAGACACACATAGAAATAGTGAGGTAGGCCAGACAAATGAAACAGGGGTTTCAGTAACTCCTTATCACATGCCTATGAGGCCTCCCCTTGGTATTTCCCTGCTCGATTGGTGTCTAAAATCTCCCCAACTTTGTCTACAATATTCCCAACTGATTATACAGTATAAGCCCTCGTATGATATCCCTTTTATTCCTCACATTTGCCCCTTACCGTTCTTCCCCAGACCAGGTTACATTTACACTTTCTCCCCCTAGTAATTAAGTTTACCATATCCCTTACATTCTATTATTTAAGTTTACCATATTATTTAAGTTTACCATATCCCTTACATTCTATTATTTAAGTTTACCATATTATTTAAGTTTACCATATCCTTTACATTCTATTATTTAAGTTTACCATATTATTTAAGTTTACCATATCCCTTACATTCTAGTATTTAAGTTTACAATATTATTTAAGTTTACCATATCCCTTACATTCTATTATTTAAGTTTACAATATTATTTAAGTTTACCATATCCCTTACATTCTATTATTTAAGTTTACCATATTATTTAAGTTCTATTATTCTTTATTATAATTTCCTGTGGCACGAAAATACACAAACACAAACATTTTCACTCACACACACACACTCACGCTCATTCTCTCTTTGCCTGTCTTTCTCTCGTTCCTGCCTATATAATCTCACTAACCACCCTAACATCTTCGTTATCTCTCTCTTGTTACATATATTGTACTCTTCCGCCCTTATTCTCCTGCATCATCTCCTACATCTTTCCCATTATATTTCAAGTTTAATGTATCACCCCGACCTCACATCAGCAACTTATCCCTCCCGTTGCTCTACTGACTGTCCTCTTGTCTTCTATACTCCTGTTCACCTACCTCACTTAGCTCCACTTTCACCTCCTACTGCTCCATTACTGATGGAAGTGCCTCACTTCTCCTACTTTTAGTCGCTTCATCGCTGGCTCCCAAACATACACTCCTCCATCGTCTAATTCTTCCAATCCCCGTAAACCTTGCCACTCAAAATTTCTCGCTCGTGTTTTTATCTTTCCAATCAATTCTACATATACCCCGATTCCATATATTCCCTCTCAACACACAATTACCGATATGTTCATCCACTCCCACACCATGTACAGTATACCCATTTAGTTCACAAGAAAATACTATCCAATACCTGTCCCTTCATCCCCTTGCCCAAAAGACCAAACCCCTTTTTCCTCAAATCGTTCTTCACAATTTCGCAAACTAACAAATTCCACTCTTTGTCTCTACCATACCTCCCTCTCCAAGCACTCCACTCCCTTTTTCTTCACACCCTGTTCATAAGCATACATCACTCTTTGCTGGCTATCCCTCCCCTTTCTACAAAGACCTCAACTTCCAGTCTCTTCACTCTTCTTCCTAAGCACCTCTATTCCCAATGTCCCCGCTTCTCTCCCTTATAGTCCAAATTGTTATATCTCCCTCCCCACCCCAAGATCAAGACAGCTTAGGCCCCACCTCACAAATAAACGCCCTATATATGTCCACTCGGTTAAAAAAAAAAAAAAAAAAAAAAAAAAAAAAAAAAAAATCACCGCCATCCCTATCTTCCCAAACAACTTAACTATCTGTCTCTCAATCCCCACTCCTTGTCTCTCCACACATTCTCAATACACAAGCAGCACTACTTGCTTCCCCTCAACCTCTCCTCAAGCACCTCCTTTTTACACACTCCGCCCCTCCCTCCACACATATATATCCTGCCACGGATATTAGTTCCAGGGCAGTAATTCCCTTTCCAATGTTCCCTTACCCACTCTAAACCACTGTTTGGACACTTGATCCTCAGTGTTTTGGAGGACAAGCAACCTAGAAGGGTCACTAGATATGTTGTTGCTTGATTTCCTTTGTACTCCTTTGTACTTTGTACTCACACACACACACACACACACACACACACACACATACACGCCCTTCCCCCTGCAACATGAAGACAGCGGTTGTTCTAATCGTCTATGTCAACACACTTAAACGGTTTTAGTGGCTTACCGTAATCGCCCCCTTTGAAACAACACTCCCTCCCCCATACCAATCTTGCCATCCACTACCTTTTATTTTTTCCCCTTCCTTCCCCAATTAATCCGCACGTATAATAATCCCCTGCTTAACTAATTACCGAGTTGCTAATTATTGGCCTGGGATCTGTGAGTGTCGTATATGTTACGCTGGAGTGTTGCGTTCTTATCGACTTGGTTGCTCTTACAGCCGCCTTAGAGGAACTGATTGAGTCATTTGCAGGCTCACTCCTTCCGCCTGGGTTGCTATTTTATTTTATTTATTTATTTATTTATTTTTGAGGAGGGGAGGGAGGGGGGGGGGGAGTTGTTTCTCCTTTCATTGCATGCATGCATCTCCCCATTTGTTGTCTTTATTTTAAAGACAACTTTTTTACTTTTGTTATAGCGAAAATAGATGAGCTAAAATGTGAGTTATTTAGAGTGATAGTGTGAGTGAGTGAGTGTGTATGCATGCGTACTGTACAAAGAGTCTCCCTACGTGTGGGTGGGAAATATGTGGGTGTGGTGGAGTGTCTGTCTGAGTGAGGGGCGAGTCCGAATCCCCCCTCCACCCTTATTTGTCACGTTGCGTTTGTTTCTTCCTTTCCACATTCACAGGGCAATTTATTTTGTTCGTTCATCATTTATACCTAAGGCCAATATCTGTTTTTGTTTTGTTTTTGCACCACCACAGAAAACAATACATCCTAGTTTGTACCTCTTGAGAAGTTCCAAGATTTCGCTGCAAATATATCAATTGAGTTTGCCATCTTACACCTTAACTTTTCCCATAATACAAAGGTAGCTAAACTTCCAATGTATCTATCTATCTATCTATTGCCTGACGCCGCGATCCCCGAAGGGGTGGCCACGAACGAACCGCCCCCATGCACCTCTGTCCCCAGTCAGTCGACGCCCCTCCCCCCAACCAGCACCGCCTTCGTTCATGTAGTTCCTCACTCCATCCTTCCACCTCATATTCGGTCTACCTCTCCCCCTCTGTCCCTCCACCTCGCTCTCGTACACCCTCTTAGTCATTCTCTCACTTTCCATACGTTCCATATGGCCGAACCATCTCAAGTTGTTCCTTTTCACACTTTCCAGCACATCTACCTCCACACCACACCTCCTTCTTACTTCCTCATTAGTCTGTCTATCCCTCCATGTAACTCCGCACGCACTCCTTAAGTAATTCATTTCCACTGCTCTCACTCTTGGTCTGAGTCTCTCAACCAACGTCCATGCTTCGCTTCCGTACGTCAGTGTCGGGATTACCACACTGTCATGCAAGGACTTCTTCACTTCCATACTGACCACCCTATTTCTTGTTACTGCTTTTAGCGTTCCTACAACCCTCTTCCCCTGTTGTACCCTCTCCCGCACCTCTTCATCCATAGTCCCATCTTTACTCAACACACTGCCCAGATACTTAAAAGAGTTGACGATCTCCATAGCCTGACCGTTCAGCTTCACCTCACACTCTGTGACTTCACCCATTTCGAAGACCATAACCTTGCTCTTCCCCGTATTTACCTTCAAATTCCGTTTTTCGCACACTGTTCCAAATTCATTTACCAGACCCTGCAACTCCCATTCATTATCACTCATCAGAACTGTATCATCCGCAAACAGCAGTATAGGTAGCTTCCACTCAATTCCCTCCCTTTTCAGCGATACACCAACATCCACTGCTCTTGATAGTATTTCTTTCATAACTCCATCCATATATACAGTAAACAACCACGGGGACATCACACACCCCTGTTTCAAACCAACATTCAGGTCAAAGAACTCGCTCTGCTCACTCTCCACACGTACTGCCGCCTTTGCACCCTCATACATGCTCTTCACTGCTTTCAGCAACTTGCCCTCTACTCCGTATATTCTAAGTACTTTCCACAAACCTTCTCTATCCACTCTGTCATAGGCCTTCTCCAAGTCCATAAAGGCAACATACACCTTTTGTTTCTTCTCCAGATACTTCTCCACAACACAATTCAGGGTAAAAATCTGATCTACACATCCTCTTCCCTTCCTAAAACCTCCCTGCTCGTCGCCTATCCATTTCTCCGTTCTCACTCTCACTCTCTCAATCACTACCCTACTGTATACCTTCCCTACTACGCTTAGAAGACATATTCCTCGGTGGTTACCACACACTCCTCTTTCCCCTTTGCCCTTATATAGGGGGACTATTATGCCAGTCTTCCAGTCATCGGGTGCACTCCCCTTCTCCCATGCTAGTTTGCACATTTTCCATACCCATTCTATCACTATCTCACCACCATACCTCAACATTTCCCCACACACTCCATCTGTTCCTGGTGCTTTCCCCAACTTCACTCTTTTCATGGCTTCCCACACTTCTGACCTCCTGATCCCCACCTCCTCCTCCACTACTTCTCTTCTTCTCCCTCCCATACCATATCCAGCTATGTTTGCTGGCTCTTCATTCCTTTCATTTAGCAACTCACTGAAGTACTCCCTCCATCTTTCGACTCTCTCTTGCTTCTCGGCTAGCATTCTCCCATTCTTATCTTTCACACCCTTACTGTTTCCCTTGCTACCTTCCCTAACTTTCTTGACTTCTTTCCAGAACAGTTTCTTACTCTCCCTCCATTTTACACTCAGATTCCTTCCAAATTCCTCATCTACTCTTCTCTTACTTTCCTTCACTACTCTCTTCACCACCCTCTTACTCTCCACGTACCTCGCTCGTTTCTGTCTCTCGGAATCTTCATTCCCTCTACTACCCAACCACTCTCTATATGCTTTCTTCTTTTCTTCCACAGCTATTCTTACCTCTTCTGTCCACCATGCTGTACCTTTCACTCCCCTCCCTCTTCTCCTCACTCCACACACCTCCTCACATGCTGCACAGATCTCATCCTTAAACACCTTGCTCATCTCCTCCACTTCCTCCATAACTTCCAGGTCGAACCCACCTAGTCGTCTTTCCACTGCTCTCCTGTACTCCTCCCTGACTTCTCTCCACCCTCTGACTTCCCTGACTTCCCTGACCCCCTGACTTCCCTGACCCCCTGACTTCCCTGCAACCTCTCCACCCTCCTCACCATTCCACCCTCCTCTCGCCTCCCTCCCGCTCTCCTCACCCACTTCTTTTGTATCCTAACCTTAGCTACCACTACATAATGATCAGACAGACCCCCTCCAATACCCCTATACACCCTAGCATCCATCACAGATTTCTTCATTCGTTCATCCACACATACATAATCAATCAATGACTTTCGTTCCACCACTGTCTTATCCTTCATCGTCAACATCCGTTTCCACGTGTACCTGTGGATCATTCTGTGTCGGAAGAAGGTGTTGGCTATCCACAGCCTCCTCCCCACACATACGTCCAATGTATTAATTTGATTAATAACTTGTGCAATATTAGGATATTGGGAAAAACATCAGATTTTTGGCATATTAGTCTGATTATGGTATAACAATGAAGCCAAGTACACCAATAATTGAATCCCGATGCTGTCTCTTACAGTTATACCAGATTTTGAACAGGGTAATTCGTGGATTTGAATTCCATATTTTACCCACTCCGCACTTTCCATGATGCAATAATAATGTGTTCGCGTTTTGGTTTTCATCCTAGCATCTGCTGACAATGTCAGTCCATGTGCTATAATTCTTCTATTTATGTTTCTCATATTTTCCTTACTTGTTTCGTGTTAACTCCTTTTATACCGAATCCACTTTATTATCACTTTCCCTTTCATCTATGGCCATCTTTTACTCGCTTATCCTCCTCTGTTCTCTCATTCCCATCCTTCTACTCCTCATTCCCTTCTTCTTCTTCCTCTAATACTTCCTTCTCTTCCTCTTCCCCCTCATATCATTCCTCCCCTTCTCTTCTTGCATCACCTGCTTTTCCTTCTCATATAATTCCTCCTCTTCCTCCTCCTCTATTACTTTCTTCTCCTCCTCTTCCCCCTCATATCAATCCTCCCCTTCCTCTTCCTATATCACCTGCTTCTCCTCATATCATTCCTCCCCTTTCTCCTCCTCCTCTATTACTTCCTTCTTCTCCTCATATCATTCCTCCCCTTCCTCCTCCTCGTAAATCACTTAGAGGAAAATAACATACTTAAAGATACTCAACACGGCTTTCGTAAAAAACGTTCCTGTTTAACAAACCTCTTAGACTTCTTCCACGATATCCTCAACCTCTACGATGAGAGTAAAGCTGTAGATATTATATACCTTGATTTTCAAAAGGCCTTTGACAAAGTTCTCCACAAACGTTTACTACTAAAACTAAAAGCGCATGGAATACAAGACGGTGTGTTGAAATGGATAGAAAATTGGCTCAGCGATAGAAAGCAAAGAGTAGTCATAAACGGTAAGGCATATAAATGGACCAATGTAAGTAGCGGGGTACCCCAGGGATCGGTACTAGGCCCAATTCTCTTTCTAATTTACATCAACGACATAGATGAGGGTCTCACCTGTACAATCTCAAAATTTGCTGACGATACAAACATTGCAAATAGCGTACTCTCAAAAGAACAAGTTGACGATATGCAACACAATCTAGATAAATTGTCATGTTGGGCCCAAATTTGGCAAATGAGTTTCAATGCGGATAAATGTAAAGTACTACATATCGGATACCTAAATGAGAAAGAAAACTATTCGATGAATGGCACTCAGCTTAAGAATGTAAACAGAGAAACCGATCTGGGAGTAACAATATCGAGTAACCTAAAACCGAGTCAACAATGTTCAGAAGTTGTTAAGAAGGCAAACAAAATAATTGGCTTTATAGGCAGGTCATTTGAGCATAAATCCAAAGAAGTTATCCTAACCCTTTACAATTCCTTAGTCCGCCCTCTTCTGGAATACTGCGTTCAATCCTGGTGCCCTTATTACCAAAAAGATATAAACAAGCTAGAACGAGTTCAACGTAGAGTTACCAAAATGATACCTGGCCTAAAGAACAAACCATACGAAGAGCGTCTTAGAGAATTAAATCTATTTCCTTTAACCCAGCGCAGATTAAGAGCTGACTTAATTCAAGTGTTCAAAATCATCAAAGGCATCGACAATATGAACTGTAGTAAGTACTTCACTATCGACCAATCTAATTACACGCGGGGAAACGGTTGCAAAATTATTGGTAAATCTTTTAACTCACACGAATCTAAGAATTTCTTCTTCAATCGAGTTGTCAACTTGTGGAATGGGCTTCCCCGAGACGTTATAGACTGCAGCACCGTTGATTCATTTAAACTCCGCCTAGACAAATATCTCGCTTCAAACCCGCGACTGACTACGTTTGTAAATGAATAACTTTATTTTATCCCCCCCTCAGTTACTAACCCATCTGTCCCCTACTAACTTCCTAATCCTGCCACGGACATTAGTTCTAGGGCAGTAGTTCCCTTTCCAATGTTCCCTTACCCACTCTAAACCACTGTTAGGACACTTGATCCTCAGTGTTTTGGAGGACAAGCAGCCTAGAAGGGTCACTAGACCTGTTGTTGCTTGATTTCCTTTGTACTCCTCTATTACTTCCTTCTCCTCCTCATATCATTCCTCCTCTATTACTTCCTTCTCCTCCTCATATCATTCCTCCTCTATTACTTCCTTATCCTCCTCTTCCTCCTCATATAATTACTCCCCTTCCTCCTCCTATATCACCTGCTTCTCCTTCTCATCTTGCTCCGCCCTCTCCTACTCCTCTATCACCTCTGTTGCCCCCTATCAATCACCATCCCTCAAACCCTCATCCTTCAGCCGTGCTTTATTGCAACTATCTCTCTCTCTCTCTCTCTCTCTCTCTCTCTCTCTCTCTCTCTCTCTCTCTCTCGTATATTGTTTACTATACCATATCCACTCCCTGTAATGCTTCTCAACTTCTGCATTCTCACATTATTTTATTTGCATAATGTTCATTATAATCTGTTTTGAACATACACTATTCCTAACCCTTTAAGCACAGACACACACACACACATACACACACAAACACATACTCTCTCTCTCTCTCTCCCCTGCCCTGTGTCGGATTCCTCCAATAAATCTCCAAGGACGGTGGGTGATAAATGACCGCGATATCCACCTCTTCCCTAACTTTTTTCTTACCACCATCGACAACTTGTTTTTTTGTTCTGTGTGGGTTTTTTTTTCCTCCAACCCTTTTTTTCGTGTAAGTATGTTTTTTTCCCTTTGGTTCTAGTAATGTGTGTGGCTGTTATTTCGGAAGTTATGCATTACGTCAGGTGATTCTGTCTCTACACTGGTTTTTGTATTCGTTAGTTTAATTTATCAACACTAAATTGAAACATATATCATATATGGTATTAATAGTTTATTAGTATACTACTATAAATATCTCCTTTAAAGTGATACTATTGTTACTCCTACGATTGATAATAATACTATTATTATAAATTTACTACTACTACTACTACTACTACTACTACTACGTATACTATTAATTATAATAATACAATACTGATTATAATAATAATAATAATAATAATAATTATTATTATTATTATTATAAAACAAACAAAAATTAACAATGAATTAAGAACAATACTAATTACAATTAAGATACCAGCCCTGAATATCGTTGATAGGGCCAGCTGAATCTTTACTCTGCGAGTGGAAGGTCCATATATCAACTAGTAGGTCATATAAAAACATAAAAGACAGGCTATGGTATATAAGGTATTTTTTATTTATACAGGGGTTGATGAATTATAAATATACAATACTAAGAATACCCATAGAGCTAAATTAGGTGCAGAGGGCGCACAAGTTCAGGTAATAAATATCAGGTAATAAATGATGGCAGAGTAAGGCTAAGCAAAACAACAAATTACATGTAATAAATAACTAAGAATAAAATATGTAATACCAATAGTCATTCCCCAAGAAGGTAAGTTAAAGCCAAAATCAATATAATCATCAAAGAGGGCCTGGTAGCTTGGTGTAGAATTATGAAGTCTGTAAACCGGTTGTTGTGGGAGGCCAAATAAGTATATAGCGTCAATGGATGTTCTTACTTCGAAAATGGTTGTTTAAGAGTAATATAAGATAGGTTTACGAAAGCAAATATTATGAATAGTGTGTGTTTTGTTTATAATTCTTCTTGGAACCTAGGAAGGGTCTCTTATAGACAGAGGCAATGGAAACTAATGCGACCGTATAGGAGTGGTCCGGCCGGGCATCGTGGGTAGGGGAGGTGTAGAGGAGTGGTCTTGCCACTGGAGTGGTAATCCAATGGACCCGGGTTCGAATTCCGATATATCAATGAGAAGATATTATTGGGATGGAATTTGTGCTGTACCTACAGTAGTATCAGTGCATTACCACAAAGCCCACCGAAACGCTAAAGAAATACCCTCATTGTTAAGTGATTAAATGGCACTGTATGAATATTCCCATATTCAAAATATGCTACAGGGGGGCAATGCATAGTGCGTTCATTGCTCAATAGGTGGCGTTCTGAAAGTGAGGGTCCGAGTCTAGGAGGTGAGATAGTGAAGCACTGGAGTGAGCCAGCTTCAGAGATGGGGCTGCTTCGAGCCGTGAGTGACCAACTAAGCCCCATGCATCTTGTGAAGACAAGATGGCAGGGGCTGGTTGCAGCTAAAAGTGCTTCATATGTCTCACCCACTAGACTGGAACAAGACCTCATGGGCTTCACCGTTCAAAGTATAATAGTTGAATGTACAGGCACTCAACCTATGCCATAGAGGAATAATAATAAAATAATATCAATTTCCCTTCAACAATACACAAATCATCCCTTCATCTTCTCTCAATATTCTTGGTGTATCTTTTTCGTCCGACCTCTTGCTAAAACAGCTTCCCAAAAGTTAGGTGTGCTCAACTGTCTTCGGGAGTTTTTGACCCTCACACAGCTTCTTGCTCTGTATAGGGGCACAGTGCGCCCCTGTATCAAGTACAACACTATCCGTGACCCGAAAGGGGTTGGAAGAAGGGGTTACATCGGAATCAAGGTTACGGCATTACTAAGTTGCTGCAACTGATTCTGTATGTGACTGAGAGTCAAATTTAAGTCTTGCATGGGGTCGGGCGTGGTTGCTAGATGCAAGAAGGACAAAGGCAAAGGGACAGTCCTGCTTGTGGGGGCGATACCATCTTCACGAGGTGTGGAACTCAAGCACCACTGAATCATTTTGAGTTGACTCGGCCAGTCTGACTTTTGATTTTGTCCTAGGTTAGTATGCAACTGATTCGCTATACTTCTATGGTTGCCCTCACATATGGAGTTGTCCTTTGGCCAATAGAGAGAAGAATGTGATATCTTAATACCTAGCTATTAGATAACTGAGTCAAGATCTGACCTAAAAATTCAGAGACATTATCGGAATGCAAAGCTTGGGGGTGACAAAAGTTAGCGAACACGTCGGATAACAAGGCATTGACTAAGGCAGCCACGGTGAGCGGAGGGAGCTTCAATTTCTCTCCAAACAAGTAATTCACTTTGCGTCTCTTGTTGTTTGTTTGGCGGCACCGGGTGGGAAGGGCACTGCTTCTGTCCTCAGGTGAGTGTTCGTTGTGCCTTTTTCATCCTGGGGTTGACAGAATCGTAGATATCAAAGGGAGTGGGGCTGGTAGGCTGGCATCCCGATTCCCATCGGTTTGTGTCTTCCGGGCCGATGATATTTGCTGCGTCAGCAGAGCAAAGGTCATAGAGCATGGGGGAGCTGTACCTTGGTTCAAAGGTGTGTTTTTCAAGGAGAACTGTTGTATCGTGGGTATTTGGGCTTTGTTTTGCTCGTACTTCGGCGTAGCAACAATATTAGTGAATAATGATATAATAGCAATAAATAATCGGATATAAATGGCAAAATAATGTCAGTGAAAAGATAAATATCAACAACAATAATAACAAAAACAACAACATACTTCAAGTAATATAATCAGATAAGACTATGGCCCCATCAAAGTTCCCAAACCATCATAACTGGCCATGGTAAAGACGTACGAGAGATGATTAGCGTGTGATTGCCTCTTTGGTCGTCACCTTTCAGCCCGTATATCCTCGCAGGTCAGGATTATTGGCCACTTCCACGACACTTCAGGAGACAGAGAATGGACAACTCAGAAACAGAGATATTTTGTTTTAAAATTTAGTTTCCGTTTTATAAATATTTAATTGAATGAAAACAAGGCATTGTATTATTAGTGTGGTCAGTTTAAAGGCATTCCCAATTACTTTGATTATGTACTAAAATCAAATTTAGACATTTCTAGCCACTATGACTATATTTAGTGATATCAGTTACCTAGAATAGGCCCATTAGATATTGAGAAGAAACATATAATCCCCATCCCTGTGATGAATCTGATTTGTTTTTTGTTTTTTTGCATCGAACATTGGCACACATTGATTTGCAATACAACGAAGATTTTGTGATTATCTAAAAGTTTGTGTTATTACTTGGTAAGGAAAGTTACGCTAAAAAGTAGGAATTTTCCTCTAAAAGGTCAAACTTGGATATCTCTCTAGTAAAAAAAAAAAAAAAAAATCGCAACATATATGAAAAACTCTTTATCTTCCACAACTGTTCAATATTATCAGGGAATATAATATATTTTGTTATGTCAAGAGAGGAAAACTAAGCTTAATTTTTGGTGAATTACTTTTGAACGTTACTTTACATATAAATTACTCAATATGAAAAGTTTTCCAATCTCAGGTCCTGGAAGTGTATGTATAGGCCACCCTCCCTGTTGACACCCGTAAATCCTGGCGACGGCACGACTCTCAGCCTGTCTCCTGAAAATCCAAGAAATCGCTGGTTAATCCTACTTGAGTGGCGATGAGGACGCATTTAACTACCCCTCACCGCCATCCTCCTTTTCTCTCACACGCAAGTCTTTCTTCTGCACTCATTTTTCTCTTGGTCTTTGTTCCATTCATGATATTCTAAATTATGTTCTGGCCGAAGCTAACTCGTTCTAGGCCTCTCACGCTCTCATATACTGTTTATATATAATTATATATATATATATATATATATATATATATATATATATATATATATATATATATATATATAGATGTAAATATATATATATATAACATCTGCCCGCCCAAAGTCGTCCAACTGTAAACACATTCTTTATATTTTGTTTGCACATTGCAACATCAAACTCCTTGTCATCCATCTATTCTAGTCTCTCTCTCTCTCTCTCTCTCTCTCTCTCTCTCTCTCTCTCTCTCTCTCTCTCTCTCTCTCTCATATATATATATATATATATATAATATACATATATATATATATATATATATACTGTATATATATAAATATTTACTGTATATATATATATATATATATATATATATATATATATATATATATATATATATATATATATATATATATATATCACCTAATAATGAAAGTCCTACTACCATGCTCTTAAATAGCTACCATTTCTTTGGCAAACACCCTGAGGAATATACATACTGCATATATTTATTTTCCTTCGCACCCTTTGCGTTGGAATAGGAAAGTGTGATTTGCCTGAAAGAAGGCATAGTATGTGCATCATGTATTGTCATTCATCAACCTATTCCTATTTACAGCTCCTCAAAATAGTTGATGTTTCCTATTATGCTTTTCTCATTGTCTTTATTATGTGTTTATACATCGTACAATTTTGTCATCTGCGTAATTACATTACTATTTCATAATTATGTCCTCCTTTAGGATATAATATCTAGATATTGTTCATCTTCACTTTGTTTCACGTTTATAATAAATCAACTATATTGATTAGGCATCTCAGCTAAAGCTTAACAGAATTGTTTGCAGTGAGTAGAATGAAAATAATATAATATTGTATTTAGATATATTCTACATATTTGTTATATGCATCTTTTTGTTATCGTGAAATGGCAGCTATTGAAAAATAAATATCATAAACAAATATTTGTGAAAATCGCAATGAATAATATACTAGTGATGTGCACTAAATTAAAGGGTTATGTATTCGGGTAGAGGTTAGTGTCACTGTGTGTATATCTGCAGCCTCTAGTTTACTTTCTAGGCAAGTCCGCCGGCGCCTACACAACTCAGCTGACTAGCCTGATAACTAAGACGTGCTAGAAGTTTTTTTTTTCAGATTTCTTAAAAAATATATATATAGTGTATGAAACACGTTTATTGTTGTCGAAATAACGCATAGATAGAGGCGTAAATGCATTTTCCGACAAATATAGTCTAGGAGATTCTGAATTAAGTTGTATGAAAACGCAAAATTCATCAAGTCCAATTGCCGATGATAATGTAAGAGAATCCCTATATATTGTGTGACAAAAGTTTGCGATTGAAAATGGACATAGATAAATATTTTCGTCTAAAGCAAGTACATTAGGTTTGACTTAATTCTACTCATTATACCTAGGCCAGACATCTTAATCACTAACCTTATGTAACTCAAATAGAGCTAGAACAAATGGGTTTTATGTATCCACGCCTATTTTCGGGCTTAATCTTCCCAAATGGAAAATATAATAGCTCGATTACTCTTGTCCTCTTTGAAGAATAAGAAAATAGGGATACATTTTTCTGGCCTAATTATATATAATAATTATTGCGTTATAGGTCTTCAAGTGAGGCTGTTCCGGTGCAAGGCATTCTGTCTAGTGACAGATATATTTTAAATCATTGGGCACGTTACGATACAACTATTTAATAGTATCATCCTTCAACCTATTTGTTTGTAATATAAACTCTTTCTATTTAAGTCTAACTTACTACTTACAGGTAATTAATATCTCTCTCTCTCTCTCTCTCTCTCTCTCTCTCTCTCTCTCTCTCTCTCTCTCTCTCTCTCTCTCTCTCTCTCTCTCTTTCTAGCTCTCTCTCTCTCTCTTTGACCTGTATAGGAATGTATCACACGCAAACTTCTCCCATCTGATGACTACTGTTTTGAAAGAGGTTTTTACTAGACTTTATAATTATAAAGTACACCAATATATATGAATGTTAGAAAACTGGATATATAGGCTACATATTTGGCCACGAAACTGAATGTGCACACAATGTTGATGCAGACAGTTCAAATTAATTATTGCTTATCATATCTAATTGCATACATAATTAACAGATTGATGTATGTTAAAACGTAAAACTTATACCTAATGCCGTTACAAAATCATAATATCACTCGATATTTACATGAATTGCTGACTTGTAAGACAGATTGATAGCTAGATTGATAGATAGATAAAAGGATATATATATAATATATATACAGTATACATACAGGGTGTCCCAGGAGGAAAGGGCATAACTTTGGAAAATTAAAAAAAAAGCTATTCTAAGCATAAAATGTTCTATAACAAAAATTCCAAATCTAAACCGTTAAATAGATATTGCAGGTTTAATGTAGTGTCCTCCCCCGCGTCACTGTAATGGACTCTTCCATGTCAAATAGTTTCCAACTGGTCCAAAGTTAGCTAATATATCTATAATAATTTTGCAACTTACAGAATTATAGTATCTTTATAATAACATGGACAAATAATTGCAGAAAGATGGAGGTGTGGTAGGCACTAGGACAGCTAGGCCACCCTTATGGGAAATTACTGAAGAAAATACCATTTTCAACATGCAATATCTCTATACCGGTCGAGATTTGGAATATTTCTTATAGAACATTTTACGCTTAGAATACCTTGTTCTATCACTTCCCAAAATTATGCCCTTTCCTCCTGGGACACCATATATATATATATATATATATATATATATATATATATATATAATATATATATATATATATATATATATTATATATATATATATTTATATATATACATATATTTATAGATAGATAGATATATAGCTAGATAGATAGATAGATGGATATATAGATTGATATAAACACAAAGCACCGAATCACTACCTAGGTAAACAAACTATATCTCCATCCGACATTCATCAGATTCAATGTACTTTAGACAAATTATCAAACTTGGTCTAAGCATGATACAATATTGTAAATCTTAATAAATGCAAGGTCATACATGTATGTAGCGAAATAAAACAGTTTAACTATTCAATGAAAAACATTCAACTTGAGAGTTTCACCAGATAAACTGATATTTGAAGACTATATATAATTATTTTAATCGAGACTAGCAATATTTCTAAGCAATCATTAACTAATAATAATAGGTTCCATAAGGAGATCTTTGGAGTATAAATATGATAATCTTATTCTCACATTACACAATTCACTTGTTTGTCGTCATTTCGAAATTGTGTTTAGTTTTGGTATCTATATTATACAAAAATGAGAGAGTACATCAGAGTAACTAAGAAGATTTTCAGACTTATAAATAATCCATACTAAAGGGGACTTAAAGAACTAAACCTATTTAGCTTAACGGAGCGCAGGATAATAGGGGTCCAGATATTAAGCGTATGAAATCATCATAGGCCGTGGTAATATATTGTAGATGGTAATAAAAGCATTACAACAGATCATTCCAGTTACACTAGAGATAACGATTACAAAGTCATCGGAAAGGTCTTTCTATCACACACAACCAGGCAGAGCAGTGTGGTCAAGCTTTAGAGCAGAGTTCCAATCGATGGTGTTGACTTTCAAATTTCTCCTAGATAGGAATCTCGCCTTTAAAACCCCAATGTGGGCGTCTATGCTAGAGTTTCTTCTTTCAAATAGCTACGTATTCCTTGCTGTTCACTATATAACATGGGGAAGATGAGAGGATATGTTGTTGCTTACTTTTCTTTACAATCTCTTAATAACCTTTTTTTTACTCGTTCTAGTTTTGAGGATATTCATGCAATAATCGTGTATTTGAATTAGGAATGGGTTTATGTTATTAGCATAGCGGTGTTCATATAATATAATGCTGAAACTACTGTAAGCAAGACACACACACAATGTTAACAATATCGGCATTAGATCACGTACATCTTACTTTACACTTAAGACACCCACTCTGAATTATATATACAATATATATATATAAATATATATATATATATATATATATATATATATATATATATATATATATATATAAATATATATATATATATATATATATATATGTGTAAAATGCTATACAAGCATGATATTATAGTTAACGGCTCTAGTGGCCTGGTCTCAATCTGTTGCTTATTCATGAGTGATAAGCGTGAATAAGGCCATTGTCAATGTACTAAGACCATAGTGGAGTGTGAGGACTTAAGTTTATGGGTCTTGTGGTCTGTGTAGGAGGTCGCGGCTAGAGGCCTAATGGCTGCTTATATATTCATAACTGCGGTGGCATATGCCCAAGTCGGAGTTTGGCTTACTCAACCTACCATTCTTTACACCATTATACTGTATGGATTAACATGTCTCTGAGTCAAGGTGTGTGTGTGTGTGTGTGTGTGTGTGTTTCTATGTGTGTGATGGAGACGAAAGGCAAAAATGCCTGTAGCAAGTGTCTCCCCCAAAGTTGAAAGAGTGACAAAGAGCCAAATTCAAGGTACGTTTGAGTCATAATGTTTGGACACACGGAGCTTGAAGCGGTTTAAGTAACACTAGGGAAAGACAGATTGAGGGGAGAGAGTTACACAGCTTAATTGTTGAGTAAAAGCAAGACTGAGAAAATCGGTTGACTTGGGTTAGAGAGTTGTTGTTGTCGTTTTATTGACTACTTGTGCCACCAAGGCTAAAACTCTACGGAGTGTATTAACCAAGGTACAGTACAATACAATACATACCCTTCCATAATAACGGGGTCACATACGGCGCTTGGTGGCCAAGAAGGTGCTTAAGTTCCGTACGTTTGCACATGCACTGTCTACTAGAGACATGGAACGACGTATTGGCTAATACAAGCTTGCATGTCATATGTGTGTGTGTGTGTGAATATATATATATATACTGCCGTGGTGTAATTGATTAAGCGTCGGCTATCGTTCTGATGGTCGATGGTTCGATCCCCACTGAGAGACTAGAAACATTTAGTGGCTCACGTGTATTTGTGATATATTCTCAATATATATATATATATATATATATATATATATATATATATATATATATATAATAAACAAAATAATGGTCGGTTTATTGTTCACTTGCATCCGTGAGGCTAAAAATCTACAGAAATTTTGTTTCTTAACCTAGGTACAGTACAATGCTTATTCTACCTTAGCTACAAGGTCACAAGCGACCTATGGCGACCGTGAGGTGCCAGGGTTCCTACCATATTACGTACATATGCAGATGCACTAGTTAGAAGTACGTGTAGGCTAAAACAAGCTGATAGATGAGTAGCCAGGCTAGGGAACGACCACGATACAATCCTCTCCATCTGGATGGAAACAAAACTTTAGGATTCTGATGGATTTGAACCCTCGACATCTTGGTTACAGTGCAGTTGCCTTAAACCGCTCGGGGTGTGTGTGTGTATGTGTGTGTGTGTGTGTGTGTGTGTATCTGTGTGTGTGTGTGTGTGTGTGTATGCTTATCTATTTTCTGTGCAATTTTCAATAGGACATTATTTTGGATTCCCCTTTAAAATTGTATATCTATTTATTTGTTCTAAATTTTGCTAAATTATATGTATTGTATAAATACGGAGACAAATACAGTATATTATGTGCAAGCCAATAAGGATACATGTGTATCTATTAATTCCAGAAATATAACTATGTAGTCATAAGAGAATGGCATTTGTAATTTTGGTTTGCTCTATGTAGGAGGTATGTCAAAGGACAGCAGTAGCTCTTCATGTCAAATGTATTAGGAATGTTTAATATAATTAGGAGAAAACGCAGTTATCGGTGTGTTCAGCTGTGTTGTCGCTATGGTTTTAAAGGGCTAATCATAATTACATTGCGTCTTGAACATCAATAAATAGGGTTAGTTTGCAGCTGTACGTTTGTATTGCGTAAAATATGAAGACAGTATCATCATAGGTAGATCTATAATATGGTAGACGTGTTTTAACACACTTTTAAAGTAATAACATGTGCCTGTATGTATCAGTATGTTGGATATATATATACAATTGGCTAAGAATGAAGTCATATTGGTAATATGTTGTGTCTGCATTACTAACTTCAATGTATTGCATAAGCTAAGTACAATGTGTTTCGTATACGGAGTTCTATCTTATCAATATTTTATAGAACTGTGAACACATACAGAATGTCTTTATGTATGAATGTATGGTAGATGTATTTTAGACGTCTACGAACAAATATAGCCTGTTTGTTTGTAGTGGTGCGTTGTATGTGTGTATAGGTTCCGTCTGGCTGTATATTTGTATGTGTTGCCATGTAGTGTGGTGCTTGGTCATCCTCGAGAAGCTTCAGACATCCCCAGCCTAGATATAAACAAGGCCTTGAGTTAGTGCCCCCTCCTTCCTCCTCTGCTCCTTTCCTTATCTACCCCTTTCCCTATGTCTCTCTCATCTTGTGCCTCCCTTTTATCCTATCTCCGTCGGTTTCCTTCTCTTTTTCCTTCTATATAATGTATTCATCTCGCTCTCAATTTGTCCTATATCTATCGGTCTCATTGTCCTTATCCTTCAATATATAATACATCTCTTTCATTCTTCCTTTTCCCCTCTTTATATGGGTCTCATCCTCCATTACTTCATCTTTAAAGAATATATCTCACATTCTCCCTTTGCTCCCATTTATAATTATCTATATTTCCCAATGCCAATTCTACTGTCGTATGTTTTCCATTTATCTTGCACTCTGTTGTATTCCCTAAGCCAGCAATAGTATATTGTTTTTAAGCCTGCCACTAAACTGTTATATATATATATATATATATATATATATATATATATATATATATATATATATATATATATATATATATATATATATATATATATATATGTTTTTCTCTCTATACAACCTAATATATTGTTATATTGTTTTCCTCTGTTCCATCTAATGTGATGGTATTAACCTTTTCGGCATGCGAGGACACATCTCCACTCTTTGCCTGGCTAACATTAAACGAATTTACTCACATTTGAACAGCCATCTTGGACTCCAAGGGGTATTTTAAATCTCAGTTAACCCTCTGACTCTAACATTCACTTCCTAAAATTAATAATATTGTCTACTGATAGCCAGGATAAAATGAAGAAACACGTCACCATATAGCATATTTAAGAGATATAATTAACATTTATCATACTTATTCCCCATGCCTCATTTTATTTATTTATTTCGTTACAGTTGCTCATGCATTTCCCCATTAAGGGTTTCTAGTGATGTTTCAGTTTTAGAATATAACTTTTTCCATCGGGCTAATATACACACACACACACACACACTCACACACACATATATATATATATATATATATATATATATATATACCGGTATATATATATATATATATATATATATATATATATATATATATATATATATATATACCGGTATATATACAGTATATATATATACTATTTGTTTTCACTTCCAAAATGCATCATATCATAATTGCATTACCTTTTTAAGTTTGAGATTTGGCTCATTATTTAAACCATAGGTTCCATATCTTATATATTTCCTTTTTTGTTTGCAGTTTGTTCTCAATTTCTTCTCAGTTTCTCATTAGTTCCCTCTTTTTGGGTTTTAGAAAAACAAAAATTGGAAGGTGCGGGGGTAGGGTATAGTATTTTAGCTCCATCGCCTATAATTATCTTCGTTAATGTTTAATTTCATTCTTCAATATATATATACCTTCATTTAATAAAGTTCAAGTGTTTTGCTTCTTGCCTATTATCTCATCAATCTCCAAGCAACTAAAGGGGAGATTTCCACTTAAGGAATTTTTTCTTGACTCCTCTCTCCCTCATGTTTAGCCCCATTGTTTTTCTAATTTTAAGACGTTTTCCCCATTATTTTGACGATTTTAAGAACTTTCAACCCATTTCTGTCAATTTTAAGACCTTTCGCGCCATTTAGGTGTCGATTTTATCCTGGCGAGCGATAGCGAGCCTGTAATTTAAGAGGAACCGGCTGTCAGCCGGGATATTTTTCTACCGAAAAATGTACAAATTTATCTTGAAAGGGGCTCAAGGGGGTGTAATCTTAAGCTTGAAGGATATCTAGGGTCCAAACAAAAAACCTCCCCTTAATTTGCCGGGTTATCTTACTTATCCGTCACATCTCTTTACGACTCAACACCATTAACCCTTCAGGTGGAAATATGTTTCTATTATTTATATTTTATTTAGTTTTTAATTATTCCTTGTCTACAAAAGTTCTTTCATTAACTTAAGGTCGACTAAAGTTATCGAGAATACATACAAATAATAAAATAAATAACATAAATGTAAAGATGTTCTGAAAAAAACAATTCACGTTAATTTTAAATCCCTCGGCGATAAATGATTTGTATATAATTGTATACATTCACAACCAGACATCTCCGTCCCCCAGGGGCTCTCCTAAAATTAATAGACTCGTCTAATGATAACTAGAAAAGAAAAAAGAAAAAGAAAAATGTAATTAGTGTAAAACGAGAATAGCATAGACAATATCAGAATAAAAGAACATAAAAATAAATGAATAACATATAATGAAACGCGACTGAAACCAAGCTATGTCCCTGGTGCTGTAGGTAGGCATGATAAAGATGGGTATATTATGGCAGTGACGTGCCCTGGCCTAGCTCATGACCCATGGTTATCGCCCCGGCACCCTACACACTCACATAACCCATTACCATATATCTACAACGGAGTTTTATGGCAACTCATTTATTATCTCCTACTCTGTCCAATGTAGGGTGGACTAGAACATAACCATGGGCCTTATATATATATATATATATATATTATAAAATTATTATATATATATATATATATATATATATATATATATATATATATATATATATATATATATATATATATATATATATCTTTATATCTATATATATATATATATATATCTATATATATATATATATATATATATATATATATATATATATAAGCCAGCTGAAGGTTCGACCTCAAAACATCATGTAAAAGAAGGTGTACTTATGATAATAAAACTTATCAATCCTACCCGATGTATAGACTTAATTAGATATACTGTACAGTATGTACAAAGCTGGGTTACTCAAAAATAGCTTTTGTTTGTCTGGAAAACTGGTCTACACATGCGATATGGAATAGAATCCTCATGCTCGAAATGTTTTGATTTTTGCAATTTTGCGAGGGTTCGAATCCACCAGAATCCTAAAGGTTTTTTCGGCCATAGCGACGGAGAGAATTGTATCGTGGTTCCTCCCTAACCAAGCTGCTATCAGCCTGTGTTAGCCTACACATCTTCTCACCAATACAAGGTGCATCTGCGTATGTACAGTACTTGGTGGGAAGCCAGGCACCTCATGGTCGCCAAAGGTCGCATGAGACCTCGTAGTTAAGGTACCTAGGTTTAAGAAAAACTCTGTAGATTTTCAGCCTCAGGGCTGCAATGAATAATAAATCAACAAGTATTATTATTATTAATTATATACTGTATATATATATATATATATATATATATATATATATATATATATATATATATACAGTATATATATATATATATATATATACATATATATATATATATATAATTATATATACATACATATATATATAATGTATATACAGTATATATATAAAATAATAATAATAATAATAATACTAAGAAGAAGAAGAATATAAACACCCATGTGCATGTTTGCATAATCAATGTAAACTCACGTGCAGTTTAAGGTGGCACACATTTCATAATTTTGTTTGGAAGCTTGTTGAAATATTTTGAAAAAAAATTGCTCAAAATACATGCCCGAATCAATTCTTTTCTACATTGAATGTTTATTAGCTCAAGTTTATCATACCAGTAGCGTACCAGCTTGTTATGCAGGGGTGTGTACATTCACAGTATATAATTTGACAACAAAATTGTTTCTCATGAATCAAGTATATACTGAACAAATACTATTAAAACATTATCAATAATACCGTATGTATAATATTCTTGTTTTGTATGTGTATGTTGCAAACAATATTGTATTATTCATACATCAAAATAATAATGTGACAAGGCGGGTAATACCAGAACATATTTTCATAAGGCAATATGAATGAATTTGAGTTAAATCAGCAAAAGGCATCCTGCTTAATACTTGAACAACGTGGAAGGCTTAAAATCAGGTTTGAAAATAAGTCATAGGCGTTTTTTCCACTCATCTCCGGGGCGAAGAAGATGTATATATATTAGGCTCAATTTTATATTATATTTGCACTAATGATTGGTCATATTTATCGTTCGGGTATATGGTTATTCATATTATGCTCATGAATATTACCATTATTAGTCAGATTTTGTGTAATACTTGTTTAGTAATTGTTACCATCATGTGAAGGAGAATTGTTATTAATATCCGCCAGTAAAATTTTGTTTTTACATCGAACCACCATCTAATTTTCCTTATACTTGTATACTAAAACTTCGTACATTATAAAGCCAAAAAATTAGAAAAATCATATATGTTCACACTAGTAAAAACAATGGATTCGTCTTTGCAATTGTGGATCAATTATGTTACATTTAAACACACAATATTCACGTTCTATATGATCTCATGGAAGTTCATCGACCTCTCACGTTTCTTATTAGGCATGTTTACATAAGCTAATTCAGTAATTAAATTGCATTCCTTAGTTATAGTTTTTGTTTTAATTAATGTGATAGCATTTTTACCAAGTAATTAATTATGTTGATTGCATGTGCAAGAAGGAAATATAAGATGTTCACGAACATTTATGAATAGGTGTACAGCTTGAATGTTTGTCATTTCAGAAAGAAAGTCACGCTACAAAATTCGAGACCCGATTTCACTACCTCAAGTAAGCTTTCCTTTCTTGATATTCGATAAAAAAACATAAACATAAAGAAAATATTAAAATATATTAAACTAATTCGATTTGCATTATGCTACAACAAAAAATAAAATAAACATTATGAAACCATGACTAGAATTTTGAGAGCATCTGTACAAGGATTATTTTAATAAATATCCCAACTTCTCCGAAATGAGATTATTATATAGGCCTACTATCTTAAAAACCAAGGACATAACTGCTTTCCTGTTGAATATAACATGAATATTTTACAATTATTCCGAAAAACGGGGTTTAATGTGATATTGAGAGCAAACATGTTGAAAGTTAATGAAAATCGTCAAAGTTAGCAAAAATACATATATATGTAATTGGCTAATCGACAATAATTTTAAACGCAGGACATTGTTTTCGATTATATATATATATATATATATATATATATATATATATATATATATATTTATATATACTGTACACTGTACAGTATATGTACCGTATATATATTTATCTCTCTCTCTCTCTCTCTCTCTATATATATATATATATATATATATATATATATATATATATATATATATATATATATATATATATGTATATATATATATATATATAATATATATATTTCTTCAGTATATAAATATAACTCTGTGTGCGTGTGTCTGTGTGTGTAAGTGTGTGTGTCTGTGTGCCAATTACTAATTCGTCTTGAAATGAAATATACCTTACGATATCTATAATTTTAATGTATAGCTGTATAATTATACTATAAGTGCTCTTCAGGTCATGTCATATGTAAGCCTGCTGATGATGTTCATTTGACGAATTTTCGTTGTTTATCTCTTGGCCAATTCCTACGGGTAAAACATAGAGCTGGTGTCTTAGCGAGTCAACTTCCATGGCCTCCCCACACTCCCTCCTGATAGTGGGATTTAGTAGACAAAGAAGTAGCATAAACACGCATAAAAAGATCGTCAGATATATGAAAATGACTTGGGGAGAACGAAGGCCGCTGTGGCTATATCAGTCTTAAGATAATCCAAGGTCCTGTTCTCGGTCCGCTTAATTGTTTTTAAGGCTGAGTTTGGATTCCTTGTTTGAAGTTTTATCTTGCTCGTGGCAGGGCAGCGGCGAAGCAGGTGTTCACGAGCCAAGAATGAGCGGGGCGCCCCGAACGTGCGATTAATTAATTGTAATCCCGGGAAATGAAGGCTTCATCACGTTCCTCGAGCGAAGGTCAACACAAACGTCAACATAAATTATGGTTGTCGTGGTTGCTTCGTCAGTCAGTCAAGCTAGAGGAGCCACCAAGAGGAGGCTAAAGACGTCTAAGGTGGTCCGTGGAGTCATGGTCCAAGATGGCCATGGGTCAAGGCGCCATGGCCCCTCTTCCCATAGGTAAAAATTATCTCCTCGTGGCCAGTTCTCCCCCCGCGTGGCTTGTGGTCCTTGTAAAATATTTTATAGAGTCGTAGAGAGGGAGCCGGGCGAGTGGCTGGGTGACGGGCTATATGCGCCCTGGTCCCAATGATTAAGCGGCGAATGGTGGGCTTCTCCGACTGGGGTTATGAGTGTCGTAAACTCGCCGATCCCGCTCAAGGATTGGAGGCGTAACAATAACAGTGGCGGAGCGGGTGTGCAGCGTCTCCCCGGCCTCCGCTGCCCACCACTGACTCCTCTGCCTCGTAGTGGACACCGCACGCGACTATCACCTCCTATATTATCTTAAATACGTGAATCAAGTTTAAGAAAAATAGTGAACAGTGGTATCGTGTATGTGTTTTTCGGTCAGTTGTCGGGCGGCCATGTTGGACGAATCCTACACCGTATCTCCCTCGCTAGCTCTGACTCTCTATCTCGCTCCCTCTCTCTTCTGTTCTTCTCTGCTCTCCTCTCCTCACCCGCTACTGCTGTTGAGAGGGAGGTAACCCTCCCCAGCTTGCCATGCTATCTGTTGCTTGACATGATCATAGTGAAGTGCCGGAAATGAACCGAGAATGTCATAATAGAGAGAAGAACAGTAGAGAAGTGAGGATGATCAACTACGTGTTGGAAGGATGCTAAGGTGATTTATTGATGCTAGTGCCAAGGTCGGAAGAGAGATCGATATGTGTGAGGCGTGGCCGAGGGGTGGTAGGTACCAGGTTACAACCCGAGTGTTTTGTACGAGTGGTAAGGGGTGGAGAGTACCACTACAGTAGAGGAACTCAGTGTGCGGCGAGCCTGCGCAACACTCCACCAACGAGGGCGCTGGGAAGACCCTTTCAAAAATCCCACCGAAATCCTAACGGCAATGAGTCCATTTGAATCCATTTCCGAGGGACACAAAGATGGCTCTGTGTTTTCTTTGTAAAGTTGGTGCCTTGACACAGCCGACACAGGGGCGCGACTCGCCCAACCCAGAATTCAAATTGTTGCACTAAACCTGCGTAATTGGGGCGGGTCTTGTCGCTCCAGTCCCGGCATACGGCTCGGCTCAAATGAGGTGGGCAAAGCGACCCCAAGACCGGAGCAGTCAGGCCAGGCAGACCACATGCGGCCTCGACCACGACCAGACCAGACACCCCTGTAGCCGCCCACCCGCCCACACACACACATAACCTCACCCCCGCCCACGACCCAAGCCCTCGTCTGCGCAGCCCATACACATACACACACCTCCGTCGCACCCAGTCGCTGATGCCGCTACACACACCATCGTAGCCGCACGCCGCCTCAGCCAACAACAACCTCTCGCCACCACATCGTTATTATCTTCAAAACACCTGCTGCTGGGCCTCTTGTCCTGGCTCGGACTCCACACCTGCAGCGCCTCCGGCAGTCCATCCTCTGCCCTCCTCAAGCCCAAGACTTTTCTATATATATATATATTTATACATATATTTATATATAATGGGTATCCGAAACAAAATCCACATATCCCCCCACATAAAAAAAAAAAAAAAAAATAGAAAGAAAGATAACAGCTGATCAACCTAGCCTGAGCATCCCATCCCAGCAACTTCTCGTCCCTATAAAATGGTAAATAGTTTTCCCCAGATGTGTTGCTTTCAATGTTCCCCTATCTTAAAAATCTACTATTTTTACCCTTGGCACTTATTAACCTGGTTAATGCAAATTTTATTATTTTCCCCTCCATTCTCTTAAAATTTTGTTGTAGGCTATCCCTTAGTTATTGCATCCCATGTATTATTGATACATCTTCAGTAAGACTGATCATTAATTCATTAATTAAGTTAAATTATACGTTTTGCATTATTTATATTTTTACTTTATTAATCAATTATTTATATATTTATTTTTGAAGGGCGGAGGGGGGCTATCTCCTTTCCATCTATTTAAGATTATTCGGTAACTTTAGCCCTCCTCCCTTATTCGATTGCATCTATTGTGTTTATCTCCTGCATCGGTTTTTGTTTTTTTTATCTCGTGTAATTCATCTGTTAACCATTAACTTTGGCCTGATGGCGACTGTGCAGGCTGTGCTTTCTTAGATAATAACTTAACTCTTCTGCTGTTATGTTTTCCCTTTCCTATTTAGCCGTAATTATAGCTTGGTGTCGCCTACAAGCCCGAACCCCATTAATAAGCTGCTTGAGTCTACCATTACAACTAATGTATTCATAATCAGGATGCGTATGCTAATCCGCTTTACGTTTTCCAATAGGCTCTAATGACAGGATAACAATCATAGTTTGTAGACGAGCTATAATTTATCGAAGTTTTATTAATATGTTGTTTCTTCATTCACCTTTGACAACTGATCTCGCCTTAAGCTGATATGTGCTTATGCAAGTTTTTGAGCCTGTGTTAACGTGTCTGGCTGGCTGGCTAGCCCCATGCTAAATTGTATACTCGTTCCGATCAGCTCAGGGGGAATTTCTCAACTTCTTCCCGAATAATAACAATAATCCCCGGCTTTAGAAGTTTATAATAATCGATGTAAAAAAGGAATGACGATTCTATAATATTTTTGTCCGAACTTCCATCACCCGCACCGCTCATGGCCCAGCTATTGGCTCTTCATCCACATTATATAATAATTATTACTGCCCTCGTTCTAGCTCCATTCTCCCTTTGTTTAAGATCATCCTCAAAAACATGGCCCTTAGCTTTCTACTAATATTTATCGGTGTGATAGAGTGCCGGCAAGGTTGCTAGAAATAAAACAAATAGTGTGGGATGGTGTGCTTGGCTGTGGTGGCGGCGGTGAAGATGGTGGAGGGAGGAGGGCGGGCGGTGCGCTGGCCCGTTTTCTCTCTCTATCTTTCTCTACCTCTCTCTCGTAACATCACATCGTCCCAAAATGGCGAGACCCCTTACCACGCCCGCCGCCGCCGCCATCCCACCCAGCATCACTGTTTTTCCATTTTACTCCTTATTCGGGTCGTATTTTGGGTGGGTGATGATCTATACGGCGAGGTAGGGATTGTGAGAGTGTGCATCGGGAGTTGTGGTGGACTGAGATACCCATGGCTGGCAGAATAATTGTTACAATTCGAGCAAGGAACAGCTCTAGCGATTATATATTTCAATTCGCGGCGGCTCCCGAGAACCTCGTATTCGCATCTTCAATATTGAAGCTTAATTCTAAAGTATCATCAACAATTGCGACGCAAATGTGAATATTCGAATAACTAATTAGCAATTTGGTTATATGAATGTCATAGCAAAAGTGATGTTGTAGAGTCAAATGTAATGTTCGGGTGTCCACCTGGCTGAATCACAGAACCTTCACATCAGCTAGGAAATATGAACATGTCAGTCACAACGCTTCAAGAATGCCAAGGTCGTAGTAAAGGATCGGAACAAATGCAGAAATGGAAGAGAAGGAGAGGGAAATGCAGGGACGGGGGAGAAAAAAGCGAGAGGGTAACGGCGGTTGTAAATACGGAGAGGAAGGGATGAATACCGGTATGTTGCTTAAATTATATAATCGTGACATTGTAGCATTTGCTTTTTACTGCAAGTTTGAGTAAATTGTGCGTTCTTTGATCGAATACGCTAACGCTTCTAGAGCTAAGAGTATAGGAGTTCATACCTTATATGTGTGTTATAATTAAATATAACAGATAAGAGAGGGATTCGAAGAGCGGAGACAAGGTGCGCTAAATGAATGAATAAGCATAAACACGACTAGAATTACTGTTGATAAAGGTTCCATTTGTGTGTGGTTCGTGATGCATTTGTAATATTTTCTTAATCAGCGTATTCATTCCAAGTAAATATTGATTTATTAATATCACTTTCATTGAAACATTTGGTTATACTTCTGGTAGTTGGACAATATCGTAGACAAATTATATATATATATATATAACACCAGTCAAGCTCATTTAGATACTTTATTATTGAAAAGGGATCGTTATTCCCAGTATATTTCAGTATGTATAAACAATATTAGTCTATGTTACCCATAGTTATTATGTTATTAATTTGTTATTAATGTCACCTTAAAATTTGCCGGATTGTGATAAAATAAACACAGAATTAAAGTACAAAAGCTTCACCTGTACGGATATATTCGTTAAACTTTCGTCTATACCCTCCACCAATTAGAAGGTCCGATTATGTTATGTTCACTTAAATTAGGCGAAGGAAAATATATTTCATTGCAGCAGATACCTTGATAATTAAAGACAGAAAAGAAAGTGCAAAACCTCTCTTTTCCTTCAACATTGTTTTTGATAAGTAGTGTCTTATTTCGTTGTTTAGCTCTAGTCGTACTGGCGATTTCTATTTAATCTGCTTTGGTATATTTGAATGATTGTGTACAGTTTGAAATGGATCTGTGTTAGTAAAAAGGGTTAATTGAGATATTTCGAAGCAATCAAATAGCTGAAGGCCTTTTTTGAACTTGTTTTTGTCTATGTGAATAATATCGTCTAATAGTAGCCAGAACAAAGGTAAAGGGGCGTCACCGGTATAGAAGGGATTAAGTAGGGACAAAGCCACTTCTTGAACTACAACACTTTGATCTTACTCGGTTTAATTTCATCTGACGGTAAATTGAATTCCTTGGCAGCTAATTTATCGATACTTAATGGACAAATATGAAACTACTGGCTCTGCTTCATATTAAGACTAATTTTGTATAATTAGCACCATAATTCACGACAAAATCTTCAAAATAACTGAGAAATCTCGATGTGAACTTTAGAATTTACCGCCAGTTGAAAAGAAACAAAGTATAGTTAGCTCCGTGTGAAGGGGTGATGGGAGGTGTGTTGAGGTGTCGCTTTGGAGGTGAGGGATGGTTGTTGTGTCAGGAGGGGGAAACCGTCATCGTCAGCGTCTGTGTGGCGGTAGTCTTAGCCACGGCGATCAAATTTACTGTATATCCCTTGCAGTACTGGTGACGTCCTTTGATCTATCTTTTGGCTACTAGTAGACAATTTTATTCAGTTGAAAAAGGGCCTCTAGCAATTAAAAGGCTTCGAACTACCTCACTCAACCCTTTTTATTACCTCAGATCCTTCTTAAGCTGCCCAAAATCGTCTAATTATAGTGAGAATGAAAATAATAGGACGTCGACAGTACATTACGGGATTATATACTGCTGTTCTCAGTTGCCCGAGCCCGCCGGTACCGCACCCTCACTCTCTCTTTCTGTTGCTCTCGCATGCTCTTATTTCTGGCTATTTATGTGCGTCTGCATTGTGTATATGGTGTATACTAAGCAAACTTTAGCAACTCGATCTCTCCAATATCATCTCCCACAGCCACTACCTTATTCTTGATTTAATAATCTCTCTCTCTCTCTCTCTCTCTCTCTCTCTCATACACACACACACACACACACACACACACACACCACCGAACTATTGTTCTCTTGCACCTGGTTCGCCATGTCAAAATTGTGATTGATAGTCGCAAGCTATCACATATTTTCCTCCTTTCCTATGCACGCAACTCATTTTGTTCATTATGTCCTTCCCTCACGCATGCCTCTCACTTCGCTATCTGACTTAAATGCTTCAGTAATCTATTTATTTAGTCAACCACATTTTTGGTCCACATATTTTCTCTTAAGGTAAACTTAAATGTGCATTCACCTACACAACAATTCATTGTCAGTTCCCGTGGCGTTTCTATTAAATAGACTCTCTATTAAAACCAGAATATGAACACTTATTCAAGTACCCTATCCATTTATAATATATCTCATAATTAAACCCCTTCCGATAGTAGTTATTGAATAATATGCAAATATTATACATTCAAAAAGCTATTATTAAAAAATCACTAAAGAAAAACAAAACAAAAAACAAACATTGCTTCGTCTCCTTTTCACCTACACTCTATCGATTCATGCCACAGGCTGGTAGAGTTGATAGCTCAGCTTGAATCAGCCTCACAAGCACAGTGGGCATCATGCACAATACTCAATGCATGGAATATATATTATTTACAGTAAATACCATAAAACAAAAATATATATGGTTTTATTAGGTACTTGTGTTCAGACTAGAAGCATGTTTTGAATTATTTGTTTATATGTGTATATATGATAAAGCATGTGATATATTTCATTGTCTATGTATCAATATGTATATGTATTTATGTCATTATGTGAAAATATGTAGCTACTATAATTTAATCGGCCATAAATGTGCTTAAGGGTAAGTATACAGTACATTCACTTTCCACACACATGTACACACACACCAATACACATGTGCACACACCCACACATTCGTAAATCCATAGCCCTATATACTGTATAGACACATACGTATCATTGTATAATATTATATCACAACTATATAAGAATAATTGGAAATCGACACACACACACACACACACACACATACGCACACATCTATATTATATATATATATATATGTATATATATATATTTATATATATACCGGTATATATATATATATATATTAATATGTGTGTGTGTGTGTGTGGGTGTGTGTGTGTATTCAACCAAAATGATAGTGGTTATTATACAGTTCATTAATCAATTGTTGTTAACGGTTTATATTTATGTGTACGAATTCATAGCCGTATATTCTTAGTTGAGCTCTAGACAAGAAAAAAGAACACTTCCCCAGACATTCTTCAAACTAAACAATCCTCCCCTCCAGACCCCTTCAAGTTAAATTTTAGCATTCTTTAGACGACAAATTTCTCCTCCGAAGGCTGGTTTCTCATAAATTCTTGGCTCGCTTTCGCTCGTCCAGTAAAAGTTGACACTTTAATAGGATGAATCGTCTTGTAATTGCCAAACTAATGTGGTGATTTTTTGTGTTAAATATCCAACCTACTGAAGTGAAACAAGAGAGTAATCCCCCCCCCCCCTTCTATAGGGTTAAGGGAGCCCACCTCGCATTTTTTTTTATCTTTCTCTCCTTTTCTCTCTTTCCCTGGCTTGTATCCATTCGGCCCCATTCAGCCACGTGTTTTAAGACATTTATCCCCATCCAGGTGTAGATTTCTTTTTGGCGAGCGATAGCGAGCCAGCATTGTATGGAGAACATTTTTCTATCGAAAAATGTACAAATTTTTATCTTGCTGTAAAAAAACAATATATATATATGCTGGCTCGCTACCGCTCGCCAAGAAAATATTGACACCTGAATGGGGGTAAACGTCTTAAAACAGTAGGCTGAATAGAGCCGAATGAATACAAGCCAAAGAGAGGGAGAAAAAAGATAAAAAACGCGAGGTGGGCTCGTTTAAAGTGACCTTGACTGTTAGTGAAGGCTTCCATAGACTGTACCTGACCATCTGAGCCCCTCCAAGGCCACATCATAGACTGTACAGTCGCGCTAATAAGTGATTTCTCGGCACCAAGAATATTTTGATCAATAATTGGTATCAGCAATATATAAGCTTAATTTATTCATATCGAGTGAAATATACAAACATGTTCCTAAATTTACCCACCCTATCCAACATCTGACAGACATTAATACAGCACAGAGTAAGCCAAACGTAATGACAGCTGGGAAATTACTTATTGGCACGACCGTCCATAACCTTCAGTAACACACTAAGTCACACACACTATCAGATGCAACGTTTGGGGGTTATTTAAATATGATTGACGTCCTTGATGGTGTTTGCTGCTTTCCAGCAATGTGTGTTTAAGTTTGCTATACATATATTAAACAAAAATAAAAAAATAAAAAAATCACAGACCCCCTTCAAACTAAGACGTGTTCAACAGACCCCCTTCGAGCTAAAATTGTACCTTTTCTTGTAGGAAAATATCCAGGCCGAAGGTTGGTCTCACTTAAATTGCAGACTCGCTTTCGCTCTCTTAGAATAAATCAACACCTTAATGGTGTGGCAAGTCGTACAAACGCCAAACTAATGAGATGAAATGTCTTAGAATCTCCAAACAAATGGGGTGAAACAGGCAGGGTTAAGAAAGAGCCGCGTCGCACCTGGTAGGGTTAAGGTGGGTGTACATGATCGCTATTTTCAGCCACTTTTGATCCATAACTTTTCCCTGGCCACATTACGATGCTACTGTGCACTGGTATCCACAACTACCACAAAGATAGATTATTATAGGTAACAACATAATCACAAAAGTAGAAGGAAGAAGCTGCCAGATCAGAGTTGCGGATAAAAGTTGCTGGACAGTGAGTTCGTGTAACTCCCCCTTTATCGGTGATCTAACATGGAGGCTTGGCTCGGTCAAGGGTGAGTCTAAACCTGAGCAGACCAAACATACCTCTCCCATTCACCTAGAGATGGAGAGAGTGAGTGAGTGAGTGCATGCAGTCACTCGATGTAGTTATTATATTATATTGGACCATTTTGCTGTCAGTCCCTAGAATTTACTATTTCATATATACTGTATAATATATAAACGCACTAACACACATATATACAGTATATATATATATACTGTATATATATATATATATATATATATATATATATATATATATATATATATATATATATATAGGAGAGAGAGAGAGAGAGAGACGCTGGGGGGGGGGGGGGGGAGGTTGACGGAGGGGAGGAATAGAGTGTGTGGGGGGAAGGGGGGGGGGGGAGTTGATTTAAAGCAAACTATTTGTTGTCGTTGTTTATAGAGACTCGGCGTTTGGTTCAATAATTGATATTTTGTGCGCGTTATAGTACGTAATGGGCCAGCATGATGGATCCTACTCTATCAGGCTCATTACATCATTGGAAATACGTATGGCCGTGAAAGTTATTATTTGATTATGTGTGTGTGTGTGTGTGTGTGTGTGTAGGTGTGTGAGTGTGTGTGTGTGGTGTGTATGTGTGGGTGTGTGACTGTGGGTGTGTGTGTGGGTTTGTGTGTGTGTGCGTGTGCATATCATTCAAACAACTGTAGTTTCAATCGCCAGTAGAATCTTTTGCGACTGATGTCGCTTAATAGATGACCTAACCAGACAACTTCCTAATATCCAGTCCAATGACAAGGAAAAATAATCACGAAATGGATCGAGCTTATTGGATTGGTATAACAGTTGGTAGCTTATCATAATTTATTTTTATTATAGCTGGATTGGCGAAGGGTGGATATTAACTTTACTATATCACTAGATATTCCAGTCAGATTTAGAAAACAAAATTAGTTCCAGGATTCGTTTATTGTTTGTCCACGATTCGATTTTGGGTCCATAATTCGGTTTTGGGCGCAGGGTTCAGTTGTGGGTCCAAAAATTGGTTTGGGGCGCAGGGTTCAGTTTTGGGTCCAGAATTCGGTATTAGGCGCAGGGTTCAGTTTTGGACCCACAATTCGGTTTTGGGCGCAGGGTTCAGTTTTGGGTCCAGGATTCAAGTCGTGGTCTAGGGTTCAATGTTCAGGCTAGGATTCGGACCAACGAGTCGAGGTTTGGTACAAAGGAGTACATAGGAAAGCAAACAACATATATATTAATCCTTACAAGGCTGCTTGTAACTAAACTAAAGATCCTATGTGCAAATAGGAAAGAACAGCACAGTATAAAGTGGTACTGTTCGTTTGTTAACGCAGCTAATCGGCGGATAAGAGCGAGATATTTACCTAAGCGATTTGTTAAAGTTTAAACAGTAGTACACTCAATGACACTAATAGGTAGTCAATTCCATAAGTTTACCACTTGATTAAAACAAATATGTTTCCCCTCATGTGAGTGAAACTGCATTTCAATCATCTTACAACCATTTCCTGTACTTTGATGTGACTGATCAAACGTGAAGTATTTGTTGACATCCATATTATCAATACCTTTAATAATTTTAAACGCTGGAATAAGGTCCCCTCTTAGCAAGCGCTTTGTTGAACTAACAATATTTAACTTTGTTAGACGTTGTTTGTATGTGACTCTCCACTGTATTATTTTCAGTTTATCTATGTCCTTTTGATAATATGACATCAAAGTTGTACACAGTATTTGAGATGGAGGCGAACCAAATGATTATATAAAGTGAAAATATTTTTTTCGGATTTGTATTCAAACGATCTTCCAAAGAAACCTATAATTATGCTTGCGTTTTTAACTACTTCGATACATTGTTTGCTACATTACAGTTACATTAGCGAATTTCCATTCACTGGGTACATTGACACTCTGCATTGTATTGTTTAAACAGTAATGTTAATAGTTTAGATATATCGCCTTTTAATTCCTTCTAAAACGCTTGGAAAAATAATATCAGCTTCAGGAGTTTTATTATACTTTAGCTTGTTAATGCTGTTTAGTACCGGTATATTGATTTCCGTAATTACGATATCACTTAAAATTATAATATTGTTTATTATAAATGGTTTGGCAAGTTTAATCGAATTAAAACCTTCTTCTGTAAATAATGATGCAATAAAGTAATTGAGACAATTACTCATTTGGACTTCATCATCAACAAGATCTGAGAAAGCGTTCCGGCTTCTGCTTTCGGTTTAGGATTTAATTTTTGGTCCAGATTCGATTCTCAAGCCAGGATTCAAATGTTTTGGTCAGAATTCAGTTTTAGGCCCAAAACTCGAGTTTTGGTCCACGATTCGGGTTTCGTCCTTGCGCCTGTGACAGGACTCAGGGAAGAGGGAGAAATGTAAGCACCATTCCTCACGCAGGGCTCCAGAACTTTGGCTCGCCCCCCTGACAGCGACGACCCCGTGTTGAATGATTCTTTCCGGCCCATGTATTCCACTGTCTTTTGGGGAAGCTCGACGTGGCATGGAAGAAGAGAAAGAAGGAGGGGGACAGTTCGTTCGGGAATCACCTTAAGTTAAATTAATACGCTATGGTTCGATACTTATGGGATCTGACTTAAACTTGCAATTCCTTGATGAGGAATCTTGGATAATATTTGATTAAGTGATTATAATACATACATTTATAGGTAACTATTTATTTATAGTTCATGACAAAATAGAATAGATTGAAGACATACACAATTGGAAAATGTAGAATGCAAATCAGGTGTAGGTATAAATGATAATCATAATATAAAGAATTCGCAAATCACAAAGAAAAGCATGTGAAGAAATCGAATACAACTATATGGTATGGTAACTTAATAATCAAATAGGATGATGTGTATGTATTACCACTTGGAAGTTGAGAGGTTGTGCGATGATAGTTAAGGCAAAAAGGTCACCATACATAGAGTGTGTATTTATATATTAATGAACGGTAGAAACTAGGAACGTTAATGACCTTTATTGACCCTTTCAGTACTGGTGCCGTTCTTTTAAATTGATTATGGTTACTATTAGATTATTTTATTCATTTTTCAAAAGGGCCTCCAGCAATTAACAGGCATAGAACAAACTCATTTAACCCTTTCCACTACTGTACAAAATCCTCTAAATACAGGCAGAATAAGAACTAGACAGACGTCGCCGGTACAAAGGAGGTTAAAACATATAGAATTACTCTTAAAATAACACGATTTATACCTATATCAACAGGAGAATATATAGTTAGTAGAATTTATACAAAATTAAATATGAGTTCGAAACCGGGTTGAGAGAGGATGGCTGGATGATGATCTCTGGAGGCCACCCCGTAAGGGATTATGGTGTCTAGCATTTAGGGGGAGACTGACCGTTTGTTTGGTCTATTAACCCTTGCAAGCTCCAATACGCGTTTCTGTTCTGTTTTCTGGCTACTATTAGACGATTTTATTCAGATTAGTAACGGTATATGGAAGTGAAAGGGTTGTTTGAGATAGTATTTACCCTTTTAATACCCACAGGTCCATCCTAAGCTGCATACAATCGTCTAATGATAGCCAAAATAAACTGCTAAAACGCGTCAGAGCTTCAAGGGGTTAATTCATTTATTCATATATTTTGTTTAGTTTCCTCCCTAGACCTCCTGCAAGCTTAGAAAAAACACACCCATAGACCCTCCTTCAAGATAAATTTGTAAATTTTTCAGTAGAAATATTTCCTGGCCGAAGGCCGGTTCCTCTTAAAATTTCAGGCTCGCTGACGCTCGCCAGGAAAAAATCGACACCTAAATGGCACGAAAGGTCTTCAAATTGACAACGAAATGGGGCGAAAGGTGTTAAAATCGCCAAACTAATGGGCCGGACGACTTTTAATCTCAAAACTAGTGGGGCTAAACATTAGGGAGAAGGGGGTCCAGAAAAATGGTCTGCCTCCCCTTAATAACTAGACTACCTAACTTGTTTTAATAATACTTAGATTACTTCACTTCAATAACGCGGTCAATTTGTGTACACAGTTTAGGTAGGCTCTCAATGAATTGAAGGTGTTAGAGTAAGCTCAATGAAACCTGTAACTCTCTTAGATTCCTAATAAATTGAATATATTCGTCTACAGGTATATATCATAACACTAACATTAGAGGTATGTGATTTAGACTGTTAAAGTGAGAAAGATATCTATAAATGCTATAATTAGCTTTACAAGAATGTTAAGAAAATTTAAATGGAAACAGCGAATGTGTAGGTGCGAAATCCGCCGAAAACACGATTATCAAATGTAAGAACAAATTGGTTCTGGTAGAAGTTGTATTGATTACTTGTGACTTACGAAAGCTTTAAAATAGAACAGCGTTTAGTGGAAGCATTAGAGCAGAACCAAGCTTCATAAAAACAAGTAGACGAACAGGATGGAGGTGAGTGAAGGTGATAGAACACTCTTGCAGTTGAAGGAAAACTAGGAAAATTCAACCGCACACACTACTTATCCTCAACATTTGCACATTTCGATTACCACAATTCTTTATCGATTCAAATTATCTGCACGAATTGGGAGAGTAATAATGCGTGTAATCATATGTGTGAGTATATATCATGGAGTTGTATGATATCCAGTGTACCCGGATTTTGTATGAAGTCTGGGGATCATCATTTGTGGTCTAAATTGGTTCCAAAAGGGTCGTACCAGCCCCCATTATTGCTTCCTACCTCACACTTTCATCTCTTGTTCTTCTTTGTCTGTCAGTTTTATCTAGCACTTCCTACACTTTTTTTATATTTCGTACTCCTTCATTTTGTCAGCTAAAGTCCTGCGTCCATTCCCTTCCATTCCACCTGTCCTTCAAATATTTCCCCAACTCTCTCCTTCAGTCCAATCATCCTTGTGCCACAGCTATTTTTTGTCTTTACTATTCAGGAAGGATTCTTCTCTCATTATTTACTGTTATCATTATCTACTGTTCAATACTTTGTTCTTAAGGGAGACCACCTCGCTTGTTTTCTCTTTCTCCCTCTCTCTCTCTGTGACTTGTATCCATTCAGCCTACTGTTTTAAGAAGTTAACCCCATCCAGGTGTCAATATTTCCATGGCGAGTTGTAGCGAGCCAGCAAATATATATTTTTGTTTTGACAGCAAGCTAAATTTGTACATTTTTCGACAGAAAAATTTCTCCGGCGAAGCCGGATTTCTCCATACAATGCTGGCTCGCTATCGCTTGCCAGGAAGAAATCGACACCTGGATAGGGATAAACGTCTTAAAACAGTTTGCTGAACGGGGCCGAATGGATACAAGCCAGGGAAAGAGAGGAATGGAGAGAAAGATAAAACAAAACCGGTGATCCCCCTTAAATCCTTTCTCTTTAAAGACTGATCCACCAATTTGTTTCAAAATTTGCTGGCCAATTTCCAATATGTTCTATCTTTCTCCCACCACTAACTATTCCTCTTCCGTAATACTATAATATTATGTACCGTAAATACTATAACTCCATCTTTCACTTGCATCTCCCTTGGACTAAATTATCAAAGCCTACTCCTTTCACTCTCACTTCGTCTCATTAATTATTGTTTGTGTGCAATTGTATTCGATTTCTTTCTCGTTTCACATCGTTTAACTATCACTCCACTCTCTATCATTTATCCATAACTAATTACTACATATTCTAACAAATATTCCTGCAACCTCTACCACTCCTTCATTCACCGCTAAATTGTCTTATTTGTTTATGTATACACTTGTATAGCTATTCCAATGATTAATGTATTCAACTACTAACTATTGCGTGTTTCCCTAAAATATTATCTAACACTCTTACTAGTTCTATTTGTCTTCTACTGACCATAGTCATTATTTGTTTTCTGCCGCTCTGCTCTATATCTCAAGAATGTTCCTCCACGGGCCATTTCCTTCCCTTGTCGCCCGGGCTGCCTTATATTGCGCCTTTTAGTGATATTCGTATCGCTTATTATGTTTTGTTGCTTAAACCTATCCTCTTCTATAGAAGTATATCGACCCTATTTCTGCTCTCTCTCTCTCTCTCTCTCTCTCTCTCTCTCTCTCTCTCTCTCTCTCTCTCTCTCTCTCTCTCTCTCTCTCTCTCTCTCTCTCTCTATATATATATATATATATATATACTGTATATCATCACTCCGATCACATGATTAATTTGTTCACACACTTTTCCTTTTTATCGTACCACTCTCAGTCCCTTGTCTTTCCCTTCCCTTTCCTAAACCGTCCCCTACTCAATATTTCCTCCCTTTACACTCTCTATCTTGCTTATCGCTCCCACTTCTCTTCCTAATACCCCTCTTAGTAGCCTATCTCGTATACCCCAATATCTTATGTCCCCTTACTCCTCTCTATTACCTTACCTACTCCTTCTTCTTATTTTCTATTCCTTCTTGTCTTCTCTTCCTTATACCCCACCCAGTTAGTTGTGTACCCCTCCCTCTTACCCCTCCCATTTTATTGTCCCGCACCTTCCCCTCCCTGAGCACTCAGTGTCTTCCTACCCGACCTACTTTCCTCCCTCCGTCCTCTTTATTTTCCTACCTGTTCCCCTACCTAAGCACTCAATCTTTCATTCCTACACCTCCCAATTATCCTCTCCCTTCTTCTCGTCCACTCTCCTAATACCCCATTCAGTCCTTCCTCCACGCCTCTCCCACTTACCTCTCACCTCCCCCGCCATCTTTCTTTCCCTCCTCCCTCCTACGTTTTCCCCCTTTCTTTCCTACGCCTCCCACTTCTCCTCTCACCTCCCTCTTCATAACACCCCTCTCAGTCCTTCGTTTACCCCTACCTAGTCCCCGCCCTCTTCTTTTCCTACCTCTTCCCCTCCTTTCACTCTCCCTCTTTCTTTCCTACCCCTCCCACTTCTCCCCTCCATAACGCCTCTCTCAATCCCTCGCCTTCCCTTCCCTCCTACCTTCCCCTCGCTCTCTTTCTTTTCTAACCCCTTCCCCTTCTTACACTCTTAGATGACGTCATTCCTCACCGACAGAAAATTGACTTTGGTAAAGAAATAACATTACCGTAGTTTCTTCCCAATCCCTGGACTGTAACGTGGTGATATTTTTAGCCTATCCCATAAAAAGTTTTCTCCTTCATTGTAGCCTTAAACGGTTCGCACAAAATGTGGGATTATTGCCGCTGTTCCATTCCGAAATCTTCTAACTTTTTTGTTCCTTTCTTTTTGTATGCATATGAAATTGGGAAGGGCTATATGGAATAAAAGTGAACAATAGAAACTTAAAAAAGAGTAGTATTAACAATAGCCCGAAGAGATAAAAACTAACAACTGCTTGCAGGAAGAATCTAATCACCCACATCCTCCTTTGCCTTGATATTGCCACTTGGTTTATGAAAAAAGGGGGTCCTGTATTCTCCTTCATATAAACTAGAGGCCAAGAGCTGTAGTTAAAGCTGGAAATTGTTCCCCTGGACTTTGAGAGAAGCGGGGCGGGCAGGGAGTTTCGTGTATGCAGCCTACTTCGGACATGTTCGTTCATGTTACAACTCTTATTTTAGTCATCCTAGTCTTAAACATCAAATATAACCTATTGTATTGTAACCCCGTCATATCTATAAATGTGTTTAGTCATTCTTGTCTAAAAGGCTAAATATAAACCTAAACTATTTTACTGCAGCCACATTCATGTATATAATTATATAGTACACAAATCAATAAGACTAAAGAACATCAAAGTGTAATTGTATGCAAAGAACCAGTCAAGCGAAACGTGGGATGGCCATGATGAGTACACCCTCCAATAGAAATAACTTTAATAATGCAAATTTCATGTTTGTTATTTTAGATATTTCCGAGTATATACTGTATACTGTAATCGGAGGCTAAATATACTATACAGTACAACCTTAAATTTGTTTGTTGGTAGTTCAATCCTATACTGGTCCTAAACAGATCTGTAGCTGTTATCTCTTATGGGCCGAGATGGGTTGCCAAAAATAAACTGTGGGGGGTCCAGAGTGTCGCCAAGGGCCCTCTCCGTGTAACACTCTCGCCTCTTATCTGCGAGTCGGCCTTTTGGGGGGGTTAATTTGGACTAGAATTCGCGCGTCCTGGGCGAGGTTAAGTAATAGATGGAAGCAGCTAATTCACACTCTTGATTAGCTCGCCTGCTCCCTCGTTTTGAACCCCTTCACCTCCCCCCGTTCCCTCCATCTCCATTGCCTCTGACCCCCAAGCCTATACCGGGCCCCCCTTGCCCCCCTCTCTTGAAGCTCTCTACCCTCTCTCTTCCCCTTATCCTTTGCCCTCCTATGGATCTCGTCTATCTATCACTCTCATATATCCATCCATTTGCTTTTGTTTTTGTTTTCATTTCCATGCAAATACCTTCCAATGTATTCGGTTATCTTGTTTACGATTTCTTTACTCTTCATGCTTTGTTTTTGTTTTGTTTGTTACTTTTTTTCCTGGTTATTGTTAACTGCATCTACAGAATCTTACCTATACTTCTTTAATTTAATCTTTAACGTTGAACGTATATTCTTACACCTATTGCTTTATCTCTGTTACTTTTAGTTTTCCCATATTTATTTGCTTATGCCCATTCTTCCCTGTTCGTCCCTTTCCCTCTCTCAACTTCACATTTAATCTCTCTCTCTCTCTCTCTCTCTCTCTCTCTCTCTCTCTCTCTCTCTCTCTCTCTCTCTCTCTCTCTCTCTCTCTCTCGCTCTCTCTCTCTCTCTCTCTCTCTCTCTTTGTCGTCGTAGAGTCGGCTCAGAGGTTCAGTCAATAAAGGGGGTCGGAAATACAGAGAAGGGTACACTAAGAGACCGGGTTGTCCAAGATAGCAAGGCAGATATACCTAGGAGGAAGGGGGGCAGAGTAATAGACATGAAGGATAAAGAGAAAAAAGTGGGATTTAACTCGCCAGACAATTTTCCAGGATAACACGGACAAGAGGGTAGACACGCGATTATTGCTGATTGAACGAGATCAAATATGCGAGTTCTGATTATACAATGAGCTCAGTATACAAGTGAGCTGACAAATATGACTTAGTATTGCTGATTGCATCAAATAACAATAATTGGATATCTACTTAAAATGAGAGCAGTGATAATTTTATAATATTAGAGGTGTAAAGTGAACAGACAAATGTTATTCATTATATCTTGCGGAATGAGGACACTGTATATGACTCCTAATACGATTATGTAATATTCTTCTGGTAATCATTAAACGATATTATTTACTTACGTGTGACGTGAACGTGTGAAAGTCAAAGGGTTAATTGATAATGTTTTTGCCACATTGAATCCCAAAGATCATTCCCACGCTAATGATAATGACAAAGTTTAGCTAGAGTGCTGCTAGACTTAAAGGCATCACCGTATACAAGGGATTACAATGAGAGCCCTGGCAAATTCCCCGAGTTGAGTGAAGTGGCGTAAATTATTCAATGGGACAGGAGGGTCTTAAGAGCGAGGACCCGGGCTTACGGGATACAAGATAAGTGAAATGAGGTTGGAGAAGCTTGGGCAAATGGGGTCATCTGGAGTTATCGTGGCGGATGAGAGCGTAATTCAGGGTATTTGTTATCAGGTTGCGAATCCATAGTAGTCGCTTCAGGATAATGGAAATTCGCGTATGAGTATCCTAATATTTGTTATTGTTTTCAAGATTGCTAGAAGGGTTAGGGGAGCTATTAATCATAAGGAATGATCGTGATCAACGATTGGTATAGCAAAGCCAGTTTTTGAGAATGTGTAATAAACACAAATAATTATATAATATTAAACACTCGTTGTCGTTAAATGTCTTGTAACCTGCCATTTCGTTCACAAGTCCGTTCGTTTATAGTTTTTGTTTGTATACACTTATATATTTTATTTATTTATTTATTTGCTTAGTTATTTATCTATTTATTTAATTATTTGTTTTTTGCCCACAATTAATGGTTGGTGGGTAGGATAAGGCACAATTGGAATAGTTTAGCGTAGATTGAAACATGCGCGGCCGATTATAGTTTGAATACCAGTGAAATGACGTGAGATTCAAAACCATCGTAAATCGTGTCTCTTTAGCAGCTTCCTCAAAGGTAATTAAAGAGTCGGAATGTTTACTCAAGAGGGTGGGGCTTTAAGCAGGAATCTTCTTTGGGTTGGACCTTCATCATTATATTCTGGCTATCATTAGACGATATTATGCAGCACAGGAGGAGTTAAGGGGAGACTGACCGTTTATTTGGTCTATTAATTAATGTATTCATATATGTTTTTAATTTCCTCCCTAGACCTCCATCAAACTTAGAAAAACACCCCCTTGATCCCCCTTCAAGATAAATTTGTACATTTTTCGGTAGAAAATTTTTTCGGCCGAAGGCCGATTCCTCTTAAAATTGCAGGCTCGGTATCACTCGCCAGGAAATACTCGACACCTAAATGGCACGAAAGATCTTAACATTGACAACGAAATGGGGCGAAATGTGTTAAAATCGCCACACTAATGAGCCGAACGTCTTCTAATCTCAAAACTAGTGGGGCTAAACAATAGGGAGAAAGGAGTCCAGAAAAACGGTCTGCCTCCCCTTAAACAGACTTCAGTAGTGGGGTCGACGCGTGTGATGGTCGCCAGGCAATAGGTCACTTGATAACGCACACTAATAGCAAGGAAAGTGAGAGGTGGAGGCGGATTCCGGACAAGTAGCGATGGCCTGCGTGTTCCTTTTACCCCCCACCCGTTATTTCCATCTTGTTACGAGGGGGGCGACTGTTTTAAGTGTGACACCTTGGATGATGGAGGGGGCGGCGGAGAGGGGACTTCTTTGTGTCCACCGCCGGAGAGAACTTATATTGGAATAGTAAACGAAGGTGTGTGTGTTTGTGTGTGTGTGTGCGCGTGTGTGTGTGTGTGTGCGTCATGGAAATTAGGTGTCGAGCTTTGGGGATGATGAGAGGATAATGGGCGTTGTGTGTGTGTGTGTGGAGAGAGAGAGAGAGAGAGAGAGAGAGAGAAGATTAATTATAACATTTAATAACAATAGAGAATTTACTGTAATGGAAATAACTGACACGATAATATATAGCATGCATACAAGCAAATATGTTTAGGTCATACAAATGTATGTTTTAATGTAAAGATGAGAGGCAATATTTTTTTTCTTAGTTCATTTTGTAAGAATTGTTAGGGGAGGTGTGGCAGAGTGGTCTTGCCACTGGACTCGTAATCCAATGGACCCGGGTTCGAATCACAATGTGTCAATGGGAAGATATTACTGGGATGGAATTTGTGCTGTACCTAGTTTCAGTGCATTACCACAGCACACCGAAATGCCAAACAAATACCCTCATTGTTCCCTGATTAAATAGCATTGTATGAATATTCCCATATTCAAAATATGAAAATGTTAGTAGGTGTAAGTTTTTTTTATGAGAGAAGGTAGTAATGATAAATTATGTGTAATCTAGAAACATAATGGTTAATTATAAAGATACCTTGAACATAAGATGCCAAATTAACCACAGGACTTAGATTTGTAGTTAAGGGAATTAATAATAGACAAAGAAAACTATTAACTGGGAAAGATGCTGGAGGCGAGATGATGGATGCACAATTAAAAGGTGAATATAGGAAAGAAACTTATGGCGATTGGTTGTTGATGGGGAAGTGAAAATGAGTTATGATGGGCGGGGTAGAGCAATAAATGGGCGTAGTAGCGAAAATCAGGGCGTGGAGAAGAATGGGAGGCTAGCAAGTCTGTTAGTTTATGTGCTGAGGAAAATTGTAAAATATGGCTTAATTCTTTCAAATAGGTTGTTATGTTAAAATGAGTGGACGTATTATCCTGGGTTGGAAGAGGCAATAAGGATTTTATTTGTGGATAAAAAACACCATCTGAGGAAGAGCACTTTATTGACAACGTTTCGAAGATAGCTTCATCAGGTCACTAACAAATACTGGTACATAGTCTTGACGGATATTTAAGGCCTCCTATGTACCAGTATTTGTTAGTGACCTGATGAAGCTATCTGCGAAACGTTTTCAATAAAGTGCTCTTCCTCAGATGATGTTTTTTATCCATTCTGTCTACTTTTCAAGTACCACTCAACACGATTTGATTTTTGTTGCTTATTCGATACTTGAAGATGAGGTAAGGATAACAAAGGCAAGAATGAGGTGAGGGTCATACTGTAAATATGAATGAAAATAAATTTAACATGATTTGAGGTATTGGAATTAATGTTACTGTAAAGTACTCAAAATATACTTGATTATATTAATTCTTTATTCTGGCAATAAGCATACTTACTTACATTATTTGTAAAAGTAACTATATTAAAACATATAACACTTATGATTCTTTAAACAAAAACTCATGCAATAGTACAATATCTGGGAAAATTAAAATTGACTTAAACGCTTGTCTTGCAATAAAGATATGCAACGCATGGTTGCATACACACTTAAAGTATGAAATCGGATATCATCTAGGCAATTATATTTGTACCCCAAATAGTCCGACCAATAATCATTCCTGTATCGAATGCATAATATCCCACTTCTCCGAATTTATGGACACCAGCGTAAACCTCTTAATAAAAGAAAATCCGCCGAACTTATTTCCTCTTGTCTCAGGGTTAAAAGGATCCACGTTGGTGACATAGCCTATCTCTTTTCTCACAGGGAAAAACACAAAATCGAAAAAGAAAAGAAGAACGAGAAAAATGTGTCCTGTACATATTTCTTTCTCTCGGATCTCATTTATATATATATATATATATATATATATATATATATATATATATATATATATATATACTGTATATTTCCGAATTTCATGGCGGAGATTGTTATGAATCACTTTCCTGTCTGACCTTGACGTGTCCGCGGCCCATTCGTATTTCCGCTAGCGATTGGAACCCTCCTTTTTGTATTATTCAGAGTCTTGATGTTCTTCCTCCCTTGCCTCACTCACTCACTCTGTCAGTCTTCCTGTTTTATGATACTGGGACACTCTCGGTCAACTTCATTCACTTAGTCATTCACTCAGCTTTTTCAGTTATATATAAACCCTCTTTTCTATTTTTGGTGTTCGTCTTGCCCTGCCTCACTCACTCAGTCACATAGTCTTACTGTCCCCAGATACTGTGACACTCTGTTTTATTAATCTTGGTCAATCTCACTCACTCAATCACCCACTCACTCAGTATTTTCAATTTTGCATAAACACTCTTGTCTATGATTTAGTCTTTTTGTGTTTGGATAATGGGAAGCTATATTTATAATATAAATATATACAGTATATATATATATATATATATATATATATATATATATATATATATATATATATATATATATATATCAAGTATATCTCACACATTCAATATTGCTCCTGATATTGACGCAATATTTGTCTTTATTCTGGGTTTTTGTTTTACTTCGCTTGTCTCATTCACTCATTCAGTTTCTCCTAAGATATTAGACAACTCTAGTTTATGATGCTTTGTTTTGATACTTTCCATATCCAAGTTTTTAATGCAATCTCTCTTTATTATAAACTGTTTTTTTTTCTTGGCGTAGTCAAGTTTTTCCCTGGCTCGTCACACATATTAAGGCTTTCGACATTGGAACACCCTGATTTAACAGCATGCTCTGTATAAAACAAAATTCCAATCCCTAACTGCTAACATTTAGTTTCAGTCAATCACCCAGTCATATATTATTGTTTTTTTCTTTCGAAATAGTATGTTTTCCTTCTCTCTTAACACTAACTACTGTAACATTTCTAATTATCTGACCTCGTATGTCCCCTACCCACCTACGACACATTCACCCACACATTCCACTCTCTATATTTCTTCAGAATCTGGTGTTTTTGTTTTGTTTTGTTTTTTTCATCATGCCGTGACTGTCATCTGTTAGAATATCTGTGAATGACATTATTTCTGCGGCGACATTCCAATTCACCAATATATTCGCTCATTGGTGTGTGTGTGTGTGTGTGTGTAGTTTTCAAACTCCACAATCATAATCTTTGGCTTTCGATAATCAACCTGTAAAAAGTAGTTACATGAAGATGAACCGAAGGAATAAATAGACTCATTCAGTAAATATAGTTAATACAAATATATAATAAATATAATGTCAATAAACACACGATGATTATAGATACTCAACATAAGTCACTAATAAAAACTAAGGTAAATCTAGATAACACATTTTGTTTATGAATTACTACAAGGGTGTGGTTGAAAGTGAAGGCACGAGATTGGGGTGTGGTCGATTCATCACAGATAAATTGAAGAAATTAATAATAAGTAAAATATAGTTCAAGTGGAAGTCAGTCTTTCACTAGGCCAATTTAGCCCTTTCAAGATACGAGGGTGGTTTTCTTCTTTACTGTATATTTTGGCTACTGGTAGACAATTTTATTTAGTTTAGGAAGGAACTGTGGGAGCTGGAGGGTTCATTGGGATAGACCTAACGTCTTTTATTTTTAGAGGGTCTTCCAAACCAGAATACAATGAAATACATCGAGCACGAGAAGGGTAATTTTATCCCACTGCTTTATTTCGGCTTTGAAGGTACAGTCATCGTATGTTCTCAAACAGTCTTTATGATCTTCACGAGCCCTCTCTATTTTGTTTTGCTTTTAGATGACTGGATTCATCGTTAAAATGACCCTTTTTTATGAACGTGGTTAACCTTTTAAAGATCCAATTACACGTTTATGTTCTGTTATCTGGTTAGTATTAGACGATTATATTCGGGATCGAAAGGGTATTTGGAAGACAGAGGGTTCAATGAGATGGTCTTTGCCCTTATATTTCCCACAGATCTTCCTAAATTGTATACAATCGTCTAATGATAGCCAGAATAAACTGTCAAAAATGCGTCATAATCTTTAAAAGGTTAACTCAGGTTATTGTAAAGTATTGCACACTCGGATACCATAGTCTCTAGCCCACTCATAAATATTTGTACACTTCACTTATTTCTAACTATGGAAGTATATCTCTGGAAACCAACTTATCAATACAATGTTCTATAAATCAACTACAAAACTATATATATATACTATTTATTGATAAGAAAGTTATATAAAACAAAACGGTCAAATAGTTATAATTCCATAAAGACAAATATATGGGATCCTCGATTTATTATGGGTGGGCTAGAAACTATGGTATCCGACTGTACAATATGGTGGGTTACTAAAAATTATATACTGGAGAGATATGTTAATTTACTATATACAATTAGTTACAGCAAAAATAATAGAAGGCAGTTTTTGACAAACAAACCCCAGTTATAGAGTCACATTCAATAATAACTAGTTAAGGTTATCTTTTATTTGAATATATGCACTTATTTATTATTAATCTGATGTACAGTATATTATTAGTTAAAATAGCAGTCCAGAGGCTATCAACCCTATTGGATTATTAAGTCAGCACACTGCAAGTCAAGAATAACGTCAGGACTCTGCAAGAACCCCAGTCCCTTGTTTTAATCTGAAAAAAATATATATATTCTGTAAGTAGAAGCTTCTATTTAATAAGTATAAATACATAGCAATAACTATATAATTTCATATAAAGAATGGCCTCTAAAGACGTTAATTAAAATACCTCCTTTTTCGTTTTTTATATCGTATTTAAGTGTTTTCTCTCATCGGTATCTTGTTAGAAGCAATCAGCCACTAATCAAAGTTTGTGTTCCAAAAGTAGCTGTTCTAGCTGCGATGAGCGGGATGAGGGTCTTGAAATTATGTTCATTTTTTTTTTTTTTTTTTTTTTTTTTTTTTAAGCAGCAATAATCTCTTTTATTGTTCGATTATGCAATTACCCCGGACCTTTAGATTTGTGTCCCAACAAAAGCAGCTGTTAAAGATATAGGGATAATTATTTAGCGATATTATTTAACAGTGGATTCCATCGACCGTTTTTCCTAACTGTTTTCTGTGAAGTTAGACAGGCAGGGTATGAATAACATTCCATTAGAATTATGATACCTTAGGTAATGTACTGCCAGTCTGTTACAAATACACAACTGTCTTGAAATATTTCCTAATACAATGTTGCCGTTCATAAGTTGATTGAATAATCGCTCATGTGAATCCACCTAAAGCAGGAAGTTTTTTGGGTCATCACTGAACAAAAGGCTTCGTAAAATTTAATTATTGCGCTTCGAACACCATCACGCCAATCGTAAAACCAGAATATATATATATATAAATGGTGTATCCGAAAACGAAAACAAAAAATGTACTCCCGAATCCAGGACTTGAAGGTGATATCATATTTTAAAATCTTATCTCCCACTTTTTTCCCCCTCGGTGAGTGGTACCCAATGTTAAACTCGTACAGGGCCCTAATCTTAATTACTTGTTTACAATCTAGGTTGCGGGGCACGAAAGGGAAGGTGAGGGGGAGGAGGGGAGGAGGTTGGGGAATGGATGAGTGGGAGTGAATATAGGGGGGATGGATGATAAAGGGTGGGATGACCAGGATGGGGGATATAGGAGGGGGGGGGGGGGCAATGAGGGGGTAGAAGGAGGGAGGGAAAAGGAGAAAATGGGAAGCAGTGGAAGAACGGGTGATTGGGATAGCCATTTTACACTGACAAACTAATTTAAAGAGAGAGAGAGAGAGAGAGAGAATGTGAAGATTAGCTGATATTGAACATCGAAGAAGAATCCGAGAGGTAATCATAGGAAACCATTGGGGGGGGGGGATGAGAAAAGAAGAAAACAAGGATAATACATGGAAAACTATAAACATATACAATTCAAAAGGACTGAAGTTATATTTAAGTGGACACAGAGGAGAGCACAATGATAGGGAAAATAGAGCATTATGGCAAGAACAGGGTTTATTATGAATGAGTACACATCAAATTATCCCAATCAGAATGAGATTGCATTATTATTATTCTGAATAACATAACTTCTTTATATCCTGTTTAGGGATATGATTTCGTTGCAGTTACTCTAGTCAATATTTGAACGATATGACGTAGAGGTCTTTTGGTAAGGGGGTTTAAATAGAAGGACTGCAATGGGGGAAACATTTATATTATGTGATAAATATGTACAAAACCGGCATTAATTGTCTTTATTGAACGCAATGAAAGGAAACAAGTACTGGTAAGATTCCATCAATTTCAAATGTACCTGTATTTGAGAGAATAATTATATATATATATATATATATATATATATATATATATATATATAGATATATATATATATATATATATATATATATATATATATATATATATATATATATATATATATATATATATATATATATACAGTATATATATATTTATATATATATATATTTTTCTTTTTTGCACATTGTACAATTATGCAGTGCTGATTAGAAGAAAAATTAAATATTAAACGCATGCAACACTAGAGCTCATAAATTAAATTTAATGCGGCATTAATATCGCATCCATCTACATGTCCATCTGGGTTTAAATGATCAGGGATAATTGCTGCAGCTAGTTGCCTTTCACCTTAATTTGGGCGTATCATCAGCCTTTCATCCAGCTATTATAGTTCTTCCTTTACTGTTATTGGCACGTACTTAATTTTATGTATTTCGCATTACAGTAATAACAGTCTGTCTCTTTCTTGTTTAGAAGTACACATTTTGTTTTCCTTTCCTTTCCTCTGTCTCTCTCTCTCTCTTTCTCTCTCTCTCTCTCTCTCTCTCTCTCTCTCTCTCTCTCTCTCTCTCTCTCTCTTTCTGTGTTTGCTTGCTCACTCACTCCCACCCACCTACCACCACCACCACCACCACCACGGGTGTTCTTTACTGGCCAATTATACAGAGCGCCCTGCAGGATTGTTATTGCAATAGCCTCGGATATTGCAGCAAAAACTCCCTCGCTAGGTGTGGGTCGCTGGTCCTGTTTATGTTAATGACCCCGAGTTTAAAGTTATTGTGGCGCTGGTGATAGTAGGCGTAATCGGCCATCGCCAGAACTCTTCAGGGTTATGGTGGTTATGGGGTGGAGGGGTGGAGTGGAGGATAGTGGAGACGGGAAGAGAGTAGTGGGTGGTGGCGGTGGTAGGTTGGAGAAGAAAGAGATGGTGCTGGGGATTTGGGGGAAATAATATGAAGAGCCAAACGTAAGGTGCGAATTTTTGATAATACAGTGGGAGAGGTAAACAGAAAGTTAAAGATTGTGGGAGTAAAGGGAGTTGGTTATTGTAAAGGGTGGTAGATTGGCTATTATGGAGGAGGGGGGTATGGGAGCAGATAAAAAGAGTGGCTATGAAAAAGGATTATAAGAGGGGAAGGGGATGATGAGGGTTATGGAAGTGGATAGTTGGAGCTTGGGCTAACGATGAGGTGGTTATACAAGAAAGGATCGTGAGCATTATGGAAGAAGGTGGAGGTGTGTATGAGATTATGATGCTAGCGGTTAATATTGGGAGAGGTGGTTGTTGTTTTTTTATAGGAAGGGGAAAAAGGGTGCTGGTTTTTGGGATGTGAATAATTAAACGTGAAGTGGTTATGAAAAAGAACTGGTTAGATTGGGTTGATTTGGGTGAGCTCTACTTGGTGTTGCAGGCGAAATTGGAGGTCAAGGAAAATACAGGTGGTAATGGGATGGGATTGTGAATGAATGATTGTAGTATAGAATTAGGGTATTTGGATGGGGTGTTATTTTCACAAGTTGGAGAATTTCGTTCTGTTTTGATTTTAGGAGTATGGTTGGTTGTTGGAAGGAACATAATAATTTATATTGGTTCAGGAGTAATTTATCGAGAGGACTTCCCTAAGTGGTTAAGGCCCCATTAATTGCTCTTTCCATTCACATATGCATAGCCTACGTGAGTTGCAGTTGGGATGTGTGTACATGCTTAGATTGATATGCAGGATTCGAAGTTGCATAATAAATCGTAGGCAGTGTCCACCAACCTTTAACTGTCTTCGTAGTGCGATGTATAAGGTGTTGATTTTCGGTGTGAGCATCCTGGGTTCGAGTCCACGGACTGCCACATGTGTTTGTAAATTTCATTAATCGATTTTAGGAGTATGGTTGGTTGTTGGAAGGAACATAATAATTTATAGAAGACAAATGAGACTATTTATACAGTTGGTAAGCTCACCGTTTACCACAAAACAAGGCGGTGGCTATGGCGCGAAAGAGTTTTGATCCTCTATTATGATGTTGAAGTAGGTGAGGGTGGGAGCTACTGAAGTTAGATGGTCTTTTGTGAATTTATGAAGTAAAACAAAACATTGACACTTTGTTATAAATTAGGTAAATAAGTTCCTTTCAAGGTATTGTACTTATACAATTAAGACAATTTTGTGTTTGCTAGCAAATTTATGAGGAATATCTATATAATGAACAATTACTCGAGAAAATAATGGCCATGGAAGCAGAACGTTTATTTGTTCATTGTCAAAACATAAATATATGTTGTTACTAGAACAAAATTGGTTGATTGATAATGGTGAACATTATCACCAGTAGTTAAAGTTTAAGAATGGGTTGTCAAATATAAAAACAATAGACAATAATGTAGTAAGATAGTGTTACGTGATCAGGATAGTAAACTTGCTCATTCGTTTAAGCGATGGTAAAAGTATGACAAGGTAATATGATGGTGCTTCTGGTGTGGGCACAGTGTAGTTTATGGTAATAATGCTAATGGTACTTGTATTGGTCGTACTGGTGGTTGTAATAAAGCCGCACTGTAGCTTATAGGTGTACTGGTGGTTGTAGTAAGCACACACTATACATTATGGTGACGATGATGATGGTAGGTGTACTGGTGGTTGTAGTTAGGACACACTATACATTATGGTGATGATAGTGATGGTAGGTGTACTGGGGGTTGTAGTAAAGACATAATATACATTATGGTGATGGTGGTAGGTGTACTGGTGGTTGTAGTTAGGACACACTATACATTATGGTGATGATAGTGATGGTAGGTGTACTGGTGGTTGTAGTTAGGACACACTATACATTATGGTGATGATGGTGATGGTAGGTGTACTGGGGGTTATTGTAAAAACATAATAATTATACATTATGATGATGGTGGTAGGTGTACTGGTGGTTTTAGTAAGGACACGCTTTACATTATGGTGATGATGGTAGATGTAATGGTCGTACACCTCCATGTTCCCCGGGGATGGTAGCATTAGGCAGAAAGGAGAGAGTCATCGCCATGGCTTTTTATGGTAATGGTGATTATTTCGGGGGGAAGAGAATGGCTCCAGCTATAGTGATCATGAGGGAGAGATAGAGAGTAATCTAGGTAATCCTTATTTTAACGGTTATGTTGTGCATGATAATGTATATGGTCATGTTATGTACAGTATTATTAATGTGTATGTTCTCAGAGTAATTGGTTATGTAAAGAGGCATGCTAAATAATCGCATATATACAGTAGAGAAGTTTGCGTTCACGTAGAGCTAATTAATATTTTTCATATTATCAGTTTTCTTATATTTTCGTGGCACTTTCAATCAATTCTGATGGTATTGGTGCTTTAAGTAATTTCAGTTAAGATGGAAAGTAATTATTCACGTCGATTATCATAATGTAAATAAATGTGTATATGGTTTCCAATTTTGTTACCAATATGTCCACAATCCGTAACGTAAAGTTGTCAAGGATATGACAATATTATGAATATATATATGATTTAATCAGTGACTCGTATAAAACATGTCTTACGAATAATGTTGGCACCATTGATGTAGATATTTGCCAGTATTATAATTTTCGTTGACAACTGCACACTCTATAGTTATGTATGTTCAATATGTCAGTTATAATGCTAGGTTACGAGTCGATTACTGCTCTGCTACTGATTGAGGCAGTTGGGTAATATCGTATCTTGGAATTACTGGAGTATGAATATCCAATATTTATACAGATTAGAGTGATTACTAGAGCTAAGTATAGTACTTAATGAAACGTGATCAGTTTGGCAGTTATATGGAGGTAGGTTTGTCAGTCTTTAGGTTATGAACACTCGTTTGGTGAGAGTGTTGTGATTACGTTGTAAATGATGATGGTTCTCATAAATTAAATGTTAGTATGCAGGTGCTACTGGGACCTACTTTAATTCCAGTGAGATACTTAAAATTATTACTTTGATTACCGATTAACTAGTCATTGCATTTACAGAATTTAACATTTATACTTCGTGAACACTGAAGCTATACGACTGTTTTCATTAGCCCATGCATATGATCGAAACAACCCGATTACACATAAAGGAATGACATACACATTATTTATGGGGTTGCACGCTACCGATATTAGTACTGGAGTTTTAGGAATTATTTTTACACTACCCTCGTTAATCGGATTCCCATAAATATTAATGGCAAGAGCTATGTCAGGAAGGCAGAGGGAAGTGGAGAAAAATAATAATTGAGTGACAAGGCATCATGGATAATGGGAGGGGAGAAACGGATAGGGAGAGAGCGAGGAAGGGGAGACGTCGAGGGAAAGGGATAAGAGAGAGGAGAGAGAGAGAGAGAGAGAGAGAGAGAGAGAGAGAGAGAGAGAGAGAGAAAAAGAGAGAGAGAGAGAGAGAGAGAGAGGTGGGGGGGGGGGTTAACATATAAAATACATATATACAAGAAATACAAATCAACTTGGTAAAACCTTGATGAAATATTACACAGCACATCAAACGGGATTACAATAATAAAGCTGTAATTACATCTTATCATTATATGTGTATTATGTTCTGTTGGCCTAAATGGTAAGGTCGCAACTTCGAGCACAAGGACTTGATATTATAATACTTCCCCAGTATTTGATGACTCTTTCCCCCCTTATATGCTGGCTATCATTAAATGACTTTTTGGAGCTTGGGAAGGGTTTCAAGGATGTAACGGCAAAATTATCTCAGTTTGGTTACTCGAAAATCCCTAAAGGTCCTAAAAGAACTTAATCGTCTAATGATAGCCAACAAACTATGAAGAAAGACTTATTTGCAAATAAAAGGGGTATCGTTATTGGTTGTGGGACATTCGAATATGTGCTTATATTTGTGCACCTTATTGTACATCGTAAACAAAATAGAAGCAAGCAACGACAGGCTTATTAATCTCCATTAGGTTGCTTTGTGGCAATTGTTACACGATATGTTTACCCAGCTGTATATTTTTACATGTTCATTCGACCCATATGACTAACGTTATATATTAACTAGACACTCTAGCTTATCAAATGCTTCAATCTATTAGTTATTTTGGCCTATTACATTCGATTGTTATAATATATATATATATACAGGAATATATATAAATATATATATATATATATATATATATATATACATATATAATATATATATAACAGTATATATATATATATATATATATACCGGTATATATATATATATATATATATATATATATATATACGGTATATATATATTTGTTTTTTGATGAGCCATTATCTCTCTCTCTCTCTCTCTCTCTCTCTCTCTCTCTCTCTCTCTCTCTCTCTCTCTCCGTCTGTAATCTTACTTTAATGGACACATGGAATGCAGACATGGTAATTAGTCGAACAAACTGAGCGAATGGAAGTATGATTACATAAAACAAATAAATCATAATTCAATATCAATGATGATATAATTTGAATATACGAAAAATTGCTAGGTACAATACCTGCTTCACGATTTACTTAAAAAATATCTTGTTCAAAACACGTAATGAGAACGGAAAATTAATACAAATATGTTGCATGTGCGATAATAATACTTCTGAAAATAAATATAATATATACTGATATTTTGCATGTACCATAATATTTGACGATGAGAGTATGCAATCGAATTTTAAACCGATTCTAAATATTTAGAAAAATATTGTTATTTAATTTCGTTTTAGATATGCGTCAAAGGGAGAGAGTTTCAGCCTGCTTATTAAAAAGTATATAAAAACATGAATGCGACACAAATTGTAAAAATCCTGAATAAAGTACAGCTATAATACATGTGGCTTGTGACACCAGTATTATATAACACCTACGCAGAATGTACCCAAACAATAACAAACTAGCATGGTTGTGGTGGTGGTGGTGGTGGTGGTAGTTGGGCGGGCGGGAGGGGTGGGGGGAGTTACGTATAAGAAGACAATATACAGTATATATATAATATTATATACATAAATACTAAAATGCAAATATAAAGTCTGTGACGTGCAAGGTGACTAACCCAGACATTTCAGAAGAGCGGGCCCATGAAGCAGGCCCCTCCTATAAAAAAAAACAAAAAAAAAACAAAAAAAACGAGCCCTCCTTGCATTGATCCCCCCTCCATCACCTTCGCCAAATACCGTGTTTAAACCTGATCCAAATCGGTGCAAGCCCGCGGCTCCCAATTTTCAACCTTTAATTGCATCGGAGTTTAATAAATTGGGAGGGTGATTGCATGGTCTCAACCCTCGGGCAACATACATTGATCACCTGATAATGCACTGATATTAACCTAGAGCTATGGCTTTCTCTCTCCACCTCTCTCTTTCCCTCTCACTTTCACTCTCTCTCTCTCTCTGCCTCTGTCTCTCTCTCTCTCTCTCTCTCTCTCTCTCGGGCAACATACATTGATCACCTGATAATGCACTGATATTAACCTAGAGATATGGCTCTCTCCACCTCTCTCGTTCCTTCTCACTCACTCTCTCTCTCTCTCTCTCTCTCTCTCTCTCTCTCTCTCTCTCTCTCTCTCTCTCTCTCTCTCTCTCTCTCCTTTTTGTTTGCCTTTTTTCTTGTTTTTTTCCTTGGTGGGCTGGGCCGTATTTGTAGTTGGACTGCGGGTGGGAGGGTGAAGGGTGTGTTAACAATATACATATGTTTTCCAGGATTGCCTCTTATAATCTCGTTGTACATTCCGATACTATCCGGAGCCCGTGTTTTAGTCTTTATTCGCCGTTTGGTCAGTCGTAGAGTTTTAGGAGCCATGTTTATTTTGTTATTTTTCTTTTTCTTTGTTCTTTTTATTCTTTCCCGAAATTTCGGTAATTATGTTTCTTGATACTTGTCAGCTGTGTTTTCTTTTTCCGAGTTGCTTATATTTAATGCTTTTAGATATTAAACTCAATTTGATACTCCAATTGGTTAATGTTTATTTCTTCGTATCCAAATATGATTATATCTAATTAACTGTATTCCATATTCGTCTGTTTGTACCTTTATGTGTACACACAAGTTTTTGTTACCAAAGGTATATCCATTCGAAGCTCTTAATTTTCTTTATGAAATAGCTTCATTCAATTTGTGTGTACCCTTAGTTTCTTATCCTATCGTTTAAGGCATATAGATATAATAGTGCATCATTTATCTCAAATTTGACTGCCTCAATAGAATAATCTATGTTTATTGCATCCTGTTCTTGTGTGTCTCTTAATTTTACTTATTTAATTGTCCCATTGTTTTGTATTATAATCTAATTTCCATTCAATCATTTCCTTCACTTTTCTTCCAATGACGAATTTGCCATTGTAGTTTGTTTGTTTTCATTACGTTTACTTCAATGTTAATCTTTTACTTTCTCCATTCATTTTATTCAACATCATTCATACCCTTTTATGCGTCATCCCTTTCCAAAAAATTCCCATTCACCTTTTGTTTTATGTTTCCTGATGTCTATATTTCATTGTGTTGCGTGGTACTTGAAAAGTAGACAGAATGGATAAAAAACACCATCTGAGGAAGAGCACTTTATTGACAACGTTTCGCAGATAGCAGAGTGACCTGATGAAGCTATCTGCGAAACGTTGTCAATAAAGTGCTCTTCCTCAGATGGTGTTTTGTATCCATTCTATATTTCATGTTATTCCCTTATTGTCCATTCGCTTAGATGTTCTTTTTTGTGCCATCGTGTTCAATTTGATTTTAGTTCAATTAATCTCCCATGTCTTTTCCACTCCCATTCCATTACAATGCGTACCCATTTCTTTGTATCGTTTTCTCTGTTATATTACCTTCCCATAATAGTTTGTTTACAACAAATTATTCCCTCGCGTTTGCATTCCGTATCTTCCATTTTCATCCTAACTAATAGCTTTCTTTTCCATGCTATTTTGTTTTTTAAATTATGCATTATTTTTTGTTTCCAGCAATATCCTCTAACCTTTCTATTATACTTCCATCATTTACGTTAATCATTGCATCCTTTCATTCCTCCTTCTTTTTCCTAACCTCCCACCCTTTCTTATCCCATCTCATTCCCCGTCAAGCAACGAGTCCGAAGATATTACCCAAGACCTTAAGGGCACAGGGCCGGTTTTCTTGACCACTTTCTCCCTCATGTTTAGCCCCATTAGTTTTCAGATGTTAAGATGTTTGCCCCATTAGTTAGTCGATTTAAGACCTTTCGCCCCATTTCTTCGTCAATATTTAGACCTTTCGTGCTATTTAGGTGTCGATTTTTTCCCTGGCGAACGATAATGAGCCTGTAATGTTGGAAGAACCAGCCTTAGGCTGGGAAATGTTTCTACCGAAAAATGTACAAATTAATCTAGAAGGGGGATCTAATGGATGTTTTTCTTTGTTTTAAATTTGATGGAGGTCTAGGGAGGAAACTAGAACAATAATGAATACATGCAAAAATCGCCCAAAAAGTGAACCATCTTCCCTTAAATTCTGGCAGGAGATCCAAAGTATATCCTATAATAATAAAATGCACTTTACGCTCTACGGGAAGATGCTGGAGGATGGTCTAAAGTGGTGGTCTAGGATCTGATGAATAGAGGGGTCTGATCAGGAGGGAGGAAAGGAGGAGGAGGAAGGAGGGAGAAAGAGAATGAAGGGGGCAGAGATTAGAAGGAAATGGAATGGAGATTTGGGAAGAAGCGTACAGGAAGGCAAATGTGGAGATGTAGAGATGAGAGAGAGAGAGAGAGAGAGAGAGAGAGAGAGAGAGAGAGAGAGAGAGAGAGAGAGAGAGAAAGCATTGGTGTAAATATGTAAAGAAGAGAAGTTAGACCCATGAGGATGGTTGACTGGATATGTTAAAGTAATGTATCATATAATACTAAAAGGAGCTTATATGATGAGAAGGTGCAATAGTGCAAACTAAGTCTTAAGTAACAAAGTGTAATATGAATAGAACAGGTTACTACAGAGTCAAGTCAGGATTGAAAAAGTTTAAATATTTTAATTTTAACTGAGTATGCTATTCCGTATTTACTGTATGTTTGCATATTTCGATATCGAAATATATGTCGTTTATAAAATAGGATTGCTAGCAAATGTGTAACAAAATACATTTTGAATATACACTATAACAACTAATAATAATTGTGATCACATTTAAATAAAAATAAAATATAATAAAGCGATGGGCACGAATAAATGATAGGCAGAAATAATAATGGAATGGATACTGAAATAACTACGGAAGAAAGAGCGAATGAGGGGGGAAAAGACAACACTTTTCGGGAGGCTATTCTACAGGCAAGATAATATGTAAGAAGCAAGCTAGGGAGTAGATAATAAAGAATGGGAACATATAACAATATATTAACATTAAAGAAAAAAGGGAAGCGTATGAATAGCTAACGGTAAAATATATAGAATAAGCAGTGAAAAGATACAATTCTAAAGGTGGCAGAAGAAAATGTAAGAAAATAAAGCAGGCTAGAAAATAAAACATAACGAATGAAAACATACACAAGTAAGCAATACATAAATAAAAAAGGAGAGCGTTTGAATAACTAAGGTAGAAAAAGATTATAAACAATTAGAACATATTACAGTGAGGGGTTCAATTCTAAACACAGGAGAAAATACAAGAAGCGAGAGCAAAGTAGAAAAGAGAAAATAAGAAATGGGAACATAAATAATAATAATAAATAATAATAAATAAATAATACTATATAATAATAAATACAATGATAAATAATAAATACAACAACAATAATAAAGACAGAAGGGTTGGGTATGAATAACCAAGGTAACAAGAGAGTACAGTGTAAGGAAGGAGAAGATACTGCAGGGCGGGGAGACGATTCTAAAAGCCAGAGAAAAAGCAAGAAAAGAGAGCAAGTTGGAAAGAGAGCGACCAGGGTGAATAGATCAGGAGGGAGAGCAAGAGAAAAATACACAGCGAGGGTCAGAGAAGGAGAAGAACTGACAAAGTAAGAGAGAATGACGAGGGGAGACGAGGGAAGAAAGAGGGAAAGTGCCGACAAAAAGGCAAAGGGGCCGGGCGAAGAAGAGGGGAATTAAAACATAAAACCTGAGACAGAAAATTAACCGTGAAGAGAACTTGAAACATAACAGATCAGAACTCGAGCGGGTTAATTCAAACTTTCTAAGTTTTAGAATTTACCATTACTAACTGCTGCTTTATTCGATAGGGAGTTTTATCATTTAAAACTACCATCCTATATCTTGCAGTGACAATGGCATGTGCCATTTGCTAATCGTATGGGTACTATCGGATCCTATTTATATCGCACTGATTCGTGTAGAAAGCATGCGTGATATGCCGAATCTACCAATTATCGCCCTAAAAACTCTTCGCTCCCCATGAAAAAAACGCTAATCCATACAGACCCTCAATACTGTGGCAGTAGCTAATAACACATTGACCAGGGACATGCAAAATTACCTCTCACCATGCATCACCCTCGGTCTCCTGATTGGTTGTCGCTTGGGCACTGACAGCCACTCAGAACTCTGCTTTCAAATTTAGGTGGCCATTGATTGGCGAATGTCCAGTGACTATATTTGTTCGAGCCCCCACCCCCTCCCCTTCATCTCCCCTACATAGTCTTTATCTCTCTCTCGATTACACTACGATCACCCCACCTACTCATTCCCTCACCGCCCCTCCGGAAGGAGGGTACCTACCTCTCAGGTACTCTAGTTTATTCTGCGTATCTATATGTTATTTTCCTGTCTTATCTTCTTTGTTTTCTTTTCTCTTTTGTACTTTGTTTGCTTCCTCCTTTCATGTGTTCGCCTATCTCTTTCACTCCCTGATGCCTTTTCACCATATATTTGACCTTGTTGCGTCGATGCTCTTGCTTATCTTTTCCCTGTAACCCCCTTCATACTTTCCTCATTTGTTTCTACCCTATAGTTTTCATATTTTCGTTACTTATGCCTTTCCTCATGTTGCTTTCTATTTTCTGCACTCATTCCGATATCATACTATTATATACTTTTTTCTGTGTGACCCATAATCAATTATCTATATATTTTCTGAACTAGCATCAGTGCTGGAGACACAGTTTCTCACTTATTTATTACACATACATTTGGGTCATCGCTTATGCTTTCCATAATAAAGTGATAATATTATACATTGTATATACTGTATATATATATATATATATATATATATATATATATATATATATATATATATACCGGTATATATATATATATATATATATATATATATATATATATATATTATATATATATACCGTATATAATTATATATACAGTATACTGTATATAATCTCGTTTTCCTCAAAAATATTTTGTCAATGATATTTAATTTGTTTATTCATCCTTCCATATGTTATAACTATTTATATACACCAATATTGCAATCAATCATTGTTACATTTCCGACCCTTCTTCATTCAAAATTAACTGTACTTGGCTCAGTTACTATATATTTATGCTGTTCAGTTCACACCTTTAAACTATTTCATCCGATCTCCAGTAAATACACGCATTCTAGTACTCATCCTCCTGCCATGACCAGCCCCACCCTTTTCTTCTCATCCTTGCCTCACCCTCCAGCAAACCTTCCTTCCTCCTCTCAGAAAGCTTTTGCACACAACCTTTTTTTCCCGAAGTTGCGTAAGAGAAACATATCATCGGCGGACGCTCAAAACTACTAGGCTCTTTTTTGTTTCTCTCTCTCTCTCTCTCTCTCTCTCTCTCTCTCTTTCTCTCTCGTGAGAGAGACTTGGTAACTCTATATGGGAAACTAAAAAAAAAAAAAAATATATATATATATATATATATATATATATATATATATATATATATATATATATAGAGAGAGAGATAGATAGATAGATAGATAGATAGATAGATAGATATATTGCTTTCATTTGCGCATCCTCATTATTTAAGCTCGAGATCAAAGTAATTACATTCTATCCCCCCCCCCCCCCCCTAGCGCAATATTCAGGTTGCGAGAATAAATGGGGGCTGTAACTTGCTTTTATTCTGGGCTTAAGCTGGTATTTACGATAGCTATAAGGATTCAGAACCCATGTGAACGAGGATTTACCCGAAAGAGAGGTAGAGGGAGGGAGAGAGAGAGAGAGAGTATATACAGTATAATAGAGCAAGCGATACAGAGAAGGATGAGTCAGAGAGAGAGGGGGAGAGACTGAGAGTGAGTTAAAGGGGAGATGGGCGGGGTATACGTTGTTTAAGGTCGTTCCGGTGCGGTTAATTGATGTTTCTAATAGGTAGGATGATCCCACAGGTAAACAGACTAACGTTATGACGGAACAGGAGTCTGGATTACGGCTTTTATGGAGGCTGAGAGAGAAAGAGAGAGAGAGAGAGATTTGATTTTGCCCCGAGGGGCGAGTTTATTGAGCAGCGCCCCCCATCCTGTGAGGGGACAACCACTAGTAAGGCGATACATACTGCTCAAAGAGCCATAATTCCACTGAAACAACAGCATCGTCGTCTGGTTACATTCATATTTGTGTTTATAAGTCAGGTTGGCATTATTCAGATGTGTTATTATAGTTTCCTCATTTAATTGTCACATGGTCTGTATAAAAAAAAAAAAAAAAATAAAAAAAAAAAAAAAAAAAAAAAAAGCAAGCAAGCTTGTACTGACTGAATTATTAATTGACAGGTTGTAAATAATAGCACTACAGAACTAGTGCAATCGTATGAGGAGACTTCATATTTTCATTACATCAATGATTATTGAGATCATAGTTAGCTGAATACAATTATTACAAAAATAGGCAATGGTATAAATCAACATAATACATATTTAATACAGGCGGACATAATCATGATCCGGTTCGTTGTGCACTGGGAGCTAAGGTGTCTTGAGATCGCCTCGTACCCATACACAACGAACGTATTATAGTCTGCATGGTTGGTATCTAATTGAATATACTTAGTGGGTATTTCAAGAATGTCAGGGGGTAAGGAAATGTGATTTGTATATTAGAAGACTGTGATTAACGAGACGAGTAACATGTGGAGGGAGGTGGTAGAAAGAGAGGGATCTCGTTGGGGGTGGAAGTTTCGCTCCCAGGAATTTTCGTTCCTGTGGTATTTCAATAATAATAATAAAATAATAATAATAATAAGGGGACAACCACTGGTAAGGCAATACATACTGCTCAAAGAGCCATTATTCTACTGTAACAACAGTATCGTCGTCTGGTGTTATTATAGTTTCCTCATTTGATTGCCACATGTGCTGTATATACGTGCTTATGAGAAGAAAAAAAATGTGACTGAATTATTAATTGACAGGTAAATAATAGGACTACAAAACTAGTGCAATCATATGAGGAGGCCATTCATGTTTTCTTACATCAATGGTTATTGAGATCATAGTTATCTGAATACAATTATTACATACATGATGTGACTAATATTTCGAACTACATTAATTATTATGCAATAATAGTACGACAAATATATTACAATCATATGAGGGACACTTCACATTCTTCATTACATCAACGGTTATTGAGGTCATAGTTAGCTGAATACAAGAGTCACATACATAATGTGACTAATATTACCAACTACCGAAGTTATAAGAGAGAGAGAGAGAGAGACGATGGCAGCGAATATGGACAATAAAGGCAAGGAAGATATTGTCAGGCGAACTGAAGAAGCAGCGAATGCAAAACTGTATGGCGAGAAGAAACAGGTTGAACGTAACATGAAACGAAGATGAAGTATAAGAATAAGAGGAGGAAAAGAGAAACACGAAGAAAGAGGCTACGAAGGAAAGGGCGAGAGATTGCAATATCCAGGTCCACTGAGTTAGGATAACGTCCAGATTAAGGTTAAGGATGAATGATGCGAGAGTTGGTATGCAAAGTAATGCCGGGTTGGGATAATAGCACGGAAGCTGTACGGGGACCAGGGAAAGAGGAGGCTTCGAGAGGCAATGAAAAGAGAAAGAGAGAGAGAGAGAGAGAGAGCGAGAGTGAGAGCGAGAGAGAGAGCGAGAGCAAGAGAGAGAGAGAAATATATTGATATAATCTACACTAAATCTGTACGAAGTGGGAGGAACGGTTCAGGATGCTGCTGCTCCTGATGTAAAAGGGTAGAGAGGGGATTTGGGTAAGTGAGGGGTTTACCCAAAAGAAGAAGAGGAAGAAGGGGAGGGGGCAGGAAAATAGGAGAAGAAAATCCCGATGATCAAGCCCGACTCGGGGAGTGGGCACATTCTTCTTCTACCTGATTAGAGAGTAATTTTGGTGCATATATTATTTCCCTCCACAAAGATGCAAAGTAAGATATTCTCTCGGAAATTGGCGACGAGGTTAAGTTACAAGGGGGGTATTGGGGGTGGTGGGGGGAGAACGTGGAGTTTGGAAGGCGGCATGAATCTCTTACTCAAAGTTATTGACGCTTTCGGATTTTCATAAATGCCACGTAAATCGGGCCTTATGGCTGCTACCCCGAGATAACCTGTGGGCGCGAGATGTCGTCCCGGTGTTCCTATTTTTCATCGTTCACCATTTCGTTTCTTTCTTTCTTTTTATCACCGTTCTTTGTTTGTTTGTCAGATGTTTTCTGTACCTGATCGCCGGAGCATGACGCCTCTGCAGTTAGCGCCGCGTTTCCTATCCAAATCCATTACCATTTACTTACGTTCGCGGCCATTCATATTACCTGGCCGAGTTTTTTTTTGCAGGGTAGGAGATAACGCCTCAATTACTGTGTTTGCCAAGTGGATATCCAGGGCCTCGTAAAACCAGCCCAGTTGATCACTGTTGAATCACTCTTAGATTGCCCCCACTTTTCACTTGACAATTTTACCATCCCATTTATATTTTCCATGATATTCTCCGATGACCCTACCCCCACACCTGTCTTCCCCCCACTTCCTTTCCACCACACAGCTCTTTTCTCTCTCTCTCTCCACCAATGGCATCTGGTCGTTTCTCTTGGCTGCCTCTTAGCATGTACTAATAATTACTGTCTGGTTTATCCCACGACGCGGGGTAATTACACGACAACACTCCATTGTAAATACCCACACAACCCAACTACCGATTAACAAGTAATCGCTTGCATCACTCATATTATGCAACCGTATCTTACATATTCTCTAACGTAGTTTGTGAAAGCATATGCTGTGTTTGTACTGTAAACTAAATAATCACTATCAGTGGAAGTAAACATTATTATTATTATGATTATTGTTAGTAGTAGTATTATGATTATTATCATTAATATTATTATTATTATTATTATTATTATTATTATTATTATTATTATTATTATTATTTTTGTTTTGTTATATTGTATTGAGTCTCTAAATAATACGTAACAGTTGTACCTATTATAATCGGTATTAAATATTTACTTATTAAATGACGTTTTAGAAAACGCTCTCATCTACCATAAACATGCAGGCAAATTGTATATGCATATATTGTCATTACGAGTTAACATTTGCTTGACAATAATATATATTGTATTCGAACCATTTGGTAATATTATACGTTGATTAATCATCCCCATTCAGCAATATTGTTTTTATAATCAATAAAAATATATATCAAATTAAGGCTATTTCTTAGCTACACGTCAAAAGCGTTCATTACAAAATAATCAAGGTTTCACTCACTTCTATGACGCATATTATGCATTGCTGAAAATTAGTCATCTATATTTTTTGCAGTCTAAGCTTTAATAAAATAAAATATATTACGCTCACTCTTCTTTAGTCTCTCCTCATCTTAAAGCCTCCTCTGCTTCCTCCTCTGATAGCCTTCCTTACACTAAAGCCTGTTATCTTTAATACTCTCTCTCTTTCTCTCTCTCTTTCCCTCTCTCTCTCTCATATTATTCACAACTTCTAATATAACAAGCCTTTCACACCTTCCTTTCAAGCTTTATTTGTGAAATCAGTTTTATTTTTGACGCATGATATCTACCTTAACCCTGAAGATCTTATCATGAGTCCAATCCTCATTATATCAACCGAACAAATGAAGTTGATCTCCTGAAACCTCTCCACCTACCCACCTAGCCAACACCTCACGCGGTCCTCAGCTCAATGAGACACACCCTCCCTCTGAAGCCCGGGCCTGATTCACACGTGCCAACTGGTCATTACGGGGTTGTGAGCTCATCGATCGGTCCTGTCGTGAGAGGGAGGAGCCGGAGGAGGGGCAGAAGGAGGAGGAGGAGGGGCAGAAGAACAGGGAGGATGGAGGAGGGGGTTGGATGTAGGAGAGGTGGAAGGAAGGCGCAGGAGGAACGATAGAGAGGGTAGGAGGGGGAAGGTTAGTTATAGCAGAGTAGGGGAGAGATGGGTGGGGGTAAATTTGGGAGAATGGGAAACAGGATGAGAGAGGAGAGGCTGAACTAGGAGCAGTGGGAGGAGGGAGGGAGGTTAGGAAGTGGGGAAGTGGGAGGAGGGAGGGTAAAATATAGGAGAGTGGGGGGGGGGGGGGATGTTTGGGGGCTAATATCGGAGAATGGGAAACTGGAGGATGAAGAGAGAAACTGCCCCAGTAGAGAGGGACATAACGGGGACTTGGATAGTGGGACATATAATGGAAATGTAGAGATCTCGGAAAGGGTTATATACACAGACACATAACACATTCACGGAAACTTATTTCATATATACAGGGAGAAGCAACACATGGAAGATTTGCCCAATGATTGAGAAAGAGAAGCTACGATGAAAGAACAATTAAGACAATTAAGTGATTCTAGAGGTTTTGGTATGCATATTTACCATGCATGAGAATATAGAGAATGCAGGGAGAGGATGCATGCATGCGTGTAGAGTAGTTAAGCATTTATGGAAGGTTAGAAATAGGAAGAATGTTAACACAAAGGCGAGGCCGGAAAGTAAAGGTTTTTCAATATACAACAACTGAACAGCCACTGAAGCTTTACGCCTATTTTAATAGTAGTAACTGTAACCATTGACATATCTGTGGAACGATGTATTCCACCATGCAGACAACGTTTATGGTCATTACTGTCGATATCAAGCTCGGGCAACATAATCAGATTGACAGAAAATTCATATATATTATAATTGTGTATATAAATGTTTTCATAATGGAGATTGTGTGAAAAGTTGTCCGATAAATAATAAGATCTCAAACAGGAATTATTGATAATTACAAGGGGAGATAAGCAACACGATAACATCATAATGATAGGGCAAGGATTATAAGGTGCTTAGGCAAAGTGAACACGACAAACTAATGTAAGTAACTGGAGGGGAATATCTAATCTAATAGAAGTAGCGATTTTTTTTTTGGCAAATAACACGATAATGGCTAAGTTATGTTATGAGAATGGATGGCAAGCACTCAGAGAGAGAGAGAGAGAAGGGGAGGGGGGATGACGGAAAAGGAGTGAGTGTGAGTGTGTATATATATATATATATATATACTGTATATATATATACACACAATTAACTCCTGACTGCTTGATGTGCGAAATATACAAGATATATCATGAAGGAAAACACGAATACAATATAAATATAATAATTAAAAAGAGAAGTTACATGGTGGAGAGAGTATATGAACATTAAGATGGTATGAATATAAACGTTGGAGTAGATGAAGCATATACACAAACGAGCAAAGGAACGCGATTTAGAGGGACAAAGATAAAATGCTGAGCATAGTAAGACAAAATGTAAGTAGGGGTGATATTTGGGGCGTGGTCGTGAGTGCAATCAAAATTGAAACTTCCTTGTGAGTTAATAATTAATTCATATTTACAATATATACTGTATATATATATATATACCGGTATATATATATATATATATATATATATATATATATATATATATATATATATATATATATATATATATATATATATACTGTGTATATATATATATATATATATATATATATATATATATATATATATATATATATATATATATAAAGTATATACTGTATATATACATACAGTATACATTATAATTTACTTAACACTGACATAAAGATTAAGTTATTGGAATTTTGAAACCATGTATTGTACATAATGTTATTATGCTTTTTCTCACTCTGGTTTAAAGGGAAGAGAGTACAATATACAAAGTGACAAAGATAGTCATTTATTTTATGAGTTAATATATTAAATATATTTCAAGATAATGTCACGGAGTTTTCTTCCTCTTTAGGTGTGATAAGGGTGTCAATAAAGGAGTCGATGGGAGGTTAGCAGAAGTTCATCGAATCTCAACCATAAGGTAAGCTATGCTGTGTATATATGTTGGTGTTGTGAAATCCTCCACTCAAATTGTGATCTATATAAAATTTTCGATTGTCTGTGTGTGTGTGTGTGTGTGTGTGTGTTCTTAATTGGCGGCCGCAGTTTTGGACCTTAGGAGCTGAAACTTTGCATGTGGGTGTCAATTACCCTGGGTCATGTCAAAGAGTGGGCGAGGCCACGATCGGAGGTCGTTTCGAGGCCGAAATAGAACAAAAAAACATGAAAAAAATTGAAAAAAATGGCCGTTTGGGGCAGAAGGAGGCCTCCGATCGAAAAGGTGTATGGAACGAAAGTTGTTCGCAGCCCCCCAAAATGGGGGTACAGATGAGGTCAGATCCAAAATCGGAGGTCATTTAGCGGCCGAAATCGAGGTCGCCGTTTAGTGAGGCACAGGGAGGTCGAGGCCGGTGATTATGGTAGTAGTAGTATTGTGATGATTGTGGTAGTAGTGATTGATGATGGTGATAATGGCAGTAGTAGTAGTGGTGGTAGTAGTGATGGTGATTATGGTGATTACCCGGGCAACGCCGGGTACCCCTGCTAATTATAGATAATTCATTAAACTTTGTTCTTTTATGTTACCTGAACAACGAATATAACACACTGGTAAGAAAACATAGATACAAGAGAATGAGAGAAAGAAGAGGAAAAAGACAATTGAGCAGAATAGGTCGTATGAAAGTGAGATGAGGAAGAGGAGTAAAGCAGGCGTCACACCATGCCGACTTGAGCCAAGACTGACCACGACCTTGAGTCGTGGTCAGGAGTGCCGACCTTCGGCGGAGAGATTAAGGATTGGGGGGGGGTGATTTTTGGACGGGACTCAGTATGGATGGCCACGCCACCTGACGGCGACCTGACGGGGTAGAGCGGCGCCCATGCCGGACTGAATGTGAGTTTTAGGTCGCCGCTGGAGTGCCGATCTGCGGCGTAGTCCGTCGACAACGACCCGACGAACGGCGTCGACAGGAGTTAGGGCGGCGTCAATATGCATTACTGTGCAGATGAGCGGCGACCCCTTCAGTATGGACGGTGACCCCGGCCCGCATGACCCCGAACGACGGCGACCGAACTCAAGGTGGGGTATATAAAAGCTACACCAAAGGGTGGGCCTCATCAGTATACCTTCAGCCACCGTAACGGGAGGGGGTCCCCGCATGGCGGCGCATAACGGGGACCCCGGTATATTTTTACGCCGCTTGGAGGGGATGGCCACCAACCATCGCCGCCTATGACGCCGTTTGACGGCGACCACCCCCTCGGGAGTACATAATCCAGGACTGTTAGGGCATCGTTGGGTCGCCGCAAGCCACTGCTGATCCCCGCAGGTTGTTAGGGTGACGCCGCCTGACGCAGACCTCATTTATGGTGCCGTGTGCCGCCGCACTGACGCCTACCGTTTCCCGTCAAGCGTCGTCAATTGCCGCCAAGCGCCGCCAAGCGCCGTCACACGCCATCAGCCTCCAGTCCCCTTCCCGTCCCATTGTTTTGACCTCACTCCATGCCGACTTGATTTCAAATGTTACGCCTGTAGAACTTTTGAGGGGGTATGTGAAGACCAATCCCGACCGGTTTGTTAGGTTGGCGACGGCCCATGATGCGCGGCGACGTAGACAAAGACTGTCCACGACCCTTAGGTCGCGGACAGTCTTGGCCTAAAATCGGCTAGGTGTGACGGGTGCTTAAGGAGCAGGGGAAGAGGAGAAAAAGGAAAGACAAAGGGAAGAGTATAAGAAGGAAATAAAAAGTGAAGAGAATAAAGGACATAACAGGAGAGGAAAGCAACAAAAAAGGAAAGAGGACAAATTGGAGGAAAGAGAGGCAACGGCAGAGACAAAAAAGAGAATAGAGAGGTGGGAGGCACTTCGATAAGGATCACATTCATCGGCCTCCTTTATCGACAATACGAACACCTCTTCTATACGTGAGGGTAGGAACACACACACACACACATCTCCCGCAGCCCTGAGTGATGTTAATTGTCTCGCCTCCCCCCCCCCCCTCTCTCTCTCTCTCATATATATATATATATATATATATATATATATATATATATTATATATATATATATATATATATATATATATATATATATATATATATATATATATATTATATATACATATATAGCAGGGGTAACACATTAATACATTAAGGACATAGATAACAGTAAGTATACAATTTACAGGCATAATATTGATATATTATCTAGGTACAATGGGGAGTGACTCGAGTACTCCTGCAAACAATTACTAATAATGTCGTACAAACAGCAAAATATACAAAATAACCAAAGTTGTAATTACCTTTTCTGTACATTTATATATCTATATATATCTGAAAGCCACAGTCACTGGCCTGGATTCTTAAAGACACAGGAACTCTCACTACACAAATGAGGGCTCACACGGCCTCTACATTAACAGGGTTTAGTAGGTTTTCTGGTCCTAATAGATAAACGGAAGGACAATTATAACAACTTCGTTGGCGGAGGTAGGAAGAAGATAGTCCTTACACTCTATAACGTTCTGATATGTCCTCTTCTAGAATATGCTGTTCAAACCTGGCCTACAGCACTCAAGAAAAATATAGAGCACCTAGGAAGAGTCCAAGCTTGGGCTACAATTCTTATTCCATCGATTAGACGATTTGGCTATGAAGAATGGTTACGAGGCCTCGGTCTTGTTTCGTTGGAAACACAAAGACTAACAGGTCAACTCATTAATTACTTCAAAATACAAAATAGGCTAAATAATGTTAACTATAGAAATTGTTGAACCTTTGTTAATTCAAACCTCAACCATGATTGGAAAATTAAAGAGGTTCAACAAAAGTATTTGTAGAAATATTTGAACATATAAAAACAGTTCTGTTTTTCAATAGAGCAATTCAAAAGGAGAATACAGTACACGGTTATGTGCACACTCTGCAAAGAGCGAAGTGCAATTTACAATATCTCTCTTTCCACTTAGAGTTGAGTATCTCCGCGGAATAAACTGCAAGGATTATGAGATTATAACTAAGCATTGTAACTTCCCCCCCCCCTATCTCTCTCTCTCTCTCTCTATATATATATATATATATATATATATATATATATATATATATATATATATATATATATATATATATTTCTCTCTCTCCGACTTCTTTTCCCCTGCCATCCCAATTTATATCCCTTCCATATTTCTTCACCTTGAGCCTCCCATGCTACTCTATCTAATTATTTCTCTCCCTATATACTTCCCTCGTTTTTTATTCTCAGATCTTTTTTGCTAACTTTCCAATCTTCCTCCCCATATTTTTTGTGGCCTCAGTCCCCATATAAATATTTTCCTAATCATTGTCTCTCTCTTCCTTTTCTCTTTACATGATTATACATACCAGATCAATACTTTCCTTCTTTGATACATCCAATTTATTTGACTTTCCACTCTACTATTTTCACCTAATCTTTTCTTTCGTATGTTTTCTCCTATCAGTGTTTCTATGTTTTATTTTTTTCCAATGTATCTTCGAATAAGCATAAATAGTAAACCATACAACTAAATACGGTCGCATAAATTATTAAATAACTACAACTAAATGTAGTAATCTTGTGTTGATTATTATGATTATTAATTATATGAACTTATTAGGGATCATAAGAAGTTAACTTATTTTCGATGTCAGATATTTGTGATGGTGTTCTGAATCATATTTTGATGGGTACAGACACTCATAAAAGTATCGATCTACACCCTAATGCTCTTGTTATATTTCGAAAACAGTTGCTCAATCCTGAAAGTTTGTTAGTAAAACAAATATCGAAACTGATCCGCGTTTGTGTTCTATATAGATTCAAATTATTGCTCACAGAATACTGATATATATTGTAAATGTTAGTCTTTTACGATAATGGAAGCTAGTGAATTATGAAAACAAATCCTGCTTGTGTTATGGTCCAAGAGATAAGATGTTCGCATAAAATTCGAAACTTAGAACAACATTATGAAGTGCATATTACTTAGTTCCATATATGAATATACATTTACGTAAGGAGGATCAGCTTATTTGGTCAAACCGACTTAGGCTACCACCGAGGAAGACATTATTGGCAAAGTTTGCTTGTGTTTGTTGGGTGGGAATTAATCTTGTGGTAAATCTGTTTACATCAACGTTATAAACACCAACCTTCGTGTACACAATAAAAATATTTTCATGACAAACCTTCTATCATAACACACACACACACACACATACACACACAAACACACACACACACACACACACACACACACACACACACACACACTGACCATTCAGATTATGTATAGAATAGGTTCCCAAAAATACATATTTCACAGTTGGCCACATGCATTTGTATACACTCCTTGATTTTATGTATGGAAAGAAACAAAAATAGTATGATTGAATTAGAAGTGTATATTCTTATGGAGTCGTTGGATAGCATGATGAATAAATGGTTTTGTAACTAATTATTCTTGTAACCCATTCGTAATACTTTTACTTCCATACATAAATATATATATATATATATATATTATATACAATATATAGGCTTGTTTGTCAGCTAAGAAGTATATACCAGTATACGAATTGCATGGAGTCTCTATTTATCACCTCTTATTACTTCCTTTGATATACGAGCATGATTTACACAACCTTGATACCCCAACGCGGAAAATATTATGTTACCTAATACGTCCCAGCTCCCAGGCCTTGATCTGAGGCCTCGAGGGTGACCTTTATTATGAGGTTGCCCACTGCACTGGACTGTGTAAAACTTTGAAGGTCATTCGTGTCATGCTTGCCTACTACTGTCACGCTGATGGAAGAAGATAGATAGATAGATAGATAGATAGATAGATAGATAGATATATGAATAGATAAATATATTAGTAAATAAAGAAAAATATATAAACATAGGCACACAGATCGAGGTAGGTAGGAAGGTAGGTAAGTAGATATAAATAGGACACTTCAAATTACATCATTAATATAGTAGATAAATATGGAAATAGAGAGAGAGAGAAATAGATAGATAGATAGAGAGAGAGAGAGAGAGAGAGAGAGAGAGAGAGAGAGAGAGAGAGAGAGAGAGAGAGAGAGAGACAGAGAGAGAGAGAGAGAGAGTGAGCTCAAGTAAATTTACTTTCTAAAGATGTCAAAGTCGCCTCGTAAATACTTCAGAGCTCAGGGAATATACTCTCAGATAAGCCAAGCAATGCCAAGAAGAAGGGCAAGAAAAAGGAAAGTTATTCTCCTGGCAAGCGTGATATATAATACAAATTTGGTTAAGGTGGAGGGAAATGGTGTCGGAAAGCCGCGATCGCTATTGGGTGAGAGGAACAAAGCCGTCCGTAAGTAAGCTCAGATCCGTCACCAAGTTGGCAAACACGAAGAGCTTTACGGTTTGCAAATTAGGGAATAGCGGCGAGGAACTGGGTATGGTAAAGGTAAAGGGGTGGATAGTAAATGAGAAGAGTGAGGGTAGGGGGAAGAAAAGTGTAGAAAGGAAGAATTGGCTGGATTTGTACACAATAACTGAAAATGTGCATGCATTTTGTTCACATCGTTGACTATTAACTAGAATATAAGGTGTCATTGCATTGAAAGAGTCTCTCAAGGTATATTAATAGTTTTGGCTAGGAAACGTTTTATCCTAAATTGAAACAAATCGTCTAATGTTAAATACAAAATGTGTGTCATCGCACTGAATTCCTTAGCATTTTAATATATTCAATCTGCAAATACTACTAGTTATTAGCCTACATGCTATCAAAAACCTATATATATCACCTTTTATGCTACGCATATCAAAATGGAGGAAAATGTAAAGCTATCCGATCTCTATATACACAAAAGGATCTTTAGCATGCAAGAGAGTACAGATATAGCAGGAGGTGGAAGTTGGCAGAAGAGAGCTCATTATCTTTCAATCCATCCCGGGGTACTGCTTGCCAAGACCCCACGCTTCGAGGGGACGTGTCTCAAGTTAGATAGACAGCATGGGGCAGGAGTTTGACTGTAAATAAGAAACACGAAGATGGCAAGAAATTCATCTGATTTACGCAAGTCCAAAATTAAACACGGAGAGGGAGAAGGGAAGATCGAGGCTCGGGGAAAATTAATACGGAAAGAATGGAAATTAGGTAGAAATTAGAGTGATGGGAAAGATTGAAAGCAAGCCTAAAATGAAAACAAAAAGTAGAAAATAACAAATAAAATTAAATATATAAAGATATAATATAAAGGCACAGAACGGGTTGTATGGGGTGGGGGAGAATAAAATACTAAAGTGAAAGGCATGGTGAGGAATGACAAGCACAACTAACATTATAAGTATGCACGTTGATCCAGGTGTACAGTATATTTTGGCAAACGTTAGACCCTCTAAAAGGAAAGGGGTTGAATATGTGTTAATTAACTCACTGACTTGCATACATACTCCCTAAACTCAATAGGAATGAGTCATGGTATCCTAAGATACATTCAATTTTCTAACCGACAGAATCTCACTGACTCCCATATATTTTTTAATGATGTAAATATTCCCACTTCCCCTAGTATTGACATTCTCGGTGTAACATTAACTACTAACTTGAGCTGGACACATTATGTTAGAAGCATTGCTAAGAATGCCTCTAAAAACTGGGACTCTTGTACAGAGTTCGAGAATTCTTCACTGACGAGCAGTTGGCCGTGATATATAAAAGTCATGTGCGTTCTCAGATGGAGGCAGTTGGACAAAATTCAAAATAAAGCTATTAGATTAATCAATAACCCTGCAATCACACAGGACCTTCCTACATTATCCATACGAAGAAACGTTGCATCCCTTGCATTATTCTACAGATATTTTCACAGCAATTGTTCCGAGGAACTTGCTTCAATTGTGCCGCCTCTCCACATCTTTCCCCGTAGAACTAGGGCAGCTGAGAGCACCCATGAATTTACACTTTCTCCTCCACAATGCAAAACTTCTGCTTATCAGAATTCATTTATCCCCAGAGCTACTACTCTTTGGAATTCACTTCCCTCGAATTGCTTTCCACAAACTTACAATCTACAAATGTTTAAATCCAGTTGTTACAAACATTTTATGAATGGAGGATGCCTTTAGGCACATGGACCTTTTTGTTTTATCTGTGTTTTTCCTTCCTCCGTTCATTGTCTCTTAAAAAAAAAAAAAAAAAAAAAAGATGGCTGACCATATTTGGTCCCAGAGAGGTCTTTTTGGATCACCCCTCTTTCGCTGCATTTGTTTGGAGATTTACAGACGTTTCAACCAAGTAATTTGGTGATAACTAGACGCTTCACTCCATTTAGGTGCCGTTTTGTTTGTGGGTGACCGATAACGATCCTTTAACTTGAAAGAAATCGGCCTTCGGCCGGGACATTGTCCTATCAACAAATATACAAATTTAGCTTGAAAAGGGTCTGGTTGGGCACTTTTTAGTTTGAAGGAAATCTGGGAAAGTATTGCTGTTACCCTATAGGACAAACTCGGAAATGGCAAAAGCAAGCAACATTCTCAATAAGAATTAAACACAATATCATAATAACCCACAATACGTTGGGCCAGATAATGTTAAGTAGTTAATCAGAAAAACGAGATGTTGAGAAAAGAGAAAGACACTGATTCAAAAAGCAAAGTAGGATGAAAAGGAGATCATGGAGTATTTTATATAATGCAATGGAGATGGAAAACGAGGAAAATATATAGAGTATGGATACCAGATAATTAGGAGACAGATACAGAAAATATTATGTAAAGGTTGTTGTTTAGGAGCGGTGATTATGGGGAGAGAGAAGTAGGGCACAGATAAACAAGTCGACATAAGAGGACAATCAAGAGACACAAGACGAGACAAGAAAGATACATGCAGCGGTTTACTATTTGTGTAGGTTGTGGGACAGACATAAGAATGAGCACGAAAGATGTATATTACAAAGATTTAAGTAATGGTGATAATGAAAATATAGAACCAGGAAGAACACGAATACAATGGACACACAGAAGAAGAGAGCGAATCAACAGGTGAGTCAGTAAAGGAGCAGAAGAAGGACGAAGTAGAAACAAAAAGAAGAGAATGTATTTAGGGAATCAATAGGCAAAGGGGGAGCGAGAGGAGAGCGAAGAAGAAAAAGAATAGACGGTATGTTGTTGCAGCAGACCTAAGACAGGTTCAACACAAGGAATATCAAGAGCATATTGCAAACAGTGACTCAACAGGTGCAGGAATAGAAGAGCGAAGAAGGAGAAGGAAGAGAGAACAAGTTTAGAGTGCCAAAAACAGAAGGAAGAAGAGAACGAAGTGGAACAAGAAGAAGGAAGACAGAGAAGAGACGGTGTATATTTATTGCAGTAGTCCCGAAGAGAAAATGGAGCAAGAGTCGTGGCCTTTGTGAGAGTGGATTTATTAGACTGGGTAGCGAAGGAGCGGGCTGCCACACTGGATAAACCCCCCAGGTGTGTAGACCTAATCGCCTGCTTTATGGCCAAGATGGCATGAAGAGCGCGGGACTCTAAAATAACTTACTCCTGCTCGGCCCCAGAGAGGGTTTAGTTTAGTGCAACTGAGATGGTGGGTGCAGCTCGTACACTCACAAGCCATTATATGTATGCACGGATTCTAATCCCTTAACCCTGTCAAACTTTTAAGTATTTGAGATACAGTATAACTTAATATATATATATATATATATATATATATTCAAATGAGTGAGTACTTGTTATGAATATTGAGTTTATATATGGCAACTCCTATTTCATATTGGTCGAGCAAGCGTAGCCTAACCTAACCTAATTTATTCGTTATTTCAAAATCTTTAGTATTCCATATCTGTAGAAATTTATGAAATTTATAAAGTACAATACAAGGGATCTACTTTATGTGGGTGTATTGAGACAATCAGATACGACGCAGTGGTACCATGTGTAAGAATGGTCAATACTGGGTTGCATAAGGAAAAAAACTCCATCTGGGGCTACTGCAGGAACGAGGAGGAGGAGGAGGAGGCTACTATTGGGAGAGTTTGTAAATATTGTATTTCTGAGATGCCCTCTTGTATACCTATAAAGTGAGGTTGCTATACCAACTTGTTTATCTCAAGTAACTCAGAAGAATAAACAATAAACTGGCGTGCGGGATTCTAGGGAGAAGAGAGATGGAATTTGAATATTTACCTATTCCAATAACTATGCTCTTTTCCACCTGACAGAAAGTTAAGTCCCCTGGCAGCTGATATCTTGATACTCAGTGGAAATATGAAATTTACTATGTATCTTCATAGTTGACAATATAATTCGCTACAACAGCTTTGTAATTAAGATGGGGACATAGCCAGTTACCGCCAGCTGGTAAAGCTATATATTACAGTTTCGTCTCAGATTCTGAGACCCAGGGAACATTTGCAGCCAAAACTGTTTGTATCTTATGTGATATTAATCACAAAATACGCAAAAACCAAGTGCATACGAAACGCATAAAGGAGATCTATTGGTTGAAGTACAGTCACGTACAAAGCTCCTGTCCCAGCTTCTCATCCTCGGCTCTATCTTGCTCTTTTGGTACATCATAAAACACAGTCAACATAACTAATAAGGCGTGGCTGTAAACGGGTTCTTCATGTGTGCTAATGACTTTATATAACTAAAGAAATCACTAAATCATCAATTTACTTATGCAAGTGTGTGTAAGCTGTTGGTTGTATAGATGGCATACACAATTGTATATTAGTTGTCGTGACTGTATCTATAAACATTACTACAATATTTGAGGTCACCATTCTTATGACGGATTTTCTCTTTGTTTCTTTTGTTATCTGTACTCGAGTTGAACTTCGTAGGATCTCTCACTCTCTCTCTCTCTCTCTCTCTCTCTCTCTCTCTCTCTCTCTCCTCAACTCTCGACTAACTAAGACATTTCACTTTTTTCATGTACGAATATTTCTCCTCACTTAATTAAATCTCTTTCTGTCTTCTTTGCTCTTCGTTATATTTTAATACCGTTATAAACCACACCCTCCTCTTTTTATCGCGTTATCAAAATAATGATATGTATGTTAGTTATGCTTTGGTCTCATATGATTACATTTTGTATTTAGCTTTTTACAATTTACATACTAACTCAATTTCATTTTTTTTAGAAATTATAAGATCTTGAAATCAAACTGTATAACGTACAATCATGTTTTATTATCTTCCTCTAGTTGTTACAATTTTAAACTTTTTAAGTAAGGATGATGCACACGAACGCACGCATCCTCCCCCCTCTCTCTCTCTCTCTCTCTCTCTCATATATTGTTATGTACTCTACCAATGTGCAGTCTCTGTCTGTGTTTCTCTCCTTCTACGTCCTCCCCATTTCCACCCTTCCCTCCCTTCTCTTGGCAGGGCAAAAACAAAAACAAATCCCCCCCCCCCCACACACCCTACCCCACCCCCGCCCCCTAGCTCCGCCCTCTACATAGCTCAGCTCAGCTTCATTATGTTTTTTCCCGACAGTCTTGTGTAAATTTGGCAGTTCGCGGTGGTAAATTTTTCCTTAGTTTATTTACAAGCTGCTCGGTGACACTTTGCTTACGTTAATGACCTCCCAGCCAGAAGTATATGGGGTCCAACACCTTCTAGGAGGGGAGAGAGTGGGTGGAGGAATCGGGTCTCAAATACAGACACACTTAGCCAATGTTCCTAACATATATGTTCCTAACTTCATGTACATTATCAGTTACATCCTGTAAGGACTTGCTTATTCTGGTGTAACTAAAATTAATATATTTTTTCTTCTTTGGATGGAATCGTCGAATTCAGAGGTAATTTTTACATGCAGATGTTTGGGTATACACATTTCGTGCAAGGCAAACTTTGACCTTTGACTCATTATTAGGTCTTAATTTTGTTGTTAGATATTGTCAGTTAATATTTGTCCTGTCCAGAGAGAGTTTTGGCATCCTCTATCCAACCTTAGCAGTTTCTCTGTGTCACTTTGCCAGTACTATTTTTCCTACTTCTGGGGCGGGGGCTAGGAATCCTCTTCCCTTTGTAAAATTCACCTAGTAAACGAGGCAGAGAAGGGGGCGAGGGAACTGGAAAGTGGTCCCGGGTCCTAAGAATTGGAACTTGAAATGTTTCTTTTCGGGTTCTGTCTCAAATCGGCCACCCCCAGGAATGGAGTGTGTGTCTGAGTATATACATACATTATTTGTCTTCCACTCCTGTAAAATATATTGCATGAATTTCAAGAAATCACACAACTCATAGCATGCATTGCAGTGTATCTTTTTTCCTAAAAAAGGAAAATACAAAATTGACTTTTGAATTAGATGACAATATTTGTCTATAACTACCTCCAAATGATTAAGTTTGGGAATTTCATAGTGTTGGCAAAGAGTAATGTTAATTTAGACTTCCTTCTCGAATTTAACTATTTTAGCACTTATATTTATGCATTGAAGACGAATTAATGGTTGTCACATTTTTCGACACTATTAATAAAAACAATTATGTCCCCATCGGCCCTCGGTGTAGAGGATATCACACAATACCTTTTATCGTCATCACTCAATAGTCACGTTTTCTTGTAACCTTTCAGGGATACTGTGAACTGGTATCGGAATAAATACTCATGATAGATTAATTTAGATGACTGAATGGTTTAAAATGATAACCTCATAAGCTGCCAGACGAGTGTTGAGGCTAAATATTGGGGGAAAAAATGCTCATTTGACGCCGGCTTTTGACTCACAGTGGGGAAGTATACACTCATCCTCATTCGGTCGTCTCAACAAACACCTGCTGACTCACCCATAAGGCATTTGTTTTTTTCTTCGTGGAATCTCTCTCTCTCTCTCTCTCTCTCTCTCTCTCTCTCTCTCTCTCTCTCTCTCTCTCTCTCTCTCTCTCTCTCAGCACACCTGCAGCGTGGTATAAAGTAGACAGCTCTCATAAATTTAGGAACTGGGAACTGGGAAAACAGTACGAATGGCAAATGAATTTCAGTGAAAATGTTGTAATATAGTTGCTTTCACTTAAAGAACCAAGAGAGAATGCCCATACAGCATACGAAATATTAACTCGTATTAATATTAACCACATATGCCACTTTGATGCAACTAATAAATGATATCGATAATTTGAAAGGTTATACATATATACGTAGAGTACTACTGATGTGACTGTCAATAGTAACTTTTTTCAGCTATTAGGCTACTGATCTTTATTATTTATCAATTAATTGATAACCATATGTTTTATTTTTGTTTTACTTGGCTATTGCACTGTTCACAATGGTGTTTATAACTTCCTATAAACACAGCTACCGGTACCTACTCCTATGGCTTTACATCACAGACATATACATAAAAGTAAAATATATTAAATAAAATACGAAGGAAAAAGGCTAGTTGCTACTTTACCTTGAGTTAGTTTATGATAAACCAGTTTCGTCGGTATGGTACCAGTACGTAATTTACACTTCATATCCCTCCTATTACAGCCAGCCCATTTCCTTGTCACTTGAATATTGCTATTCTATTTTTGCCTTACCCTAGTACCGTCCTTTCGTCTTGTTTTCTTTCTATATTTTGGTAATACTCTTGTGATTCATATTTTGCTTACGATCTGATAGTTAGCCGTCTTGTTGTGTATATGTAATGTATTGAATGTTGCCTTTTGTTGTATGCATTAATTTTACATTGTATGTGTTATTATATCGTTCAACAATTACACCTTTTAGTTTATCCTACCTATGTTTTCTATAATTTACATTTTATATTTTATTTTTGTCTTCCTCTTTATGTCAGCTGCCATTTTTGTTTTACTATTGTCATCACATTTTATCATGATCGAATGTATATTTTGCTTAGCTTTATTTTCCAGTTATTCACAAAATTCATGACAATTTTTTTTATTTTTTTTTGCCTCTCCTGTAAATAATTTTCCTTTCAGCTAAATCACGAGTATCATTGGCATCAGACTTTTTTATTTACTAATATTCTTCAAAATTAGTGTTTATACTATAATCTTTGTCTTTATTTTAACTCTATTTCACTGTTATTATTTCCCCTAACGTTATTTCCACACATTCATCGGGGTTTTATCTTTATCATCTCCCAATAAATATTTTGTTTATCTTGCCACCGGTTTCCGTTTTCTTGCTGCCTGGCTTTCCTTCAAGTGTTTGGTTTCGATTTATAAATATTTGTCTTTTACGCACCATGGTCATGTTAAATATCCTACTTTTACATACCCCCTTCTCTTCCATACTGCCTTATATCTTCCATTCTTCCTGGTTTTTACGCCATTCTTCTACCTCTCCTTCCTACTAATTATATTCTACTGTATTGTCAACATTTTCCTCTTCACCCTCTCTCTCTTCACAGTTCTTCTCCCATTCTCATCTCCTACCTTTCTTCTATATTCTCTTACTGGTCCTCTAAAACCTCTTCACAATTAAATCGTCATCCCTCATCTATTCTTTGATTTATATTTCAAACTGTTATTATCTTCTCGCACCGTTTCTATACGTCATTCTTTTCCCTCCCTTACTTCTCCTTCACTTTCCCTTTCTTTGTTCATATGTATTCACTTTGTTCAACTGTTTATTCCGTTTCCTCTCTTAATTTTCCTCTATCTCTCCTACGTTTTCCCTTTCCTCATTTCATCTTCTTCTTTGTTTGTTTTTCTTGCTCTTTGTTGTTCTGTTTTTTCTCCTCCATCTCTCCTCCTTCTTCCTCGCTTCCACGTTGTCCTCCTGCAAGTTCTACTTCCTCTTCCTGCACCTCTTCTCCCCTCTTGGTCAATTTCCTTCTTGCCTGGTAAATTCCGGAGCCCCCGAGTTCCCCGCTCCCGGCAGACAGTGCAGCGCGGAGGCCAATTCATACTCTCGTTTATTTCTCTGACATTAACGGGTGCAAGGAGAATCCCCCCTCCCTCCCGTTCCTTTATGCCCCCAATGTATACAAGTGGCATTTTACGATATTGTATCTTAGGTTATAACGAAAAATAACTGATGGGTAAGAGGCATACTGGGGCCTTCCACGACCGTGATAGTAAATTTCGGGTTTGCGTTATTTTTTTCCCTCCCTCTCTCTCCTTGCTCCTCCTCATCCCCTCTATCTCCCTCCCCCTCACACCACCCTCGCACCTCACCTCCACCTTTCTCGGACATATCCTCTTCGCTTTACTCTTTCCCGTAATCCCTTCTTTCTCCTTTCTCTCTCTCCTTCACACTTCCATCGCCACCTCCCCCCCCCCCCCCCACCACCACCATCTTCCCTGGTCCTACTCTAGTTCTTTCTCTTCCTATCTCTCTTACTCTCTCCCTCTCTTCTTCCAATCTCGTTTCTCCATTTTCTTTAACACTTTCCTTGTTCTTACCGCCTCTTGCAACACATCTTCACTTCCTTTTTCACCTGTCCTTTCTTTCTCCAGTCTCTTCTCCCCACCTTTCTTAAACATATACCCCATTATCTCTTTTTTCTCTACTTCTTTCTGCTACTCATTCCGTGTTCCTCTCCCTCCCTTGCTCACTGTCTACCTCCTGTCTAGACTAAAGAATGCCGTAAGCTCTGCAAGGGAGGATTCTGGCTAGGAGAGCGTGTGTTTATCTCCGGCTAGACGACCTACCTGCCGAAGGCGCAGTGGGTGGCTGAAGATGGGAAGAGGAAGGAGAGAGGGAAATGGGATAAAGAAAAATATAGCAGAATAGAGAAGAAAGAATGACATGACAATTCGGATACGAAGGGCTGGCGAGCGGGAAAGGAATAGATGAGTGTCAGATTATAGAGCATAGCGGAAAAGAGTGAGAAAGAGAGATAACGGATTGAGAAGGAGTAAAATGGATGGAGAAGAGACAGGGAAGTGATGAGGAAGAAGGATAAAAGGATGAATAAGGGTGCAGAAGAGAAAATTAAAAAGTTGAATACAAATGAGGATAATGATAGAGAAAGGATGGAAAAAGACAAGGGAAGAAGAACGGTTTATAATTAGGGAAGAGGATAGAGAAAACTGAAATCTGGGATGATGAAAAGGGGAGAAGTATTGGGAAGAAATACGGAAGATTTGAAACAAAATATGGAATATGGATAACCACAGGGAATGAATTAGAGACGAATGGAAGAAACGTAGATGGGAGAAGAATAGAATGTAAGGAAGTTAATAGGGAAGAATAGAGAGAAGGAATATTGAGAAATAAGAGAAAATATTTTGGGAAACTAGAGTTTGAATAGGTGATTTAAGATAAAACGAGAGGTGTAAATATATACCATATTTGGAGAGATGTAAGGGGTAACATAGAGGGTATTACTGCCAAAACAAAATCAGATGTTTGTGTATACTGTATATATAAGTAAATGTATGTACATAATATATGTGTATTATGGAAAAGTGTAACAAAGATATTTATATAGACGATAACAACACACAAATGATGACAAGGGACTTATGAAGAAACCGAGTAAAAGAAGGACAACACTTTGAGAATGAAAATAGAACATAGACAAAATAGGAACATAATTTAGGAATGATGGTACGAAACATGTCATGGAAGGCTAGTAGGTATAAAAAGGAGTTATATCAATAAACCAAAACAGAATTGAATTAAGAAAACCTTACTTAACCACTCCCCAACCTTGACCTTCATCCACCAAATATAGTCACACCCAACGGCCTATATCCCCCCCCCCCCTCTTCCCTTCTCACCTCGTCCACCTGTCCACATCACACCCGGGGATAGTGATCATTACGGACTTACAACATTCCAAGCTGAAATTTATTGTACAATGTGTGATTCCTCTATAAGGGGAAATTTAATCTACGTAATTTGTTCTTATATGTTGCTGTATTTTATTCAAAACATTTCCTTTTGCAAATAAACAACTACTAAATTAATAACCCTTGTTTAATAACTACGGAATTAAAAACTGATTTGTGAATAGTCAGATTGAATTGCATGTATCACTGCATGCCTACCATGTTTCTCAGATAACTTACTTAAAAAATTAGTAACTTTCTCTAAGTTATCCTGCCCTTAAAACTCACTCTCGGTTATATCTTCACCAATACTTTCTCCCACCTTATTCCGTGTGGGTATCTTCTTCTTCTGTATCTATCTTCTCTTTGCCTAACCCTTTTAGTTGTCTCTATCGACACACCTCCTGAATTTTGCATCTCCCGAACACAGTCATCAGCCTCAGGAGCGTTTAGCAGGCATATCTCTATCCAAGACACGCTTTTTATGGCGACAAGGACGAAAATGGTAGCGTTCGCCCTTGTGTACCGTATATCCAGCCCACATTATCTGTATCAATGTTTATCCCTGGTGTGCCTGTTATGCAGACATCTCCACCCGCTTAACCCCTTTAGTATTCAATGGCGCGTTTCCTGCTAATATTTTGGTTGTCATTAAACAATTATATTTAGCTTAGAAAATAATTTTGGAAATCAGAGGGTTAAGTGAGATCACCGCCCCCCCCCCCCCCCCATATGATTACTATTATAAATTATATCCTTCCTAGACTGCATAAAATCGTCTAATAATAACTAAAACCTAATGAAGACACGCATCTTAGTGTCCTGAAGAAGGTAAACATTCCTTTCTGGATCACAATATTATGCCATTTTCATTGAGGCGGCGCGCGAGGTGATCCCTAATCTGTACCACAGTAGGCTGTGATCCCTATGAATACCCAAAACAACGACTCTCACGCCCTTTCCGCAAATTACGAGCTCCGGGAGGCAATCAATATGTCTGCGAGGAACTTGATGGAGCATTTAGCTCGTATCAACGTACAATATGGGCAAGAGGGGAAGATTATATTATTTAAACTGGTTGTATCTGCCTCGCATGCGCCGGTAGGCCCTCTGCAGATTTCTGTGTTCTAATGTTCTTACATATTAGGAGTTACACGTTTATGCAGACAATTAGTTTGTCATTTGGATCCTTTGTGTGTTCCATGTCATATTAACAGTATTATTTTAGCAAGTTCTTGATACTGATCTCCTAAACAAATTATTAACTCTATTGTACTCACAAAATTAGTATCTTTATTTAAGTGTTTCGTTACACTGATAGCTACCTTTTACAATTTGTCCACTGCCATGCTCGTATCCAAGTTATTAATTTTCAATTCTCACCGTGCACTTTTCCCACCCTGCACATTAGCCCGACCCCTCCATCCATCCTTCCCATTTCTTCCTTTCAACATATCCCTACCTTCACACCAACCCTCACCCTTCCTCAACTGACCATACAACATTCTATGCACCTCCCCTCCCCTCGCTTATTTCTCGTTATGCCTGCTGTTTTTATATTATCTCACTCACTCTCACTCTCTCTCTCTCTCTCTATATATATATATCTCTCTCTCTCTCTCTCTCTCTCTCTCTCTCGGACAATCCATATTATCTCTCTCATTCTACTTTGACCCCTTTTCTCTTTCCTCCCAACCTTCTCTCTCCCACTCACTCTCACTCTCTCTCACACTCTCTCTCTCGCTCTCTCTTCACACACGGCGTCTGAATCCTCTTCCTCATCTGCATATACTGGTTGTGGGGGGGTATAAATAGAAATCGTGTTTGCCATTCTAGAAACACACTTTCCACCACACACCATACCTTACCCTACCACACTCCATTCTTCCATAACAAATCATACCATACCGGTACCCCACTACTTTACCACACCATACCTAATCATAACACACCTCATTCTTCCATACCACTCCATACCATACCTTACCCTACCATACTCCATTCTTACATACCAAATCATACCATACCCCACTACTTTACCACACCATACCTTACCATACCACATCCCATTCTTCCATACCAAATCATACCCTACCACACTACTTTACCACACCATACCATACCATACCATACCACACCACACCCCATACCTCCATACATAATCACACAGAACCACACTACCACACCATACCTTACCATACCACATCCCATTCTTCCATACCAAAACATACCATACCACACTACTTTACCACACCATACCATACCACACCCCATACCTCCATACATAATCACACAGAACCACACTACCACACCATACCATACCATACCATACCACACCACACCCCATACCTCCATACATAATCACACAGAACCACACTACCACACCATACCTTACTGTAGATATATTTCGCCATAATATGTCATAATGTACAGTACCTTAAAACAACATATCATGCCATTGCCATGTAGGCCTATATCAATCTCTCTCTCTCTCTCTCTCTCCCAAGTGAGGAAGGCAGAAATAATCTACAATCCAACTTACGCTCTCAATAAAGATATTGAAAATGTTTAATCCGCGCAGCGTAGAACAACAAAGTTAATCCCCTTGCTTCTACCATCCGACATATTTAACTTTTGTAATGACATCCACCTCAGTATGATATATTATACCATTCAATTCTAGCTACAATTAATAATAATAATAATAATAATCGTCTGGCTACTTATATAGAGCCCGTATCTCCTCCTTCGAGGATTCTCAAGCGCTTCACACTTCTTTAATCAACCAGAGACCATTACCCCTCTCCCTTGCTCATGGGAAGACAGTAACCGCCGGCTATATCTCAGAAAACCTTTTCAATCTGAGCGGGGATTGAACGCGAGACTTGTAAGATAGGAAGCAGGCTCGCTACCAACTGAGCCAGCCGGACGACTGAATATATTTCACATACGAAGACCTCTCATTGTCAAAGGAAAAATACTCTTTAATGATGAGTTGATTACTATTATCGCAACCGCCAGTCGACCATCCAGAGCTCTCTCTGAAGTTTGTGTCTCCAAGAGCTGTATTAGGGAGGTACGCTTCTTAATTGTCATTCTTTCACACAATGACTATCTAGATGAGATTGTCTCCTCAGGCAGGTCCACCAGAGATGAACTAAACCCCCAGTCCACTTTATCTTTCCCATTCTTAACATAAAACTAGTTCATCCGGCGTTTGAAGGGTTGTTGTGCTATTATTGTTTCTTTATAACTGATGGTTTTCATTGCTTTTGCGATTTCAAAATTATATAATCTTTGTTGCCCCCTACAAAAAAAATTAAACAAATAAAAATAAATTAATAACAAATTAATAAACACGTACATAACAAAATTAACTTATTTAACTCACTTCAAGCTAATTGTGTATTATGTCAGTAGAACAAAATCCGTTAAATTAACTCGACATCTGAATGAGTGCAAAGTTTTAAAATCGACAAACTAATGAAGTAAAAGAAGGTTGCCCTAAAAAGACCAACCTCGGTTAGATACGGTTAATGCCAGCAGATGATAATGATGGAGTTATAGTTTGAGTTGCACCAGAGAACACCTTGACTATCCTCCTCCCCAGGTGTCCTATTCAGCCTGGCTCTCAATATTATCCTTTTATTTTAGGTCTTTGTTGCGTCTTTATTTTCTCACTTCTTCTAGATATACAGATCCATGATTAACAAACATCACCTTCTTATAGTGGTGGTGAAGATATTGAGGGATAAGGATACAACGGCACTTCATATCTACGTTTCAAAGAGTGTTGAGAGGAGAGAAGAAGTGTTCGGGAGGGAGAAAGCTGTTGGAGTGGCTTTGTTATGTGTGTTATTAGCCTGTATACGTCGTCGAGGTGTCCCCCGACTGGTTGCAAGCATGTGGAACACGCTAGGACATACTACCACACCCACTAAATACGTTCGCCTTGACTGGGATCGGACCCAGGTCAAGCAGATTCACACATGAGCGTGCTAACCACTGGACCCAATCGGCATTTTATGTAATGACATTTACAGTATGCTCTCGCACCATTTTACTCTGTTTCCCTTTCATATATTTTGCCACTTCTAAATAAGTAAGAAATCAGTGACAAGCGTAACTGGCAATGAACAGACTTCGAACTCATACCACATCGACCTGTAATTCTTATTACAGACATTAACTCACCCTGCCATTTACCCTCTTTCATCTTCAGCCCTTTATTAGTAGCCACCCTAAACTGTAAACCAACGTTAGTCATCCCTGCGACAACATTAGTATACCTTTTCACAGTTAAGCCCTTCACATTGAATAACATCTAAGTATAACGTAGTTTATTATGACGGGGTATTTTTTAGATTATCATTTTTAAATTAACTCTCATTATTTAATCGTTAATCGACATGGGAAAATCTACAACCTCCCAAATTTGTAAGGATACGGCCCTTATTCATCTCGTTCACTCTCTCATATTTATCCTCACCTTCTCTTCCTCTTATCCTACTAGTACCCTTCCTGTCAACATCTGAGCCATGCTACCCGTGAGCTGAATTATAATTAGAGAGAAAGGAAATTAATATAAGTTGCTCAATACCTGCACCTCAAGAGATACAGGAAATGATAGCTCGTATCTCTAACGAATCAAATCGAATCAAAGGGCAGTGTCGTGTATCAAGATGCAGCACGCATCTTTTATGCATCAGGCTAATCGTATATTCCGAATGCCCCCCTAAATGTGTCCTCTTCCATTAGGGCTCTTCAGCGAACACTCCTATTGCCACAGAGTACCCCCAAAGCGCACGACAAGATCCACCTCAAAGGAAGAACAATATTTATAGTTGCTATCAGCGTTTATCAGCGGCTCAGACCTCGCACGCGTATCACCTTACCCAGCAAGATGGTAAACAAGCTGATATACTTTCGTTGCCTCTTGCGGTTTTTCTGATGCCACTCTCACACACAGCTCCTCAGCTTACACCCAAGATTAAGAAGAGGCCGGGCGACAAAAAAATATTAAATTAATTTATAGAGTATACAGTTACATTGTTACAATGCGTATAGTTTTTTATTGCGACTATTCGAATTTGATTGCTAGATTTGAGAAAACAAAACAATACAGTTTACGATTAACATATATGACAGGATACTTAATCAAGTTTTCAAAATTGATTGAATGCTAAAAATGAGAACAAAACAACTATCGTTTTTATGCTAAAGAGATATGAAAAGTTACATCATAGTTATAGCTTTGATGAATGCGATGGCTAAGCGGCAATACGGGCCTGTGAGAAGTCATTAGAAAAACAAATCATGCCCACGTGTTGGTCTTACATCGTGATGTGGTGGAGTGTTTTGACATCCCAGATTACTCTGCTCGCCAGCTAGTGACACCCGCCGTCCTCACCCGTCCTACTTAAGTCATCCGTCATCAAACATTATGCAATTTTCCCGTCTCAGTTTTCCGCTATCCTTACTTCTATCATCACCTAGTCACCCAAGCACTTTCACCCGTTAATACCAAGGCTTTAGATCTTTTGCACCCAACGTTATTATGTATTTTGTATTTGTTTTGTTTGCTAGTTTAGCTTCATTTGTTAACCAACCTGCCATTCATTGCACTTCATTCTTCTTACTACCTACATAATAAAACGTTTTCAGAGGTTTATATTTCAACATCCAAGCTTACTAACAGTGTTGTGCAAATAAACTCACTTTATACCACCCTTCCCTTCTACTCTGTTGGCTAGGTTATAAACAAATATTACGCATTCAGATTATCTTTTTAATCTTAAATGTCAGAATGTATGCTAGCGAACTGTCTTCACCATTTTGATAAACTGTTTCCAAGCCATCCAACCCATGTTTGCAGTAGGTTAGGTTATTATACAACTTCAATGTTTATGCCTGAACCTCATTATCTGCTGAACTGGCCATCTTTCTCATTCCAACTACTCATGTATCTCGTCTACCTCACTTTTCGGTACAATGACGTTCTTCTCCATTATATTCTGGCTATCGTTAGCAGATGTATTTGTAAACTTGATTCCGTGAGGTACTTCCCAAGTTAAATGAAAGAGTCTAATTTTAGCCAAATTAAAATGAAATTGACGCCATCGTATCGAGGGGATCAACATTAAGTTTAATCCCATACATGTCCACGTTTCTTCATATACAGTATACATAAACACACACATTCTCAACTTCATTAACTTGTGAACTGGCTGCACCTTCTTTTGCCCTTAACCAGCCAACCTTTCCTCTCTCCTCTTCGATTCGGGACTCCATTACCCCAAGTAGGTTCTAGTGATTGCAAGGAACGTGTGATCTGGCTATATTGCAAGGTCAAGGGCTCTTCGGCTGCCTTGGTCCAATGTGACTCGATCGGGCAAATGGGCTCTGAATTCACAATAACGGTCCGTATCAGATGACGAATGCTTCACAGACGATTTTCGAGGGACTGGGGTACGATGTGACATTCGGCTAGTGGAAATTCTTTCTCTAAGATAGGGGCAGGTTTACCTTTCAGAGGGCAGTCACGTTTTACAATTTCCCTTAAACCAGCTAACATTTGTGTTTGAATAAGGAGCCAAAGATAATTAAAAACAAGATATTTTTAGTTTCCCTGCTACCAAGAATTAAGTATACTAACTAGTTTTACTTTCTTTCGTGGTTGTCTACACCCTGCTAACCTACACGTAAACACGGCAGGAAGTAAAATCCTTAGCGGAGCCACCGCTCTTGGAGGAAAAAAACTGCCCTGAACAGCGTCTTTTAGAAGCGATTGACTTCCTCTTTTGCGCTGTTACGGCTTTCCTTTGCTGCACTTACCATTTTTCTCACAGCCTCGCCTACACCGATTTTCTCCACCCCTTCACCTACACTGGCCATTTCAACCCAAATACAACGCGTACACACATACTCACACAGACCAGCACTCTTGTACACACACACACACACACATACATACACACAAACACACACAATTTACACATATACAGTACATACACACATAGAAGCTCATAAATACACAGTCACACATACATGCCCACAGAGAGAGAGCCGTAGATGGTAAATACTTAAGAGCACACGTAGACTAAAGGGCATTCTCATATACTTGAGCTTGCTGAGGAAACCCGCAAACCTACACACACACCCACAGCCCTTCTCTCTCACACACACGTACACAGGCTCGCTCACAATATCTCTCTCTCTCTCACGCACACACACACACACACCCTTTATAGCCTGTAATCTATATAAATTTCCCCAAGAGGGCCGGAACAGTGGGTGATTATTTACTTGGGAAGTTTGGAAGGCGCTACAATACTGTCGGAAGTTGAGGGGGGGATTTAGGCCCGGTATAGCTTCAGGTGCTTCCCCTTTTGTTTCCATGGTTACCGAAAGAGAGTGTGCAGGTGCGGGGGAAGGGGGAGGAGGAACAAGAGGATGATTTTTTGTTTGTTTTCTTTTCTTTTTTTGCGCGATTCTCTCCAGTATACTCCATTTCTGGTATGTTCTAGTTGTCTTATTACTAGGTACTTTTATTTTCTCTCTCTCGCGCTCTCTAACTAGTCATTTCGTTTATCTCTTAGTGTTTCTTCTTCAACATCTTATTTGCATTTACCCATTTATGCTACTGCATTCTTCTAAGAACAACAATAATTATCCATATTCCTATACTTGCATTTGCCATTATATTAGAGCAAATATTTATTAGTGTTCCCCTATTCATTGCTTATCTATTCTACACAAGGATCTGGTATACTATTAATCTCTTTTCCCTCAGAACAGAGCATAAAGAGCAAGAGAGAGAGAGAGAGAGAGAGAGAGAGAGAGAAAGAGAGAGAGAGGAGGAAGAAGTAAACGAGAGGGAATAGAGAGAGAACAATTTAAAGTAAAGTAAAGTAAAGGAAACAATGGAGGCGGAGGTGTATTAAGATGTTAGAGTAAAGAGTACTAGCGGGGTACCTGAGGGTGTTAATGGGCCTTGAGGGTGTAATATTCTCCAGGGGCGGGTGGGTAACGACTAGCATATATTACTGCAAAATCCCTCCTCCTCTCTCTTATTATTATTACTATTTTTTTTTGCTCCGTATATGAAGTAATCCACTCTAGTTATCTCCGTTTGTGCTTGCTTGCCGTTCCCTGTTCTTCTCTTTTCTGTTCAGCTTATTTGAACAGTTATTTTCGGTATGATTATTCTTATACTGTACAGTAAAAAGCTTTCTGTTATAGCTATCTCTCTTGTTGTTTTTACTTGTCACTTTTATGGGGGGTTTTTCTAATCCACTTTCTGTTCTTCTCTTGCTGTATGGTATACGTTTTGTCATTTCGTTTTATATTTGGGTTTTGTCACCATAATGCTATTTTGCATCAGAATTTCCCCGTTAACATTATAGAAAAGAAAAAGAGACAAACATTTATATATCCCCCCCCCCACCTCTCTCTCTCTCTCTCTCTCTCTCTCTCTCTCTCTCTCTCTCTCTCTCTCTCTCTCTCTCTCTCTCATCGTTCGCATTTAATGCAACGTTCTGTGCCAATGTTGAAGATGGCGATATTTGCGGTAGTATAGTGATGTACAGTAGTCGTGATGACGATGATAGTGCAATAATGATGGTTAAGGGGAGAATATGATGATTTTTGTATCGTAGTCATGGTTCTGGATTTCCTCAGTGTGTTGCCTATATAGGATGGATAATGATACTATGCGAGAATAGCTGTAGTGATGGTAACGATTATTTGGATGATGGTGTGGTGTTGTTGATTAGGAGAGGCTGGTAGTGAGAATGTTATATATTGACACTGAAGGTAATAATTATGATGCTGATCGTGGCGGTATTGGTGATAATGATCTATGGTGGTGGAGGTAATGGTAGTGTGAAAGAATCGTAATGATGGTGATATGTGCTTCAACGATAACTGTCATGATGGTGATGATTAGTGTTTATGTTTGCAAGCCGTAAGTGATACTAAAGTAATTGTGGTGGCGGGTATATAGTATGGTGTTGAGTGATCTGATGTTGATTATGAGATGGTGTTAGTGATCTGGTGTTGGCTATGGTGTGGTGCTGGTGTTAAGGGGGCCCACTTCACTTTTGTTTTCTCTTTCTCTCCCTCTATCTTTGGCTTGTATCCATTCGGCCCCATTCAGCCTACTGTTTTAAGACGTTTACCCCCATCCAGGTGTCAATATTTTCCTGGCGAGCGGTAGCGAGCCCGCATATATATATTTTTGTTTTGACAGCAAGCTAAATTTGTCGATAGAAAAATGTCTCCGGCTAAGCCGGATTTCTCCATACAATGCTGGCTCGCTTTCGCTCGCCAGGAAGAAATCGACACCTGGATGGGGGTAAACGTCTGAAAACAGTTGGCTGAATGGGGCCGAATGGATACAAGCCAGGGAAAGAGAGAAAAAGAGAGAAATATACAAGAAGCCGTTGACCCCCTTTAATGATCTATATATAACGGTGGTGGTGGTGATCATCGTCACATTTGCCTCCCCCACTTAAAATATCTCTAGATTGTTGTTTCCATGGTAGGCCACCTCGCTGCCTGCCATACGATCCCTCCTAGGGTTGTTTCAGTATCTTCAACTTTGGCTTTAAAATTCGAAAATATTAGTGTCTATAACCGTTTTACTATACAAGGACGTGTGAAACATATAAATTATATAAATATATTATATATCTATTTCACCCCCTCCTCTCTTTCTCTCTCTCTCTCTCTCTCTCTCTCTCTCTCTCTCTCTCTCTTAAGATTCTATAGATTAATATTCTAAACGAATTTAGTAATGTAAATGCTAATACTCTACTGGATTTAAGATCGCCAAAGAGAGTTCCACAAGCGAAAACAAATGTCAAACTAATGAGCAGGATAATAAACCTATGACACAACTAAAAGTTTCTTCACCCACGGAATAATCAGAGAGTGGAATAAGTTCCCTGATGAAGTGATTGGAAGTGGCTCAATAGACACATTTAATGAAGGTGAAGGCTAGACTCATGCAATAGAGAAGTTGGTCTGTAGTAGAAAATTATTACTGATACGAGAACCTGGCAGAAATGAACACGGCTTTCAGTTGAAGAGAGCAGAGAGAAAAGGTAAAAGAACAAACAAAAGTGAAAGTATGCATGACATTTCCTTTACATTTCCAACTATTCTGTAAATTCCTGCAGGCGATTTCCAAACCCTGCAAGGTTATTCATTCCTGTTGTCATGCATTGCAAATTACCAGAGGGAGCAGAAGGGGGAGAGAGAACCTTCACCTTGGCTATCTTTTCCTTCCACTTTCCCTTACGCTTAGGGTCGCTATATCTACTTAGATCGAGTCCTGGCCACCTCGTAGGGATAGTATGATCTCTGTGGCCAGTGTTTCTATGTAAGAATCTATGTAAGTCTCTCATCATCACCTCTCCCCCGACCCCACCCCCACTCATACTTACCCTTTTACGAGTACTGAAACCAGAGACATTAAACCAGAGGGTGCATTCATATTTTTTCCTCTTTACCTCTACCCATTTCCTTAACTCTTCACCCTTCATTTCTTTTTTAACAGTCCTTATTTTCCTTTCGTATTCGTATTGTTTCCTCCTCCTTCTGCAGTTTCTTTTTTAATATCTATATTTCATCTCTGGACTGAGGTTGGACTTACCGAATGATATGTATTAAAATGGGCTAATATAGCCTATAATAAGTTGAACAGTGGAAATAAAACGAAAAGTTCACGATTGGCAGAAAACCCGTCAATTAAATAGGAATATAATCCCTAAAAAACGGCATTTAATGGATTATATCTTTTTCATAGCATACAGCTATATCATAACCTCGATTAAGACTATTTATATTTGCAAAATCTTTACATTTGCTAATCAATCATTAATCAATAAAATTTACTGAATGCCTAAGCTAGCGACTGCTGATATATATTTGAATGGAAAGATTATATACAAATTAATGTGGGGTCTAACGGTAATAGGAGAGAGAGAGAGAGAGAGAGAGAGAGAGAGAGATACAGATAAACGTATGAACACTGACTACACTGACCTTTAGTTCCATACGGAGTGGTAAGAAATATGATCATATACTATATTACAAAAAGGAGAAAGGGAAACTAATAAACACATTAATGATCCGGAAAGTGAAAGATTAAACTTGAGAAAGGGAAATGTAAGAATAATAGAGACGACACCGCGGAATGGTGAGCAAATGAGGTGTATAATGAATGTAAGTGAGGGAGAGGAGTGGTGGGGAAGAGCTTTCCTGGGCAGAGGTAAAATTAAAATGGTGTAAGAAAAATAATCGTGGAAGGAGATCATCCGGAGGCCACGTGTGTGTGTGTGTGTGTATGTGTGTGTGGATGAGAGTATATATATATATATATATATATATATATATATATATATATATATATATATATATATATATATATATATATATATTTATACTGTATGTACTGCATATACATACTGTGTGAACATGTATTTATTTGTAAGCACATCTAACATACTAAAACAATTTCTTCAAGTAAGCAACTCATAATATGATTCCAGATTTGCGTGTATGTGATTGTAACAGTGTGCATGTGTGAGTTATTTTGTGTGGCTGTGTTGGTGTACACCTGACTGTGCATGTTATTCTGTATGGAGTGGACCCTTGTGTGTGATTGTGTATGTTTTTTTATGAGAGCATGTACTGCATGTGCATGTAATGTCAAGAAAACGTGTGTATGCTCATGTGAGTGTGAAAGCAAGAGAGAGAGGTAAACATAATGTGTGTGTGTGTGTGTGTGTGTTTGTGTGTGTGTGTGTGTGTGTGTGTATGTCTGTGTGTACGCGCGCGTGTGTGTTTGTGTGTGTGTGTGTGTGTGTGTGTGTGTGTGTGTGTGTGTGTGTTTCATTATGGGCTCTTTATGTTTAAGAGAATAAGTTACTATTTATTTGCATACGTGCTGTGCTGTACGTGTGTGTGTGTGCTTATGTGTGTGTGTGTGTGTGTGTGTTATAGCACGTATGTTTGTGTTCATGTGAGTAGGTGTATGTCAGTGTGTGTATATTATAGGCGTATACTGTATGTGTGTATACAGTAATATGTACGTTTGGTTGGATGTGTATGTACAGTATGTGTGCGTGCATACATGTTGGTGTGCTTGGACGTATACATATATAAATTGCATATGTGTGTATACATGTATGTGTACGTGGACGTGTATATATCCATGTGTGTGGGTGTATACGTGGCCCTTACCCCGACCGCTGCCAAAAGGGGCCTCTAGGGAGCCAGTTCTCTCCTCAGCTCCTGTTATAATTGTTTTCTCTCTCTCTCTCTCTCTCTCTCTCTCTCTCTCTCTCTCTTATACTTCATATAGTTTTGTCTTACACACACACACACATATACACATACCCATGTTTTTATCACCCACACTCACACAGCACAGCAGGTATTCTTAACACTATACCCTGTAAATAGAAACACACACAAAATCCCACGGCGGTAAGCTCTAACAAACACACACACACACACACACACACACACACACACACACATACATATACACACGGCCCCAGTTCCATTTTCTGCCGGCCAAACCCTTTAAAGTGACTCCAGCCTCTTTTTTGTTTTGTGTTTTCCTTTTTTTGTGTACCTTATTGTCCTTCATGAATTTTTGCCAGGGAATTACAAACCCTTTTCTTAAGGTGTCTTCGTTAATGTAACTCTCTCTCTCTCTCTCTCTCTCTCTCTCTCTCTCTCTCTCTCTCTCTCTCTCTCTACAAGACGGTGTGTTGAAATGGATAGAAAATTGGCTCAGCGACAGAAAGCAAAGAGTAGTCATAAACGGTAAGGCATCTAAATGGACCAATGTAAGTAGCGGGGTACCCCAGGGATCGGTACTAGGACCAATTATCTTTCTAATTTACATCAACGACATAGATGAGGGTCTCACCTGTACAATCTCAAAATTTGCTGACGATACAAAAATTGCAAATAGCGTACTCTCAAAAGAACATGTTGACGATATGCAACACAATCTAGATAAATTGTCATGTTGGGCCCAAATTTGGCAAATGAGTTTCAATGAGGATAAATGTAAAGTACTACATATCGGATACCTAAATGAGAAAGCAAACTATTCGATGAATTGCACTCAGCTTAAGAATGTAAACAGAGAAACCGATCTGGGAGTAATAATATCGAGTAACCTAAAACCGAGTCAACACTGTTCAAAAGTTGTTAAGAAGGCAAACAAAATAATTGGCTTTATAGGCAGGTCGTTTGAGCATAAATCCAAAGAAGTTATCCTAACCCTTTACAATTCCTTAGTCCGCCCTCTTCTGGAATACTGCGTTCAATCCTGGTGCCCTTATTACCAAAAAGATATAAACAAGCTAGAACGAGTTCAACGTAGAGTTACCAAAATGATACCTAGCCTAAAGAACAAACCATACGAAGAGCGTCTTAGAGAATTAAATCTATTTCCTTTAACCAAGCGCAGATTAAGAGGTGACTTAATTCAAGTGTTCAAAATCATCAAAGGCATCGACAATATGAACTGTAGTAAGTACTTCATTATCGACCAATCTAATTACACGCGGGGAAACGGTTGCAAAATTATTGGTAAATCTTTTAACTCACACGAATCTAAGAATTTCTTCTTCAATCGAGTTGTCAACTTGTGGAATGGGCTTCCCCGAGACGTTATAGACTGCAGCACCGTTGAATCATTTAAATCCCGCCTAGACAAATATCTCGCATCAAACCCGCGACTGACTGTGTTTGTAAATGAATAACTTTATTTTATCCCCCCCTCAGTTACTAACTCATCTGTCCCCTACTAACTTCCTAATCCTGCCACGGACATTAGTTCCAGGGCAGTAGTTCCCTTTCCAATGTTCCTTTACCCACTCTAAACCACTGTTTGGACACTTGATCCTCAGTGTTTTGGAGGACAAGCAGCCTAGAAGGGTCACTAGATATGTTGTTGCTTGATTTCCTTTGTACTCCTTTGTACTCTCTCTCTCTCTCTCTCTGTCTCTCTCTCTCTCTCTCTCTTTGTGTCTGTATATCCATTTCGCCACACACTTGTTGTTTGATATAATACAAATAGCTGCTAATATTAATGGTACTTACCATTCAGGCCACTTTTATAATAACATATCTTGAACTTCCTTCTTGCAGTTTAAGCCTCTGAAATATGTGTTTTTTTTTCTGAAGATGGCAATAGTTGTAAGTGAATGGCATAAACACTCTGTCAATGCGTGACATCCCCACCAAGTTGCAAAAGACATAGGTTGTTAAACTGTGAACCATAATAACTGTGTTGGCCTGTGCCCGATATATACCTCTTTATAAACTTCATGAGTGCACCCAGAACCCACACAGTGCACCCATCACGATGATCCCTGAACAATGTTGTCCAAGGTGTTGAGGCTATGGTACTAGCCTTGTCAAAGAAGGATCTTGTATTGTCCTGTGCCAGCAGAAATTCTGAACCACAGAGCCACGCTGAGTTGACGTCTAAGGGGAAGTGTATTAGTCATGGTGGACAATCTAATAAACTCACTACGTGCTCCACGAGACTATCACCTGTTTTTGTTTTTCAAGATAGAACTAAGGGTGCTTCCTTATAGTACGTGGTTCGCTTGGTAGAGTGGGAGACTAGTACGCCAGTGACCCAGGTTCAAATCCTGACTTTGGCCAGGTATTTTCGGGAGGCAAAATGCCCTCCACCATCCAGCATTACAATAACTTTCACAAATGGAGTTTGAGTTAAGATCACAGACCAGCTTTGTTTTAGTCGACCAACTAGTAGCAGGTTCAAGAAACGAATCATATTCCTTGTTAGTTCATCCTTGCCATTCCAGCAATAACCTTTTTGAATCTCTGTATATTTTGTTAGTGTTCGCATAACCATCAGCATCTGCATCACCTTGCTCTTTCTCGGAAATTCCCCGTAAAGGATGTTCAACTGTCCGTGGCAGAACCTCTTCCAAGCTACTTTGTCCAGATACAGTATGATCCTTTTACCCATGTCTTAACAACTACATATACTACAGTATGTGGAAGGGTTTCTCCTATAATACTTTTATACTAGTGTATCTTTTCTTAAATACTTACTGGTATTCCACCATCATTTGTCCTTCACAATTGAATTCCATGTACAAGGTATATTTACTTGTATTCTGGTTTAATAAATTCTTTGTAAATGAAAGTGGCAAGTTATTTGTATAATTTACAATAGTTTTAGATCCCCTGCAACAGTTTTGAATGTCTAACATTGCAACTACTGTGCATCTACATGAACTTCCCTTTACATTTTTGTTTTCTCTCCACCTCCTCCCCCCCTCCCCCCCCCCCAATCTCTCTCTCTCTCTCTTTCTCTCTCTCTCTCTCTCTCTCTCTCTCTCTCTCTCTCTCTCTCTCTCTCTCTCTCTCTCAGTAATGGCACTGAACTGGATGGTAGGAGAGCCAGAATGAGAAGTAGGATGATTCTGGATGCACTTCTCAGCTCGTTACGGGAGCCCGGGAATGGTTTTACGCTGGGAGGATTGCCCGAATCGATAAAGAAAGGAGCAGGGAAAAAGGAAGACTGAAAAATTATATGATACTCGAAAAGAAAACAAAACACGGAGGGAAAGGGACGGGAGAATTACTCGTTTTCGATGTGAAAAGGAAGAGACGGGAGAAGAGGGGAACAAATTGATATATTTGTATGTTTCTTGCAAATGAATGAAAGGAGAGGGAAAGAGACTGGAGAATTACTCGTTTTCCATATATATGGATAATATATTATATAGTTGAGTATTACACGAAATTGTACTGTGTTATTTATACTGTCTATAAGAACACTATAAGAACATAGGAGACAAGCGAGACTGATAAATTATATATTGCTTGTAATTGAAAAAAGGAAAACAAACTTAACAATAGTGTTATCACTTAATATGGAAAGAAAGAGAAAATGGAAGGACTTAGTTATTACATGTTTACTATAAAGAAACATAAAGTGAAAAAAGAAGACTGGGGATGTACAGTACATGTTTTAGGAAAGTAAGAACACAGCAAATTATGGGAATACGAGTATCATGTTTTACGTATTAGGAAGAAGAAAATACACAATGAAAATGGAAATACTACTTGATAAGAGGAAAAGGAATATGCAATTGAATGAACACATTTGTTTTATATACTTTAATTATGAAACAGGGAGAATGGAAAGAAAGTGGAAAATGGAGATTTTTCAAAATAGTAGAAGTGATCGAAAAGACGAAGAATTTGTACGTTAACTGAAATGAAAACAATATATATATGAATAATAAGGATTGGATTACTACATGTTTTTCGATAATGAAGAATGGATACGGATAAAACAACTGTCACACAAAACTGGCAAGAGGAGGTAAAGGACTGTTTTTGTGTGTTTTTCGAACGGAAAAGAAAGATACTAGAAATAATTGTATGTTATTCTAGAAGACAAAGAAATGAAAGGAGCACATTTTAATAATACAAAAAATAAAAGGGAAGGGGACGGCAACTGGAATATACAATTTCAGTTTATATAGAAAATTATGATACCAATACTGAACATACATACTGTTGTATATGTAAAGGGGAACTATATATACTAGACAATGACACAACTGAGAACATACATTTTCTTTATAAAAATATAAGCATACATTATTTGAGAAATTATAAATAAAAGGAATAATACTAAATTCATCTTGCTTCACAGAACTATAAGAAATAAAAAAGGTGAACAAATACTAATATTAACAGATTTAACCCAAAACTTATTTGTGTTCAGCTTATTCACATAAGATAAGAAAGACCATTGGATGAAATGTGAAACAGCGATGCATCCTTCCTACTTATCACAAGAAAACGATCGATGCAGATATTCATGTGCGCAAATGTATATACTTGTAACATAGGCTACTGATAACAGCATGCACAATATTATTTTGTCAACCTTGTCACGAGAATGAAAGTCACACAAATTAAAAAGACAAACATCCTACAAACACAAACACTTTTCCACACCGGTGTATATTTCAAGACGAAGTGGTAAAAGGCAAAACATAAAAGTCTAGATCAATTATCGGTTCGGTTCCAGTGTGGCTGAGTGGCTGGTTATATTTTGGCCACTTTATGCAAGATTTTCATCATTTAGACGTCTCCCTTTTCATTTCGCAGGCAGTGGTTCCGCAGAGAGACTGAGAAGATTTACAGAGATTGAACCTTCAGCCTGCATGCTTTTCTGGTGTGGAAAGAAAATGAGAGAGAGAGAGTGAGAGAGAGAACAGCAGGAGATAAGGGAACGAGGGAAAAAATATAATGGGTTTGGTGTCTGCATGGGTTGGGAGTACGAACAGAAAGAAAGGAGAGGAGAAGAGAAAGAGAGAATGAAAGGGTGGCGGGGAGAGAGAGAGAGAGAGAGAGGGGGGCGGGGAGAGAGGATGAAGGTGAAAAATGTAATCCAATTTGGAAAATACCTGATAAGATTTGCTCCGCGTTATTGTACTTCCGTAACTCGCGGGGGGAAAATTCTCCCGTCTTTATTTAGTCAGCAAATGTGAAACCCCTGAAAATCCTGCTTATTGGACAGCAAATGCCTCGTGACTCTTGCTTACGTGCCGCTCCCTCCATTCCCTCCCTTAGGAATAGGGAGCGTAGGGGCGAAAATCCTGCTCCTGCCCTCATGCCCCTCCACCACCACACCCCCCTTCAGGTTCTCTTTATGCCCCCCCGCTACGGATATTTACCAATGCCCCCGCCTTCACCTGATACAAAGATGCCTGTTGATCGCACCCCTGGGTACCATCTTTCTGGCACCATACGTTCACACAAACCTCGCCTCATAAGATAAAATGCGGTTGAGGTATCATCACCTCATGGGTGTCAGAGATACTTAGAGGGTGGGAGTGTGAATATGTGTGTATGTGTGTATTATGTACAGACACTCATGCAGCCTAATAGAAAGACATATGGAGGTTTAGATACCCACAAATATATATAGATTAATATATATAAAGATAAATGCTTGGTGCATAAAATCAAAAGAAAAGAAAAGAGCGAAAGTAAGGAAGTAAGAAGAACTGAAGGGGCGAATCTTAAGACAGCAAGAGCGGCGACAGTCGTGAGAGGATGAAAATAGAAAAACAAATACTGAGGAAGACGAGCAACAGAAAATGTGTTTGTCTTCACAAGGTAGACTAGAAAATAGGATGAACCGGTTACAAACAAATCAGGGAACGAGCTGCATAGAACCAGATTGTTGTTATGCAGATACGGGTGCCATGGGACTAACAAGAAGATTAAGATTGAAGTAAAATGCAATTCTATCAGGTTTGATTTATGGCGTATGGCTCTAGTCATTGTGAAACCCATCAAATTAATAAATAGCTGAATGGTGTGAGAGAGAGAGAGAGAGAGTAGTACAAAGGGGTACAAAGGAGTACAAAGGAAATCAAGCAACAACAGATCTAGTGACCCTTCTAGGTTGCTTGTCCTCCAAAACACTGAGGATCAAGTGTCCAAACAGTGGTTTAGAGTGGGTAAGGGAACATTGGAAAGCGAATTACTGCCCTGGAACTAATGTCCGTGGCAGGATTAGGAAGTTAGTAGGGGACAGATGGGTTAGTAACTGAGGGGGGGATAAAATAAAGTTATTCATTTACAAACGCAGTCAGTCGCGGGTTTGATGCGAGATATTTGTCTAGGCGGAGTTTAAATGAATCAACGGTGATGCAGTCTATAACGTTTCGGGGAAGCCCATTCCAAAAGTTGACAACTCGATTGAAGAAGAAATTCTTAGATTCGTGTGAGTTAAAAGATTTACCAATAATTTTGCAACCGTTTCCCCGCGTGTAATTAGCTTGGTCGATAGTGAAGTACTTACTACAGTTCATATTGTCGATGCCTTTGATGATTTTGAACACTTGAATTAAGTCACCTCTTAATCTGCGCTGGGTTAAAGGAAATAGATTTAATTCTCTAAGACGCTCTTCGTATGGTTTGTTCTTTAGGCTAGGTATCATTTTGGTAACTCTACGTTGAACTCGTTCTAGCTTGTTTATATCTTTTTGGTAATAAGGGCACCAGGATTGAACGCAGTATTCCAGAAGAGGGCGGAATAAGGAATTGTAAAGGGTTAGGATAACTTCTTTGGATTTATGCTCAAATGACCTGCCTATAAAGCCAATTATTTTGTTTGCCTTCTTAACAACTTCTGAACATTGTTGACTCGGTTTTAGGTTACTCGATATTGTTACTCCCAGATCGGTTTCTCTGTTTACATTCTTAAGCTGAGTGCCATTCATCGAATAGTTTGCTTTCTCATTTAGGTATCCGATATGTAGTACTTTACATTTATCCGCATTGAAACTCATTTGCCAAATTTGGGCCCAACATGACAATTTATCTAGATTGTGTTGCATTACGTCAACTTGTTCTTTTGAGAGTACGCTATTTGCAATTTTTGTATCGTCAGCAAATTTTGAGATTGTACAGGTGAGACCCTCATCTATGTCGTTGATGTAAATTAGAAAGAGAATTGGTCCTAGTACCGATCCCTGGGGTACCCCGCTACTTACATTGGTCCATTTAGATGCCTTACCGTTTATGACTACTCTTTGCTTTCTGTCGCTGAGCCAATTTTCTATCCATTTCAACACACCGTCTTGTATTCCATGCGCTTTTAGTTTTAGCAGTAAACGTTTGTGGGGAACTTTGTCAAAGGCCTTTTGAAAATCAAGGTATATAATATCTACAGCTTTACTCTCATCGTAGAGGTTGAGGATATCGTGGAAGAAGTCTAAGAGGTTTGTTAAACAGGAACGTTTTTTACGAAAGCCGTGTTGAGTATCTTTAAGTATGTTATTTTCCTCTAAGTGATTTACGAGTCTGTCTCGTATGACCGTTTCTAGCATTTTACATACAACTGAGGTTAAGCTAATTGGACGATAGTTACTGGGTAGGGATTTGCTGCCTTTTTGAATATCGGTGTTACGTTGGCTAGCTTCCACTGATCGGGCATAGTTCCAGACTGCAAGGATTTATTGAATAGTAATGTCAGTGGTTTGGAGAGCTCATCCTTAGCTTCCTTTAGAACTCTAGGCGAGATTTTATCAGGTCCAGGCGTTTTATTTACCTTGAGTTTATCTAAACAATTCAATACTTCTCTCTCTGCAACGGTGATATTGCTTAGAACATCTGAATTATCAATCTGAATCGGCGATGGTAGGGATATCACTGAGGTCTTCTGTTGTAAAAACTGATGCAAAGAAGGTATTGAGGGCATTACTCATTTGTACTTCGTCTTTGGTGTATTCTCCATTTTCATCGACTAACGGTCCAACAGTTGAAGTAACTACTTTTTTCTTTCTGATATAACTATAGAATTCTTTCGGGTTTGTTTTACTTTGATTCGCAATATGTAACTCTAAGGTCTTTTTACTTTGCTTAATTAACTTTTTGGCTTTGCGTCGTAGCTCTACAAATTTCAGCCGTTCTTCGTCATTTTGTGAGGATTTTAATCTATCATTAGCAAATTTTTTAGCAAGCAGGCAGTTTGAAATATCTTTATTCCACCATTTGGGCTTATTATTATGGCCTGGACGCCGTATTTTCGATGGTATGCAGTCTTGCACTGCTTTTAGGTAAGTGGCTTCGAATAACTTCCAAGATGTATTTATGCCGTTATTGTGAATTAAAAAGCTCCAGTCAGTTTCTTTAAACATAGCTCTAAGTTTATGGAAGTTTGCTTTCTTGAAATTAGGGACTTTTTCGATGCTACTATTTGGTTCGTTACTAGTAAACTTTAAAGTGAAAGTTATCGTACGATGGTCGCTGTTACTGAATTCATCACCAACATTCAAATTCTCTATTAATTCTTCTTTTGTTGCAAGTACAATGTCAAGAACGTTATTACCACGGGTTGGCGTTCGAACAAATTGATAAAGCGAACTCTCTTGCAAGTTCGTATACAAGTCATGTCCGGAGTGTGAAGTAAGAGTATCGCCCCACTTGGTCACAGGTAAATTAAAGTCGCCAAAAATTACGGTATCTTGTGAGTTACTTACATCTGCAATTTGTTCGTAAATTTCTCGGTCAGTTTGCACTGATTGAGCTGGAGGTCTGTATATTAGTGCAAGTATTATTTTTGTACCTTTATTATTCTTTATTAGCACAAAAGATGCGTCGACGTTTACAATTTGAGGTTTTGACAAGAGGGTAGGGTTTAAGACTTCTTTTGATATAAAGTAAAACGGCCACCTCCATTTCGATTTATTCGGCTTTTCTCAAACATTACATAACCGGGAAGTGAATACTCTGCTAAAAAGTCTCTATCTTCTGTATTGAGCCAAGATTCTGTTATGCCAATCACATCATAATTTTCTGTAAACACTAGCTCCTCTAAATCTGAAAATTTATTGCGTATGCTACGAGCGTTTGCATAGAAAACCTTTAAATTTGTTATTTTAGAACTCACGGAACGCTCTTTAATAATATTTTTGGTTCTTGTCGGATCTACATTTATGTTCATGGCTGTCCTCGGTCCTCGCTGAGAGAGAGAGAGAGAGAGAGAGAGAGAGAGAGAGAGAGAGAGAGAGAGAGAGAGAGAGAGAGAGAGAGCATACAGAACTAACGAACGCAACTAACATTAAGGCCAAAATATGAAAGTTAACAGGCAGCATTATTGTTAGTCTGATTTGGTTAAGAATATGAGGTTGAATTGGAATTGTCAGATTATGTTTTGAGAATATTTGAATACAACTAAAAATTATGGAGTTCAACAAACACACAGTTCAATAAACAGTACTCTAATGAATTGCAACTGCAACAATAACTGAACATTCCAATGGAATTCAGCACTAACGCTTTTCATGTTTCGTTTTCAAACTTATATTGATAATAAATTCGCTCATAGTCACCTTGTCACTCATCCTTTAAGTTGCATTCCTCCTCATCATCAACACTTCCTATTCTTTACCCTTTGATTCTTCAACCTAATCTTTTGACCTAATCTTTTGGCTTTCGACTATACCTCAAAATGTGTAAGCAGACAAGTTACATATTCTATTCATCTAGACTAAGCAAGAAATATCAACCCCTTCCTGCCGATTTGTTGACACTTGATTACTGAAATAAAAGACAAACATATTTCTGCTTCATAAAATAGTTTGTTTTAATAATTGAGGACATATTCCATTGTTAAACTTAATACATACCACATTAGTTAATGCTTTCTCACCCGGTTAAGATGCACAGTATAGTTTTCGCACACATCTTTCATGAAGTTTGTTAATGGTAACTTCTTGTTCATAATTTCCTGAATACAAATATAAATTTAAAAAAATTGTTACATGTTTTTCTTCCGGGAAATTGGTATAGGAAAGTGGGGCCCACTTGCCTCTCATTAAGGGTCTGATAAAATAGGTGACTTCGGCGAGAAAGGAGACTCGTTCATAACAAACTTTTGGGAGGCCCCCCCCCCCCCCCCCCCCCCCCCCCCACCCAACCACTTTTATATTTTACTCCCCCTTCTCCTCCTATATCCCTCCCTCCCCCCTCTACCACCCCCTATCCCATTCCTTCTTCTTCTGCTTCTCCCCGGCTGCGATTTTTTCTATTTTTTTGCCTTTGTTTCTTCCAGCTCTGCTTTATTTTCTACCTTCCCATTTTCATCTCCCCCTCCTGCTGCCTTTTATACTAATCCTTCTCGTCCTCACCTTCCTCTCTATATCTTCTTCCCCCTGTTTCCAGTTGTCTTCATACCGTTGTTACTCATTTTCTTCCTCTTCCTCCTTTTTACCTTATCTTTCTCGTTTTGCCCGTTTAAATATCTTCCATTTGTATATTTTCTCCTCACCATTATTTACTCTTCTCGTATGATCATCCTTTTGCCTATTTTGTTTGCTGTACTTACATATTGTTCACCTGGTTTGTTGATGTCCAACTACTTATCTTTTTCATTTGTCAACTTTTGTTTTCGTTTTGTTATGCTTCCTTTTTCTGCCAATGGTCTATGAACATGCTATATGTGTGTTTTTGTTCTCGTGTTAATCTTCCGCAGTTATTTTTAATAGTATCCTCCATTACATCATCCATATTCTAATTAAATTTAAGCAAACATTTTTCATGTACATCACAGACTTGTGATTCTGATAAAACAAGTGTCGATTACGAACAAATGGTATTAATAATTATAATAATTCAGTAATATCGCACTTAAGTGTCAGGAAAGCAGCTTCAAGGGGGTGAAGTTCTAGCCATGTTAAGATGGAGAGAGTATAATATTATAGTGTCTTCGAGTAAGTGTTTGATGCTCTTGCTGCCAATTATCTTCAGTTATATTAGTTGAACGATGATTTCTTGCTTCTCTCTCTCTCTCTCTCTCTCTCTCCTATCTTCCTCACATTTGTTTTCTTATTTTTTGTTTGTATTTTGTTGGTCTCTCCCGTGAGTCCTTTCGATATCATTAGTAATTATTATATCATCTCTTTTCCTGTACAGTTCTTTCTCCAAATATTCTCTACTCTCTTCTATTTTTTGTAGGGAAACCCCCCCCACCCATCTCTCTCTCTCTCTCTCTCTCTCTCTCTCTCTCTCTCTCTCTCTCTCTCTCACTGACACACACGCACCCACGCACACACACACACACACACACACACACACACACACACATTCAAACTCACACAAAAGTAACAAACACATTCAGAATGCAATAGTAATAAAAACACAAACAATAGCCACAATCGACAAGGACAAAAAACATATTACACAAATACACACAACACAACACACACTACAACACACACACACACATACACACTACAATACACATACACACACACAACCAGCTAATGGCCAGACATTCTCACGAACCGGAGCCGAAGTAAACAAACAGCACCGTGTCAGTCGCCGAACAATACACCGCTGCCGAACTGAGACTATTTCACCCCCGGCACTCTCACACCAGCTCGTTAAGACACTACACCTATACCCGGACACCGTTAAAAGAAGGAATTATAGCGAACACTAACACACAAACAAATACGCTTCGATACACACATTTTCTTCTCCAGCACACAACCACAGACAAACACACACACACACACACATTCTCTCTCTTAAGGCTGGGTGAGACGGGCAATTCAATCGGTATTTTTAGAAGCCGGTATCCAATTTAGCCTGGTGGTTTTAGACAGAAAATACTGAAGTGTGTTTTATAGGCTGAATCATTCATAGTAGTATTAGGCTAGTACCTGCAATAATTTATAATAATGCATAATTCCGGTCGCCAAAGTAATCATCAGCCAGGATAAGGTTACGTGAAACCTACCTCAATTATACCAATTAATCATGCCAGTTGATTTTTTGTTCAGTTTAAAAAGGATCTCTGTTGTGATTCATGAGGTTATGAGACATATACTACACACTTATATATTAGGGTGCTAAAGACATGATGTACCCATGTGTATGTGAGTAAATTTAAGTCTCTCCACCCTCTATATCTCTCAAATGGTCTTTAAATGTTTCTGATTAGCTAATGGTATCTGTCTCCCAGTCTACGCATCCCTCTACCTATTTAATTATCTATATTCCTCCCTCATTCCACCTCTCATACCGTTTCTCAGTACTCGTGCTCCTCCCACTTATCGTCAGTTACCTTGCCAACCCTCCTTCCGTTCCTCCTCTTTCCTCTTCGACATTTATTACACTTACGAGCCGCCATTACTTCCTCTTACTCTCCCGATTTACCTTCGTTATCCCTCTTCTTCGTTTGGTTTTCTTGCACGTCTCTCGTTTTGTATTATTGGTTATCTTTGTTCTCACTAATATTTGCAGCTCCTTTTTGTTTTACTCGTTTTATCTCTCTTCCTCCTGTCTTCGCCCTCTTCTCCTATTCCTTATCTTTTCGTGTTCTCTTCCTGCGTAACATACATAGCTCTCACTCTAGTCCACCATTACACTGTCTCACGCAGGTTCCTATATTCTTGCCCGTTCTCTCTCGCTCTCTCTCTCTCTCTCTCTCTCTCTCTCTCTCTCTCTCTCTCTCTCTCTCTCTCTCTCTCTCTCTCTCTCTCTCTCTTCTAGTCCTTCATTGTCTTCCGGTATTATTTACACCCGCTTTCCCCTACACAATACCCTTATCTTACCGAACTTCCTCCTTATTGATGAGCTACCCTCTATATTTACCTTCTTTATATTCACCCATTCCCTTCTTACACACACACACACACACACACACACACACACAAATACACACACACACACACACACACACAGCCACTCAGGCACACACACACACACACACTTCCCATTACCACCTCTCTCTCTCATTCCAACTTATCTCTGCTCCTTCTTCTTGCTTTGTCTCGAGGGGTGACTGGCCACCTCCCTCTTATCCACACTCCACACTCGTACCTCTTAATTACAATCACCATTCTTCAGCCCCACCCCTTGCCTTCCGCCTCCAGGTTATCCACTCTTATCGTCAACTTCATGATACTACGGGAATATTTATACAACTTCTTATTATATTGGCATCGTTTTTATTTGATTACGTTTCTTATATTGTGCTAGTGTCAGTTCATAAAATTAATACTTTACCTTTTGTTGTGAATATCATTACCTTCATGTTGCCTCATGTTATAATTCTAATAACGCTTAATGTCATAAATTCTTCTTATCAATTTATCTTTCACACTCCCCTAATTTCTTCCCATGTTGCATCTCTCTCTCTCTCTCTCTCTCTCTCTCTCTCTCTCTCTCTCTCTCTCTCTCTCTCTCTCACTCTCTCTCTCTCTCTCTCTCTCATATATATATATATACTGTATACATAATTTGTATCTCCAATCTCTGCTTTTCCACTGTTCAATCTCCTCTTATCTATCCTTTCCTTCCACTCTACTTTCATTGGGGTCATTTACGGCTGTTTACCGGGGCCATTTTTTGAATCCCATTCATTTGCAGTTATTGCTTTCCCGTTCCTCCCTCCGGCCACCTTGGAGAGAGAGAGCGAGAGAGAGAGAGAGAGAGAGAGAGAGAGAGAGAGAGAGAGAGAGAGAGAGAGAGAGAGAGAGAGAGAGAGAGAGAGAGAGAGAGAGAGCTAGTTACAAGGGGTTGCACGGAGTTACAAGGAATAGTTAGTATCTCAGAGACCTTGCGGGCCATTCCGAGGAGATACTCGAAGTGGAAGGAGAGAGACTGCTTAGTGCACTACATTCTTTACAAAGTGTGCAAAATACTATCTACTCTCTTCTTGAACTGCTCTACTGAAAAACTATTTACAACTTCGGAGGGAAGTTTGTTCCAGGTAGAACAGATCTTATATGTGAAAAAGTGTCCACAGGTACTAGTGCTGAACCTTTTCAATTCTAATGTCCAACCATGGCTGCGTGTTGTATTCATATTGAGGCGTAACATTTTCATACAATCCACATTGTCAGAGAGAGAGCGAGAGAGAGAGAGAGAGATAATTTCCATACGTCATGTCGATGGGTAGTGGCAAGGTTTAGCCCACGCAGTTTAGTTGGAGAGAAATAAAATGAAAAGGAGAGAGAGAGAGAGAGAGAGAACATTTAGCGTCGGCTCCGTGGACTCCCTGTTAATGGTCTGTCCTCTCCTTTGTTTTCATAAGTTTTCTTCTTCCCTCGGCACGTTTTCGTCCCTCTCTCATTGTTCCGACTCTTCTTTTCTCTCGTCATTACTCTTTCATCGCTGTTTTTTCTTCACTTCCCTCGTTTCCATTATCATCCACTTCTCTCTGTTTCCGATATTTTTATTCAGTTTTAATTTCTCCTTCATTCGCTTTCCTATTGTTCGCTGGTGACCGTTTGCGACACTGCTTTTTCTTTCCGGATCCCTTCGTTGATCGCTTAAGGGTTCGTGAAGGTCAATTCTCCCGTGTGTGTGTGTGTGTGTGTGTGTGTGTGTGTGTGTGTGTGTGTGTGTGTGTGTGTGTATGTTAGTGTGTTTGTGTGTGTGTGTGTGTTTCGTTTTTTTTTTTTTAGGGGGAGGGGAAAAAAGAGGGGAGTGGGTGGTGGATACGTGGCAGAGGGAAAGTTAGGTTAGTCATTCATTCTCATATCTTATTTACTATGCTGTTTTAGTTACGTTTGATATTTTAATACTGTTTTCATCAACCAGGGTTCATCACCTTACTCGCGGGACGACGCTCATCGGCGTCTATAGAGGAATGGAATATATCTCATGTAAGTAATGTCCAGCTTGTTTTTCTATTTTACAATATTCACATGCATTACGTTTGTTGCTACTACTCCTCTACATGTGTTCCTTTTGTGCTGCCTTTGCTATTGTTTTGTTTTACCTTTATTTTCTCTTCTGTCTTTATTTCTTAGAATATGTTCTCTACTTTATTTAATTATTTCGGTTCTGTTATGCATTGTATGTACAGTTGCGAACACTAATAGATACTCGCCCATTTGGATCTGTATCGAACGTCAAAAGATAATACAGTACAATGCTTCATTATATTCTAGACGTTTCATTTGTT
>CM064519.1:35658157-35928157 GCA_032716605.1 Paralithodes platypus
ACAGGTAGATACATGGAGACAGGTAGATGGGACATGGAGACAGGTAGATGGGACATGGATACAGATAAAGAGGACATGGAGACATGTAGATGGGACATGGAGACAGGTAGATGGGACATGGAGACAGGTAGATACAAGGAGACAGGTAAATGGGATATGGAGACAGGTAGATACATGGAGACAGGTAGATGGGATATGGAGACAGGTAGATGGGATATGGGGACAGGTAGATGAGACATGGAGACAGGTAGATGGGAATTGGAGACAGGTAGATAGGACATGGAGACAGGCAAAGGGGACATGGACACAGGTAGATGGGACATGAAGACAGGTAGATATGGCTTAATGTAAAAAGATAATTATATATAAGCACAGCATCAATATTACAATTACCAATCGATGAGATACAATGTTAATGACAACGTAAGATCGTAGAGCACAGACGTTATGGTCTATTAGTATAGACAGTATAAAGAAGGGGGTATACGTAAATCCAAAAGATATCTGAGAGAGAGAGAGAGAGAGAGAGAGAGAGAGAGAGAGAGAGAGAGAGAGAGAGAGAGAGAGAGAGAGAGAGAGAGAGAGAGAGAGGGGGGGGGGGGGGGGGGAAAGGGAGTCATTACATTGTTGACATAGACATCCCTACAAAATACAATATTCACGTGCTTGCTCGTATATAGAAATGCACTTCATGGCCAATATTCAATACTTACACAAACAAAAGTACAAACACAATCCTACTTAAAAATCAACACACACATACACACACATACGAACGCACACACACAGTCCTCAACCATCCTAAATAGCTATTAGTACCGACCCTCCCCACAACACCGTCCCTTTTTGCTGTAATTTCAGGATACGAGTGCAGCGAGACGGCCGGCGAGTGGTCCGTCGTGCTTTGCCCCTCCGCCTATCAGCAGCACTTGTGTGGATCGGGTGGGTGGTCCGCCTTCCCTCCTCCCCTCTCTCCTCCCCACTACCTCCACCACCACCGCCTAAAGCTCAGTAATAGCACGATGATTGCTTATCAATGTGGAATTTTGCGCATGATGGAACCAGCTTCCCCTTTCTCTAGATCTGTCTGAATCTCTCTCCTTCACCCACACCTCTCTCTTTCTCTGTTGTGTGGAGTTCTACCTCAATGCTCTAGTTATCTAATCTACCACTTTTCCGTCTATCGAATCTATCTATCTTATATCGACACTCCTGTTTGCCGCAACTACTGGCTTCTATATTTTGTTGCCAAGCTGCCATTATACCAGCCTCCGGTAATCAATATGGCCGAACATGGCTTATAGGTATTTTATGGTGCCTTGTAAATGATCGGCTTCGCTCTCCAATATTACCGGTGTGGTCAGGTCAACATGGCCCCGGGCTGTCTACCATAGTACAGGTCCAGATCACTGCACAAGATGGCCAAATGCTGGAAGAATATGGTCGCCATTCTCATTGCTGGAATTGTATGGTTGCCAATGTCATTGCTGTAAGAATAAGGATGCCCTTCTCATTTGTGTGTTAATAATATGGTTCCCCTTCTCATTACTGGAAGAATATGGTTGCCATTGTTGTCCCTTTTTTCTTATCTCTGCCTATACCATGGCATTTTTGTTCTATCATATATTTTTGCAACTGGGACTTTTTTACAATAAAAATTATCTACGGTTGATTGGATATGGGTGATCAACAAATACCTTGCTGCCTTTTATAAATGTAAAGTTCAGGGTCACACACGAAAACAGCGCTTAGACACCGCGTTCATCTCCTTCTCATTGTCCATTAGAGTCTGCAATCGTTAACCCAATAAAGGGGCTACTGCATTATTATGGGTATTCACAGTTTACTTCCGTAGAAGGGACGTCACAACTGTCCACTAACACTAGGTACCCACTTAGCGGCTTAGGTGAACAGAGGCATTGGATGTTAGCAGACCGCCCATCCTACCTACCTATCTGTCTAGCCCTGTCCAGGAATCGAATCCGGGACCTTTCGTCTGTGAGCGGAGCGTGCTAACTACTGCACCACAGGTTATCTCTAACTTTTACAAATGGGTATTTTATATTGGTTAAAACAAAAAATAGTGCATAAATACCAAATGTTGGGATTGAGCATGAGACAATCAATAAGTTTCATTGCCAGGTTTACCAAGCATCTTTATAACAAACATAGTTAGTCGTATTGTGATTTCAGTAATTTCAACATATTCTTTAGATATTATGAATCTCTCTCTCTCTTTATTCGTTTTACCCTTGTTTATTTCTTTTGCGTGTACGTGCATTAAAAAAACGAAGTGGCTACGGGACACCACCAGGGGTGTCACGCAGCCCAGCCTCACTGGCTGGGCTGCGGGACACTACCAGCGGTGTCTCGCAGCCCAGCCACACTGGGTAGGCTACGGGACAATACCACAAGTGTTCCACGTATACAAAGCTTGATTTTATAGCTAAATTTGTTCATATCGTAGTTCCATCTATTTTTTCTTAGTTTAAACACGTGCCCTTTGATCCTACCAGGTTACCTTAGAAGAAAGTCTTTGTAAATCGTTGTTATACCCCTCACACGTCTTCTCCTCCAAGCTTAGAAAATTGAGATTCTTCAGTGTGTGTGTGTGTATGTTTTTTTTTGTTTTTTTTTTTCTATGTGATTGAGGGAGGCAAAAGGCATAACTGCCTATAGCGACTGTCTCCCCCATAGTTGAAAGAGTGACAGGGCCAAAATCAAGGGACGTTCGAGCCAAAATGCCTGGACACACGGAGTTTGAAGCAATTTAAGTCATAGGAAGCGGGAAAGACTGATTCTGGGAGAGAGTTCCAGAGCTCAGCTGTTGAGTAGAAGAAAGTTTGAGAGTAACGTTTCACTCTTGGGTTGGAGAGTTGCACAGAGTAGGGGTAGGATTGAGTTGCAAGACGGGTACCACGTGTCCTACGTAAAGGAGGTGGTATGCACTGGGATAGCTCTGAGGAACACTGATTATTATAGTAGCGATAGAATAGCGAGAGAGATGCAACATTGCGGCGGAGAGAGAGAGATTGCAGAGAGTTGGTGAGTGGACGGGAGTTAATGATACGAAAGGCCTTCCTTTCAACCTTGTCTAGGAGAGTGGTGTGAGAGGAACCTCCGCACACATGTGAACAATACTCAATACAAGGGCGCACTATGCCCCTGTACAGAGCAAGAAGCTGTGCAGGGGAAAAGAACCCCCTAAGGCGGTTGAGCACACCCAGCTTCTGGGAGGCTGCCTTAGCAAGACTGGTAATATGGTCCTTCCAAATGAGAGCAGAAGAAAAAGAGACACCAAGAATATTGAGAGAAGATGAAGGGTTGATTTTTGTATTGTTGAAGAATAAGGGATAGTCCGCTGGGAGATCCTGACGGGTAGATAGATGGAGAAATTGGGTTTTGGAAGCATTAAAGTTAACAAGGTTTTCTCTGCCCCAATTGGAAATAGTATTTAAATCAGAATTTAAGAGTTCTATGGCTTCATTACGTTTGTCGTTGAGGGATTGCTGGCTGGGGCGTTCTGAAAAAGTAATGGAGTAGTGTAAGGTTGAGTCGTCTGCGTATGAATGGATGGGAATTAAGGTACAGTTAAGGAGATCATTTATAAAAATTAGAAAGAGAATAGGAGATAGGACAGAGCCCTGAGCAACACCGGAGTTTATAGGGTGAGGAAGTGAACAATGGCCGTCCACAACCGCGGCTATGGAACGGCCGGAAAGGAAATTAGAGACAAAGGCACAGATGGAGGATAGAAACCGAAGGAGGGTAGTTTAGAAATTAAAGATTTATGCCACACTCTATCGAAGGCTTTCGATATGTCTAGTGCAATAGAAAAAGTCTCACCGAAGTCCCGAAAGGAGGATGACCAAGAGTTAGTAAGATATGAAAGAAGATCACCAGTAGAGCGACCCTTAAGGAAGCCATACTGGCGATCTGAGAGCAGATTATGAGAAGAGAAATGCTTAAGAAATTTGGAAGCAAGAATAGTTTCAAAAACTTTAGAAAGACAAGAAATGAGAGCAATTGGACGATAGTTGGAGGGTTGAGAGCGGTCACCCTTCTTTGGGACAGGTGGGTGTGTGTGTGTGTGTGTGTGTGTGTGTGTGTGTGTGTGTGTGTGTGTGTGTGTGTGTGTGTGTGTGTGTGTGTGTGTGTGTGTGTGTGTGTGTGTGTGTACAAATGAATGGTAATGGTGTGGATGGACATACAGGTATTTACGTATGTGTTTGTGAATGAAAGTACGAAATGTTTCTGTGATTATGAATATAAAGATATGTATGTGTGTGTGTGAGCACATGGTTGTATGTTTGTGAGTAGAAATATGCTATGTAGAGGAAATAATTATAGAGGTGTATTAAGTGGATGAAAGGTATCAATAAGAGAGATGTGTATATGGTATTAAAGCTTAGTAACCTGCCTTTTGTCTCCTTCATACACAGAAAAGAAGAAGACAAAATAAATATATATAAGAACATAAGCAAATGTGAGCCCGCATTAAGCCGATTGGCCCACACAAGGCAGATCCCTCTTACACCCAACCCGTCTCGTCCATATGTCTATCTAATTGTATTTTGAAGCTCTCTGTCGTTCTTGATCGCACTATGGCGCTAGGTAGCCTGTTCCACAGGTATACAGGGCTCTGTCCTATCTCCTATTCTCTTTCTAATTTTTATAAATGATCTCCTTAACTGTACCTTAATTCCCATCCATTCATACGCAGACGACTCAACCTTGCACTACTCCATTAGTTTTTCAGAACGCCCCAGCCAGCAATCCCTCAACGACAAACGTAATGAAGCCATAGAACTCTTAAATTCTGATCTAAGTACTATTTCCAATTGGGGCAGAGAAAACCTTGTTAACTTTAATGCTTCCAAAACCCAATTTCTCCATCTATCTACCCGTCAGGATCTCCCAGCGGACTATCCCTTATTCTTCAACAATACAAAAATCAACCCTTCATCTTCTCTCAATATTCTTGGTGTCTCTTTTTCTTCTGCTCTCATTTGGAAGGACCATATTACCAGTCTTGCTAAGGCAGCCTCCCAGAAGCTGGGTGTGCTCAACCGCCTTAGGGGGTTCTTTTCCCCTGTACAGCTTCTTGCTCTGTACAGGGGCATAGTGCGCCCTTGTATTGAGTATTGTTCACATGTGTGGGGAGGTTCCTCTCACACTGCTCTCCTAGACAAAGTTAAAAGGAAGGCCTTTCGTATCATTAACTCCCGTCCACTCACCAACTCTCTGCAATCTCTCTCTCTCCGCCGCAATGTTGCATCTCTCTCGCTATTCTATCGCTACTATAATAATCAGTGTTCCTCAGAGCTATCCCAGTGCATACCACCTCCTTTACGTAGGGCACGTGGTACCCGTCTTGCAACTCAATCCCACCCCTACTCTGTGCAACTCTCCAACCCAAGAGTGAAACGTTACTCTCAAACTTTCTTCTACTCAACAGCTGAGCTCTGGAACTCTCTCCCAGAATCAGTCTTTCCCTCTTCCTATGACTTAAATTGCTTCAAACTCCGTGTGTCCAGGCATTTTGGCTCGAACGTCCCTTGATTTTGGCCCTGTCACTCTTTCAACTATGGGGGAGGCACTCGCTATAGGCAGTTATGCCTTTTGCCTCCCTCAATCACATAGAAAAAAAAAATAAAATAAAATACAGGGTGTTCCAGTAATGCTTTTCATAAATTATATGGTGGACTCATCAGACAAAAATAAGAATAAATTACTCTATGAACATGAGGTTGAGTATTTATAAAAACGGAGTTATTACACGATTTAAGTTAACGATAGATACAATGCCATTCAGTCCAAGGGGTAATGTTGCCATTTTAGTGGATTATATCCATTTGGCCTTCGCTATCGCTTGCTAGCCTCAAGATAGTGAGCAGTAGCGATCTGACTTTTCGGTAGAAAAATATGTCCGGCTTCGCCGGTAGAAAAATAAAATCCGGCGAAGCCGGACATATTTTTCTACCGAAAAGTCAGATCGCTACTGGTCACTATCTTGAGGCTAGCAAGCGATAGCGAAGGCCAAATGGATATAATCCACTAAAATGGCAACATTACCCCTTGGACTGAATGGCATTGTATCTATCGTTAACTTAAATCGTGTAATAACTCCGTTATTATAAATACTCAACCTCATGTTCATAGAGTAATTTATTCTTATTTTTGTCTGACGAGTCCACCATATAATTTATGAAAAACATTACTGGAACACCCTGTATACAACTCTTACCAAACAAGTATTTGCCTATATTTCTTGAAACGAAATGTATCCCATTTGAAACAATTTGTTTGAGTTTTCTCGCTATCGCTGAGCTTCAGTACATCTTTCATATCCCCTGTATTTAGCCTATCTCACTTACCAACTTGAACACCTCTATCATATCTATCATATCATATCATAATTATGTAACTCTGCGTCTTTCTAACGAATGTAAGCCTAGCTTCTTCAACCTGTCTTCATACGGAAGATTTCTAATATTACAGATTATGTTTTGTCATTCTTAGTTGTACTCTCTCCAAGGAATCTATGTTAATTCTGTAATAGGGACTCCAATTTTGAACAGCATAATCCATATGTAGCCTCACTAACGCTAGATAAAATGTCAAGATTACGTCTGCTGTTCTGTTACTCACACTTCTAGATATATATCCAAGAACTCTATTTGCCTTATTTCGAACACTGATGCATTGGTTTCTTGGTTTCAAATCACAGTTGAGTACAAAGGAAATCAAGCAACATACGAGTCTAGTGACCCTTCTAGGCTGCTTGTCCTCCAAAACACTGAGGATCAAGTGTCCAAACAGTGGTTTAGAGTGGGTAAGGGAACATTGGAAAGGGAACTACTGCCCTGGAACTAATGTCCGTGGCAGTTAGTAAGTTAGTAAGGAAGTTAGTAGGGGACAGAGGGGTTAGTAACTGAGGGGAGGATAAAATAAAGTTATTCATTTACAAACGCAGTCAGTCGCGGGTTTGATGCGAGATATTTGTCTAAGCGAATTTTAAATGAATCAACGGTTGATTCTCAAGTCTTTTTCATTATTTGAGTTAGTTATATCCACGTTATCGAAATTGTATCCTGCATTTTCTATCGATTTACTCAATTTTACTACACTGCATTCATTAACCTACATTGAACTTCATCTGCCAGTTTACTACCCATTTGTGTAATATGTCTAAATCTATTTGGAGTGTTCCCATTTAAGTGTCATCTATAAATTTACTGATTTTTCTAGTTATTCCTACATCAAGGTTGTTAATATATATATATATATATATATATATATATATATATATATATATATATATATATATACATATATATATATATATAGAGAGAGAGAGAGAGAGAGAGAGAGAGAGAGAGTCCAGACCATAAGATAATTATGCTGGTAGGTACAATTTACAATTACGTGTTAATTTTCTGGATTACCTGGATTAGCTTGAGATCTTAAGGTAAAGGGTCCACGTACGCTGGTATCTAGAGGTTGGTCTCCGGGGTTTTTTTCTCGCAACCTTCTTCGGCCGCACTCACATAAATATTTTATAATGATATAGATTTACCAATTACCATCCCTATCCTAAATTAACCAAACATCACATTTGGATGCCAATAATCACCAGACAATAAAATTCATCATCAATTGAGAAATTTTACCTATTATCTTCTATGTTGATTCACTATATAAACACACACAAACTCATGCACATTCACATTTTCACGCACAAAATCATTCTGGAACACATATTCGTATTCCTACCCACAATGTCATTAACTTGCATTGCGTGTATTCACCTTGACGAACAAGTTCGGTGATTTATATTCATATATCTACACACACACACACACACACACACACACTTTTAGATTACCACTCGACAACGCACATATATTCGAACATACATTCACAACTACACACTCGCCTTCACATTTCCAATCAGAATACACACGCACACACATTGATATTCCCTCACACAATCGCATCCACACTCTAATGTTCTTTCAGAACCACACGCACAAATACATATTCGCATTCCTAAGCACAAACACAAACGCACATTCACAAAGACAATTCATGTGAATGACTCCCTCTCTCTCTCTATCACACACACAAACACATACACACACACTCACACACACACAAACATATTGTATATTCATAATTAATTTTGTACATCCATTATACAAATACATATTTCCACTCACAAACGTACAGGCTTTATGCTCGTACATGCACATTCCTACTCGTGCACGCACGCTTGCACTGCGCCCCCCCCCCCTACCTAGCGCCATTGTGGGATAAAGAACGATAGAGAGTTTCAAAATGAAATTAGATAAACATATAACCGAGAGGGGTTGGGTGTGAGAGGGATCTGCCTTGTGTGGGCCAATCGACTTTTTGAAGACTCCCATAATTATGTTCTTCTAAGATGGATATGTAAGACGAAGAATATACACACATACAGTATATAACGGCTATATAACGCCTAGTTAGATGTATAAATAGGTATGTGTGAGTGTGTGTGGCGTAGGGAGTTGAGAATGGAATAGGTCTGTATATACAACAAGTAGGATTATAATTTAATAAAGTCCAACGTTTTTAATGATAATATTAATAATAATCCAAAGAATTTCGATTCATTAGTCTAGTTGGCTGAATTATATGGCGATAAATACGAAAACACTTGTGGTGGTGTCCCGTAGCCTACCCAGTGTGGCTGGGCTGCGAGACACCACCAGTGGTGTCCCGTAGCCCAGCCTCACTGGCTGGGCTGCGTGACACCCCTGGTGGTGTCCCGTAGCCACTTCGTTAAAAAAATCACACCCACCTATCTTGCTTTCATCTTTCTCCCATCCACAATGGTTCATATTGAGGTCTTTCGTCATTTACTTTTGTTAGAATGTTCTGCGTATTCAACCCTCCCCTCTTCCAATTTGTCCCGAATGTAAACAATTCACACCCACCTGTTCTTTTTCAATTCTGTACCCATCATGTTTACGCCCCACCCCTATTCTCAATTATTTGTCTCCACTCAATACCTTTCAGATTCCCTTTATCCCGTATCTTCCACCAGCCACCTTTCAGATTCCCTTTATCCCGTATCTTCCACCAGCCACCTTTCAGATTCCTTTTATCCCGTATCTTCCACCAGCCACCTTTCAGATTCCCTTTATCCCGTATCTTCCACCAGCCACCTTTCAGATTCCCTTTATCCCGTATCTTCCACCAGCCACCTTTCAGATTCCCTTTATCCCGATTCCCTTTATCCCGTATCTTCCACCAGCCACCTTTCAGATTCCCTTTATCCCGTATCTTCCACCAGCCACCTTTCAGATTCCCTTTATCCCGTATCTTCCACCAGCCACCTTTCTCCCCCTCTCATCTTAGTTGGTGTCCTTGATCTCCATTTAACTCTTTAACATTCCTCTTTTTTTTTTTTTTTTTTTTTTTTTTTTTTTTTATGAAATTAGTAATTCTCTTCTTCCATATGCTCACAAACACTTGGTTACGCCTCTTTTGTCCCATACTCACTAACTCAATCCAACCTTTGTATAACCAGCCCACTTTTCTTTCGAAAATAAGTCAGCAGAATTAGATAAATCTCACATTCATCAAAGAATAATAAACAATCGGACACTAATATAACAGTGGATCATCAAAACACGAACATGAAATATATTAACGAAAAAGAAGATGAATGTATCTGTTGTCTCTATAATGTACTGTTACTACCTTACACTCACACAGCTCTCCCCCATTCCTACTACCACATACAGTACTTACTATTCTCCCTTTCATTCTGACACCCATTGCCGTACTTTTACAACCTCATTCTTTCCTCATTATCATCCTCTTCTCTCTCACATCCCTATTATCAAACATCCTATTTTCTCCCGCCCCCATTTCATTCTCTTGCATGCCTATTTATTTCCTCCTCACCCCTTTACCAATATCTCTACGCTCGCTCCTTCTCTCTTCCTATATACATGTTCACTATTACTTCGTGTGTCCAGGGATTTTGACCACAACGTCTCTTGAATTTGGCACTCTGTCACTCTTTTGACTCTGGGGGAGACACTCGTTACAGGCAACCTGCCTTTTGTCTCCTTCATACACATAAATAAAAGCATTCCCACTGTCTGTTCTTGCTTACTCCTTGTTCCTATTCTCACTATTGCCCACTCTATCACTCCTCTCTCGCACACCCCTACTATATCATCATCTTCGCCAAATCTCTAACTACTTTTCCACTCTGTTTCCATATCCCTACTCTCACACCCCTAATCCTTGTCCCTTATCCCTAACTCAAACTCCCTATACTTCACCCTCATCTCTACAAAGTACCTCCTCACCCCAACTCACACACGCACCCGTTCTTCCCATCTCTCACACCCCCATTCTTTCTTCATCTTCCTTACCTTACACCCTACTCCTTAACCCTCGCCCCAACATTCACCCACTCACTAATTTTCCCTCTTCCCTACTCCACCACACCCTCCTCCTTAACCCTCACCCACCCACTCCTCCCTCTTCCCTACCCCACCAAACCCTATTCCTAACCCTCACACCAAGTCTCACCCACCCATCCCTTCTCTCTCTTTCCTCTCGTCACCCCTGCCCATGTCCTGACCTATTCATCCCGTTATCATTATCAACAGCTGAGGCCTCCCGAACTCAACTGCCCCTTGGGATGGCCGCTATTCATGTTCACTCCCTGGACCCCGTCTCGCTAATGCTTCAATAAATCAGCTGCAGGTTCCCCCAACTGCTTCCGTCGTCATCCACTAGTCCCTATCACCGGCACTTTACACCCTTTCAAATTGAGGAGTTGAATATAATATCCAGGTGAAGGAATTTAGCAATCGTCGGGTGGAAAAGATTAAAGGAAATTGTGTTTATACTCTTTGACTTTGAAAAAACACTTTCAACTGTGCGTCAATATAATTTTTTGAAAAAAATAATGTTGAAAAATGTATATTCTAAAATCCCAATTAATGATCTAATAACCCTTTGATTTGTGCTCTGGAGTAATAATATGATATTTCTCTAGACTTTTAATGATCAGTTAACACATCTGCTGGACCATTAAGCAGATAATAACTTGTCTAACAAGCACATTCACATTTTAATCGCCTTATTAGCACATTTTAGGACAATAAAATGGTCACCACTACTAGAATTATATAAAATCCCAGTTTACTAGCACGGTAATTGCCTAATGTCTCTATGCGATAGCCAATTTGTAGTTAGTAACTTGATTTACTTGCAAATTAAGATTCTAATACCCCAACATACTAGCACTCTGATATTTCAAAAACTCATTTCACTAAACAGTGAACAGACAAAATGTTCATCTCATTTGCCGTCAATGAACCAATTAGTCTTTCTCAAATGTTCTTCGCCATCCAGTAACTCCAGCCCAATATTTATTGAACTAGCCAAACTCCCATCTTACTAGCAGTTCATTAATATAGTAACTTCACTGTTACTACTACTTCGGTTCACTAACCTTTCAAACAAACTCATTCACTGAGCTGTCATTAGCAATATATATATTCACTGCTCTCTCTCTCATTTCAACAGCTGCACATTATCACAGAGCATGTAAACGTTGAGAGCCAAAATTAATAAATGTGAAATGACCGGCACTTTAGTTGACAGTGGACAAGGTGGCCAGTGGGAATTATTGGAGAGAGAGAGAGAGAGAGAGAGAGAGAGAGAGAGAGAGAGAGAGAGAGAGAGAGAGAGAGAGTTGTGCTTAAACTTGTTATACAAGCACTTGCAATCCTGTTCTAGCTTTATTAAATGTAGTTAGCTCATAATGAACAATTAATTTTGCATTTGTACATACAGTGAAAACAATGTAACATGAATTGTTTCATAAATACTTGTATTTGTTTTGAATATGATCATTACATCCAACATTTAGTCAAAATGTTCTTGTATACTGTATGTATTTCTGTCTCATTCTCACATATTCCTGGATCCTCGCCGCTATTGTCTTTCTCATCCTCAAATACACACCCCATTTACTTCGCACTCCCTAAGTCTATACCGGGGCTCTTCACATTTCTTCGGTACTGCATTCAAGTCGCTTAGTTCCAGACCATCGGGTCCTCAATGCCGCTTTATACCTCTATCATGGTTTTGTTCGGTTTGTCTTGCCCACCTTCCCCCTCTTTCGCTCTCTCTCTCCCTCTCTCTCTCTCCCTCTCTCTCTCTGATGGCCATAATACCCCTTTGCTCTCGTGTGCTCTTTTCCTTTTCATATTGTAGTTTCCTTTCTTGTACACAATCTTCCACCTCACTACTTTACTTCTTCTTGTCTTTATTCTCACTCATCTCTAACTTCTACACGTATTCTTTCTCCGTGCTTAATCCCTTCTTCCCCTTTGCCACTATATCTTATTGGTTCTCCTGTCTCCCTTTATCCAATGTCGCTCTCCCTCCGCTCTTATTGCAACTTTTCCCCTACCGAGGATACTTGTCATCACTTTTGTCGTGATCCTCTCCCTCTTTCATTATTGCCATTAAATTTTCCTTCCCCTTCGACCTGTTGGCCTCAAGTTTGAATGGCACCAGGATGGAGGGATTCATATACAACTCCAATATTTACCTTCGACAAAATAATAGGGTTAGTGTATAATGCTGAAAGAAGCATATGTTACATCGCATATATCATAGCGCCGTGGTTGTGTATGGAACTTTGTGATAGCGTATAATTAGACGCATATATCGTGTTCATTAAGGTGTATAGCTTGTTATAGACGTACCTATTTATTAGTTTACTTTGTTATAAAGATGGATTACGTTATTAGATAATACAATGGTTTATTCAATTAAATAAGTGTATATCAGCACTAAGTCTTTCGAACTGAACATTCAAGTAGCATAGAGAGGAAGAGGTTAATATACACATAAGTAGACATTTAAGTAAGAAACACAACACAAATGTGATCCTAACGTGGGAGCTTGTAGCTATTCTAACTTACATATATGACATGGAAAGAATAGCAAACAAAGATCTTCCTCCTCCGATCATGACACCAAAGGAAAACAAGGCCAACCATAACAACGAAATAAAAATAGTTCGTATGTAAATAATAGTAAACACTATATGTAAATATGAGAATCTAAAACAAAAAGACACACAGCTAGGTAGAGCATCATTGGAATTTGGGTTTTACCTCCCACCCCCACCCCCTACGCCCCCAAAAAGGACATATCAATGATAGTAATACTTTGATATTTAGTACATACAGGATTCAAAGGGAAGAGGTAGAAGAAGGCGGATAGCTTTAGATTGTTATATACCCCGCTCTTATAAATGTAGTACACGTGTAAGTTATATAATAATATTCTCCCAATAACCCCTCCCTATCACCGACGGCTTCGATGTTGGCATTAAATAAGTAATCTGGTTTCAGCGCCCCAGCAAGAACACCGGCCCCGCCATACATAAATATTTAGCTACACTATACTTGTAGGGTGTCGGTCGCAGTCAACCCCATATTTTTGGAGTATAGAAGAAAGTATATAGAACGTTTATTATTGTACATCTGCAGCTGCGGCGGAGGCCGTCTCTTGGACGTCGTCTTGGATGGCGTCTCTTGGACCCTTTCTTTTTTATTGGGTCGGGTATTTGGTTTCGGTTCTTCATTTTCCTTCGTTTCGTGTTTGTTGTCTGGATTTGTCTTTACTAGTTTCATTTTGTTTCCATTTCTCACCCATTTCCTTTTCTTTATTAAATTATGAGTCTGTTGTTGTTGTTGTTGCTGTTCCCCAGGCTGCCTGACCGAACAGCCCCAAGGCCCCAAACAAGGCCAAGGCCATAACTGAGCGCCCCCACAGATCCCTCCCTGCCTACCACAATAAAGCCTGGGTGACCGAAGCCACTCCATGGCGGGGAGCTAAGGAGGGCGCGGAAACGCCCGGGAAATCAAAGCCCCACCCAGGGCCCTGTTCCCCTCAGCAATTATGAAGAGAAAGTTGAGGGTCAAAGGAAAAATGTGACGCTTTGGCTTCCAATCTGCCAACCTCTAGGTTGGGAAATTGGGAGGTCAATCCACGGAAGAGACGCCGTCACCTGAGATCTAGAAAATATATAAGTAAAAGGAACAGTCAGAGTAATCTATGGGTATGGCAGAGATCGCTCAGCTCTCACTCTGATAGACCAGCCCATCACCACATGACTAGAACCCAATCCTCTCAGCATCAGCTAGGAACGGCCCTAGAAAGCCGCCTTTGGCGGGGGGGGGATAGCTCCCCTATTTCAACCCTTTCGGGGTTGGGCACCCGCCCATTATGAGTCTGTTATGCATGGTACCTGTCCATTTCCCCCCTTCTCTTCTCGTTCTTGACATAGGGTAATATTATATTTTTCTCCCGATCTTATCTTCTTGGTACTAGTTTCATCTGTTGTAAGAAATACTATTGCGACTTTTCTGCGTTGTAAACAGGGCCTCCTACTTTTCTGCTTTGTTATCGTCCCTATGTTGTATTTTCTATGTCCTGTCTTTCCCTCGTTATTCATATCTGGACCATTCATTCTATGGCATCGATGTTCTTGTTTTACATCACTAATTCTTTTGATGCTGGCTCCTGTTATTTTTATTTCCTCAAGTGTCTTCCATTTCACCAATTCTTATTCTAATTCCAGCTTTTTGTTTCTACTCGCATTTTCTTTTTCTAACGTATCTCATTATTGTGCATACCGCTTACAGTTCCCCTTTCCTTCTCCTTTTCGACCATTCATCTCTGCACTTTATTTCGATATTTGTAGCGTTGTTTTCTTTGTTTGTTTATGTAAATCCTGTTCCTCTACTGTCAAATAGGTTTCTCCTCTCTGAATCCGCATATTTAGTATAGTCCCCCTTAGTTCTTTCGCATATTTTGGTAGTATCATATGGGAAAAGAACATGGGAAGGCGTTTTCCTCAGCCTTTTCTCAGCTCACATTAGTTTTTGTTCCTGTCTTTTTCCTCTTATTTACGAACAATTGATTATATACATTTCCTTCCACTGTATGTATAACCTTGGTTCACTTGATGCCACCTTTTCTATTCAGTATTCATCATTCATTTCCCCATGTTCTCGTTATGTCTTTCATCCTCTTTATTCCAAGCCATGAACTTAGGTTTGAGGGTTGTCTGTAGTGGGCAGTATCGAACCTTTATTCTAGCCCAATTGACTATATCCAGGTTACGCTTAAAAGGAGGTGATGTTTGGAAGATCGCCGTATTATTCTCGCTCAATTTGGCTAGCCTTTTGTTTCCGATGCTCCCATTTTTGTCTAAGATGGTGGCAGTGTTTTGGAGGAGGGGAAGAGGGGAAATGGTGTTTTTTTCTAGTTTCGCTTTTTACACCGTTTTATCCTTAACGTTTCAAATTTTGACTTTACAACAGTTTTCAAGTTACCATATCACTTGAAAAAATATACATTATTTTGTTTTTTCCTAGAAGGTTTGGAGATCTAATTACTACTATACCATCGTTTCCCAAGAGCTTCGTGAAATCCTTCAAATTTCTGTATAGGCAAAATCCATTTAATTTGCGTATTTTGCATTAAGTTGATAGATAAATAACTATTGAAATCTACAATAAACGGATATATAGACAATTAATATTTGTGAATTATTATTGATTAATTTGATTGGTGTTGTTTCATTACATAATCGATCGTCTCAACATTATCAACTGCAAATTCCACAATTAAAGTATTTAGTTTTGTGTAGGCTAGATGCTAGCGTTGGAAAGAAGTATTATGATATATTTTCTGCTCAGTGGATATGCATAATGTATTTTTGTTCACGTAACGATATAGCTTCCTAGGATCTATTAATCATGGTAATGCCAGGGGTTTGTAAGACTAGGGTAAATTTGTGTACAATAACTGTATCTCCACCAGTAGCAAAGTATTGTGTACTTCATTGTCATCATTCTATCGAAGTCAAAACCATAATACAACATTTGAATGCATACAGAACTTCCAAAACGTTGACATAATGGATACAAAGAAGAAGCACTACTGAATAGCAAGTGTTAATGTGCAGTGTAACATGTATAATGTATCTTCTCTCTACTTCATCCTCTACAGTATAACCATCAACATTGTCACCTATACAATAAACATCTAATACCAACATCAATACCTCTCCACCCCTATCTACACAACAAAATTATGTCATCCTCATCAATACCGTATCATCGACATTCATCCTCTGCACCCCTACTAACTAATAACAACAACAATATCAACAGCAACACATATAAATACTCTCTCCGACAAGTATGACCATCATTGCATTCCAAACCACCAGTTCACCAACACTGACCGCAAACTTTAACATCATCAACACAATTAAAGCCGGTGTCACACGAGCGAATTTTCCGGCAATTTTCGATGAACAAGTTTTTTCGTAATATATTGAGGCTCTTTCACATTGGAATCGGAAACTAGCTTGAAGGTAGATATGTTAGGTGGCTGAATTATGATAAAGCTTAAATTTTGAAGTTGCCAGACTACACTTGCCCGTAAAAATTGAAGGACAAATAGCTCGTGTGACACCGCCTTAACGTACAGTCTCGTACATAAGTTCTGTTCTTCCTCATGATGTATAATAGGGAAGTATAATTAGTGCGATTGATTTATGAGTGTAGTTTTGTTGTAAATCAGTTGGCTATGCAATTGAACAAACAACTGCATAACAAACTACAAACTATCCAGTCACACTAACTTGACTACGGCATTCCACATCATGTGAAAGAACAGAACTTATAGACTGTACATCAGTTCCGCCGCCTCAAACCACACAATCATCGTTACTTCAACACTCCACTACCAGTATCATTACTCTCACCACCACACACCATCATCATTATCACCTCCAGAAATCACCACAATCCATACAACCATTGTCACTCCAATACTGCACCACCATTATCATTCCTATCACCATCACCACCAGCACCAGCACCACACACCATTATCATTATCACCTCCAGAAATCATAACAATCCATACAGCCATTGTCACTCTAATACTCCATCACCATTATCATTCCTATCACCATCATAACGACCATCAGCTCCATCTTCTAGCGGCCATTCCCTCGCCCTCCCGTTCCTGATCAGTGGCATCTCTCCCAATTCCTTTTGAGATATTTACTCCACCATCAGTGCAATTTTCCCCTGCACCACCGATTCTTATATTGTGGGGAAAATGAGCAAGGGGGGGGGGGGGGAGGGGGGGGGGGCTTCAGGTGTTCTTTGGAACTTTGCCGTTCTTTACTCTCTCTCTCTCTCTCTCTCTCTCTCTCTCTTTCATTTATACAAGCTAAATTTCCACTGTTTTCAACATTCATATATATATATATATATATATATATATATATATATATATTCCATTTTCAATTGTATTGCGTACAGCCAAGGTCGGTTTCGAAATAATCATAAATGTTTAACCGTTGTTATTCCAATCCTCTACGGTTTATGCTGTCTACTTTAAGGTATTATACAGTAATATCTTCATCATATATATGGGTTTTATATATAGAAATCTAAGCATAAATTGTTCAATAAGAAAAATTACAAATATCAACAGTTACAGACATATTGGTCGTTGAAAATGGTATTTTCGCATGTATTTACCCACAAGGCATGGCCAACTGTTAAAGGGTTTATCCCAACCTCACCTAAATGTATATATTTTAACATGTTATATCTAATATACTACAATTTTCTAGGTTACAAAATGATTAAGAGACACTCTAGCTCACATTGGACTCTGAAACCATTTATCATGAAAATGTCCATCACAGTGGTACGGGGGAGGGTATTTTATAAAACCTTCAAAATCTCTTTTGCAATTGAGATTTCGATTTTTTTATTTTAGAACATTTATACCTTAGAATCATATATTAAATAATATCCTGAAGTTTTGTACATCTACTTTGGGACATCCTGCATATTTTATTAATTTGTTTTGTAAGCTGCCTCTCAAGGTGCATTGTCTGGTTGCATGTTGTCAATTCTTTATTATTTTTGCGACGGCCTGTCTTTGCAAACATAGAGATTACCATTATGGATGTTTGTTATACGGATTTTTTAAAATAAGATCTTATTCTTCTAAACTTCAATCTCACTTGCTTTTCTATTCTCGTTTTCGTCACTTAGCAAATTATTGTTCAATCAAATACATTTTGTCCATATATTTCTAACGGTTAAAAGTGTAACTTATTAAAACAAAACAAAAATATCTCTCTCTCTCTCTCTTGGCTCCCTGGTGAGGTGTCTTGTGGGGCTTTGACCTCATTAGCCGAGTTAGGAGGCTCATCATGACCCTCATAACGCTGCCCTCATGCCACTCAACTCAAGTAAACAAAACGGAGTGTGTGTGTGTGTGTGTGTGTGTGTGTGTCTTTCTGAGAGAGAGAGAGAGAGAGAGAGAGAGAGAGAGAGAGAGAGAGAGAGAGAGAGAGAGGGAGAGAGAGAGAGAAGCAAAAAAGTTAAAACAGGTTCTTTCTCCCTTCGCTACTCCCCCCTCACCCCCACCCCTGACCAACAAACACACACATACACACGCCAAGGAATCCCATTGGGCTGACGTTACTAGTACGTCCATTTGTATTTGTCGACTCTATTTACCCACAGAGGCCGCTAACATTGTCTTGCCCCCTCCGTGATGGTCTCTCACTGGACTACGAAGAGGAGGAGAATGACTGGAAAACATGAGCAAAGAATAGAGAATAGGGAACTGGGGGAAGGTTGTGAAAGAAAACAAATGTGGAATGAAAGAAGAAAACATAAACATTAAAGATAACATTACGAAAGCAAGACGATTAGTAAAGTAAAGGTGGAATGAAGAATCGGGAGAGAAAAGGAATTGTAGTTGGACAGACCTAGGATATGAAGTAGTAATGCATAATTGAACTAAACATACAAAACAGATATACTTATATTGCACGAATACAACGAATTAAACACTATTTTAAGCACAGAACATTTTAAGCAAATTGTATTGGTGTGCAAATGAAGGGAAGAAACAAAAACGAGAACAATTTTATTTTTATTTCAAGGTTAGGATTATAAATGACTTCAGAGGTGGGATAAGGGAAAATATACCTTGGAAATAACGTATAACCAATTTTAAGACAATGCAAGGCTGCTAATGGAAACTTACGAACCAAAATTGATAGGAAATCGAGGATAATGAAGGAGAAGGCAGGTGATATGTAGTAAGACAAGGGATTGGAAAGGTCCCGGCCAACGAAGTCTTCAATTAACTTAAATATCTCTATCGAGGGTCAGTTTACAATCGCTCCGCCGAATAACAAAGCGTATTGACATTAATAACAATACATTATAATGCCTAATAACGATGGTAGCAATAGATAATATGGGCTAATAATGGGTACCTGATTGGCTGGGATAGAGCAGTCATGTTAAGAGGACGATGAGGAAATTATACAGCATTATACAGTATATATATATATATATATATATATATATATATATATATATATATATATATATATATTGTAAACCTTATGAAATCTGTTAACCATGATTGACATAGATAGGACTTTACAGCAGCCTACTATTTAACCATACATTTCTAGCTTAAATCTTAACTAAAAATATTTTCATTTTCTTGTTAATTATCTATGCAGTATATTTAGATAAATTAATAATATAAACAATATGGTTGTCATATAAACATGTATTTCGGTTTTAAGTGGCAGTAGAGGGTTAACAGGCTGGAAATTAAGTTATGGATATGGATGTAGTAAACGAAAGAATATTGTGTGTTTGACAAACATGACATTACCTTCGCTAAATAAATCTTGGAAACATTGTAATAGGCCTAATTGAAATTACAACTGATATTAACTTTTGATGCACCGAATAAAAATTTATGTTTTCTTATGTATGTATGTATGTATGTATATACCCAGGCACATACCCCATAACTGGGGGTTGCCGACTTGAGACAGAGCTCGAACTGAAACAACATTTACAAATCCATTTCTTAGGGTCCGGGACGTCCCCACTTTCGCGTTCCCTCACCCCTTTCTCTGTCTCGTCTAATAGGTAAATATTACAACGGGAGGAGGATTCCTAGCCCCCGCCCCGAATATAGGGTTACTTAAAAATCAACTTTAATCTTCGTTTGCTATTTATGCAAATGCTTTGATTTGATACATTAAGTAATGAATAGTGGATACGATAGTTTTAAAACATCTTTTAATTTAATCTTGTATCAATAGTAGATAATCATAATAATGAATATAATATTATGTTTTGAGAGATAACATTTTTGATAAATGATGGTATGGTTTGCAACTCCAAATATTGCATGTTGCTTAGTAATTTACCAAATATTGCCATTCTAGTTTCACCCATAATGTTTGCAAGTAGCTTTCAAGTTTTCATTCTTTTACCGAGTTCCACAAAAGAACCATGTCATGACTTTAATGTTTGATAAGTAAGGGTCACACTTCCCGCGTTGGTATACTTACTTGTGTTGAGTTAGTTGTGTTGAGTTCGCCACTGCTAGTATCACCGAGGAGCGCGCCGCCCCTCATTCTGGGAGGTGGTCGTATCAATTTACGCGGATCATTTAGCTAGGCGTCTACTGAAAGTAGTAGTTGTATAATTATTCAAACGATACACACACAATCATGGCGAATCAGTGAAGCACCAAATGAAACTACACGCTTGGAGAAACATCGCAATTTCGAGTTTCTAACAGTTTTGATTTTTTTTTTTATATGCAGATAAATGCATACATCTGCAGATTATTGACCAGGAGACATATTAATCTATATTTTTAATAGGAATGGTGGTTATAAAATTACACCTTTTTCACTATCAAGTCTTTGTTTTACGGCCAATTTGTGTTGCTTATCATCACAATCGACATGTATAATTATTGATATGCCGTAATTGGCACAAAACAATACTAACAAATTATATAATATATATATATATAGTCAGAGCAATGAGACAACACTCACACGACATTGTCCCCGACCAGAGACTAAGGTGAACTTAAATCACATAAACCATCACTAACTCAGACCTTACAAGTATGAACTGTACAGTATAATGTTAGTCTTTCTAGTGCCTGACAATTACAATTAAGTGATTAGCATACCATCTTAGTTATGGAATTACAAGTGATGGCAATTAATCCTTTTGGAATTAGTACGGTACAGATTGCTTTGTGTTAGCTTTAGACGATGAATATTTATGAGGGAAAACAAAACACAAAAGAAAACAAAGAAGGAACAGGTTTGGCAAAGGGAGCAAAACAAAGTGAACTTACTGTATATCGTCATGATTAACTTATTCTGGCAGCATTTTTGGTCTCTATTGTTGTTGTCTTCAGCAAATTAACAACGGTTAAACTTCCATAGTTGGTTCACGTCTAATAAAACTTGAAGAGAGAAGCTTCCAGATAAGAGATGCTGAGGAAAAATGCCGGAAAAAATGCTTATGTGACTCGGATTAACCTTGCGGATCAGCAACCAGATAAGAGAGCAATTAGCACACCATCCGACGACAGCCGAGAACTCTTTGACGGACGGTTGGGATGATTGGAGGAGACAGGGGCCGCGGAGGAAGCAGGGGGAATACGAAGATAGGTGGACAACCCTTCACAACCGAGCCATTTCTTGATATAACTCTTTGGATAATCTGAGAATGAATGTCTCATTTTGTACAAAGTGTATAGAATCTCTCGAGCTTGTCAAATTAAACTGACTGAGACACAAATGTATGTGTGTTTTTGTGTGTAAAATATAAATTACACACAATTTGGCCAGTTGTCCAATCCGGTTACTGGAAGCCTAAAGCCGCCGACAGTATAATCGTGTTCAAAAGTTTTGGTATCAAATTCAAGAACTTGGTGTCACTTTTCATTATCAAATGAAGTATCCTTAATTTGTTTCCAATAAAGAGGTGTGTCAAATATTAGTTAAGGTGATTACTCTAGAAGTGTCATCTTGTAGCTAGAGAGGTAACTGAAGGTCTAGTGTGAGGATAGTGTTTATATTTTTGTGTGTGCCCGTACAAGCCGCCCCCCTGCCAGCTGTCCAGACGTGACGTGTGTGCGGTGTCGTCAGGTAATGGGACACCGGTTATTCATTCACTCTCTCTCTCTCTCTCGCGACAGAGCCGGCCAGTCAAGGGAATAGCCAAGGCATTGACATGGTTTATCGCTTCATTGTCTTAGACACAGGTCCTTTTAATCTAGCCGGGCTTTGTTTATAGTGGTATATTGCGGTGCTGAGATGGTTTGTCATCAGCCATGGTTTGCGTTCTATACATTCGTTTTATGAGTCATTCAATGCATCCGGTTTCACTAGGATAGTGCATATCGAGCAGATTTGCTTCAGTAGTTGTTTCAATTAAATCAATTTCACCTATCTTTCAAATTATTTATAGCTCACACATACACGTGAGTATTCCCTGGCATGGAATCGAACCCACGTTATTAGGAGTTAAGAGCCAGGCATATTACCAGCCATGCTATGACCTCATATACTGTACTGTAGTAATACTATATACAGTATACATTAGATCATCAACTAAAAACAAATCAACCAGTATGCTTAAGAATATTATGAGAAATAAGCAACTATACTTGAATATTATATTATTTATCTCGTGTTAGAGTACACTCGCAGAACAAACAAAAAAAATCTTTATACTAGTGAGCTAAATATACTGTACATTTGTGAGAACGGAATGAACCAGGAGAAGCATATGTGTGTACTGTACTATCACAAGATTTCGAACCACTTCCAGAATGTTTAGTGCGTTAATGTTAAGAGTGTTATTTTCCTTGAGTGTACAGTACATTAACATCTCCATTTCAAATTAATCCTTATCTATAATTATTCTAATGTAACGTGAATGCTCAAGTCATATAATTTGATTCATACTTTTTAACTTGCGTCAGTGGAGCAAACCATACTAATTATGGAAGGTACGTACACTATAGGATGCATTAGTGAAGTATTTTGGTAAACTACCTTAGCCACATATATTATACTCCTGGAATTCACTAGTAAATGTTCACTATCTTTGATTTTTGTCCGACACCATTAAGAGGGTAGTGTTTATTTATATGTATTTATTTTTAGGGGGGGGGGGGGGTATATACATTTATGTATTTATATAATTTGTAGTTTTCTCGCTAGAACTCCATCACACTTTAATGTACAATCGCGCTAAGAAGTCATGACTCGCTTTTTCTAAGGATCGGACAATAGTTCCCAAATCTGGCTACCGCTGGCAACTCTCCACTGCCCCTCGGAGCCCGGTCGTTTCCAAATTTTAAACTATAGGTCTTTGGATATTCCCAATAATTGGCCTACTTAGAAAATTAACCTATTTATGCCCTCAATTTTTTTATTTATGTTGAAGTTTGAATAAATATAAGTAATGTTTGTTTACAATTTCTTTATAGAATAATGAGAGTAATTAATTTACATGCGCTATCTAGCATGTTGCACTCCCAGGCCCGTAGGAACGGTAGGATATTCAGCGACCGAGTCAGTCATTGTCAGGATATGAGGGGGAGTATATTTCTTTGCGTTTATATTCACCTTTGTCCTTTTACACTTGCCTTTCCAACTTCCGTTTTTATATGGGTCTCCCTATGGGTTATTATATATTCTAAAAGTGAAAATTCATCATTTGTCTATACAAATTACAAGCTGTTCTCGAGTATTCAAGCTTTCTTCCAAAATATACTGGAGACCGCTTGTTTTTCAGGCAGACTGTTGTCCCACATAGAGAATAAAATGTGGAAAAAACAATGGTATATGTTTATTTACGTGATTTATTGACACTTATGGTTTGAATATTAGTTCTATCTGTTGGTTTTAATTTTATGAGATACTTTTCTCCCAGTATTGCTGGTTTAAAAAGTAATACAAGCATTAAGAAACTTGCTCCACATTTTAATCCTGAATCTAGTGAGCGAAATACTACGAGTTTCAATTTTTTCGTTCGGGTTAGTCTAAACTTTCGTATTATTTTGTTTGCTCTCACATAATGAGATCAATATATTGCAACAATACTTGTATATCGTGTTTTTGGTATTGTTTCCTTCAATACAGTTATCGCCGGTGTGTAATATATGAATATAGTAGAGCCTCAATAGTTGCCAGATAGCACTTTCTGAACAAAAGGTACTGGGAATCGAGTAATGACTTCTTAGCGCGATTGTATACCCCCTAGACCCCCTTTAAAGATAGATTTTTTACATTTTTCGGTAGAAAAACGTCCCAGCGTTTTATATCGATGATAGAAACCTCCCTTCGATTTGTGATATTCGATTTTAGCGATGAAGCACAGTAATGTATATACTGTATATACTGTATGTATATTCAGCGAGGCTTGTCTCCATTTCATACTATATTAAGTAATGCTTGTTTCCAGTTGCACGAATCATGAAGCAAAATACATTTATATCATATCCATTAGATATCGGTCTAAAACATCCAGCATACAGTCATGGATATGAATTCCTGGACACTTTTTGGAGGCATCCACATGATACACTGACGAACCATATTGATAAACTTCTCAAACCACCACAATCTCCTTACTGGGATTCCCGAGTCAATGTTCGCTATCGTGTTTGTAGGTGGTGTTCTAGTATTGAGAGCAACGATTGTACACTTGTGCAAGCCATTTTATACCAAGTCCCACTAGCCTGATGAAGACACCACCACAGGTAGAGATCCCAGGGTAACCCCGAGTGCCAAGCCAGGCCCCCAGGGTAGCCATTATCCTCTGTCTTCAAGTGATAAATCCCTCCTTGGCCCTCCCCCTTAGCCTCTACCTCGCAATTAGGGAGTACGGGAGGCTGTGGCGAGGGATGAAAATAGTTGGGGGAGAGAGAGAAAGAGAGAGATAAAGAGAGAGAGAGAGAAAGGGTGGGGTGTGGGGGGGGACTGGTAGACTCATGGGTGGACTGGTTGGTTGGTTGGAAGGTGTCTAGCTGTTTTGATTTCTTTCTTTCCCTAGGGTCTGCGTATGATCTCTCTCTCTCTCTCTCTCTCTCTCTCTCTCTCTCTCTCTCTCTCTCTCTCTCTCTCTCTCAATGTATACTGTATTAATTTAGATTTTGCAGTTTTGCTTAACATACCGGTAACTTTTAATTACTTTTATATTCACGATTTTCCCTTGGACATTTTTTTCTTCTTTTCAGACATATTGTATCAACATTGCTCAATGCTAAAAACTTCTCTCTCTCTCTCTTTCTCTCTCTCTCTCTCTCTCTCTCTCTCTCTCTCTCTCTCTCTCTCTCTCTCTCTCTCTCTCTCTCTCTCCCTACCCCTGTCGAATACCTTCTGGGAACCCGATACCCTAGACTCAATAATCAAAGAGAAAATAACAGGTTGAAATAGACGTCAACCTCTATTGATGAGAGCCCAAAGGGGGCAAGGAAGAGTGAGAGAGAGAGAGAGAGAGAGAGAGAGAGAGAGAGAGAGAGAGAGAGAGAGAGAGAGAGAGAACATTTGTATAGACATGAAGGGTCAAAGATTTTATGAGTTATGTGTATTAATGTTCGGTTTGCTTATCCATTGTAATTTGCCTGTCACTTTCCTCATCTTTATTTAACAATTATTCTCGATATCTCTCCCTCGTGCTCTCACTAATTCTAATTAGTCTCTATATTATTTTTATGGTATAGTAATATTTATATATATATATGTCAATGATTGTATATGTCATGTTTTATGATTCTTTTAATTATGTATTTATTGATGGTGTAATATTGATCAATGTGTTATGTATTTGTCCACTGAAATGAAAATATAAGTTTCTAGAGCCAATTTTTATTTTGTCTGCATTATATCTACAAAAGTTGTCTCGAATTACTACTTACGTTTACGTACAATGTGCATACTTCTCGTTGGTTTTATTTGATCTCTCCCTTACATATCCTTATTTGTATGAGTTATTTTATATCTTTATTTCTCTCTCTCTCTCTCTCTCTCTCTCTCTCTCTCTCTCTGTTATCCTTCCCTTATCCCTTTCTCCCGTTGCTAGGAATAATATGCTTGCCCTTTTATTGTGTACTGGCCGTTCTCCGCTCTGACTAATAGCATCAGTTGTAATTTTTGCCTCGTTGCATGCACCAACTCCGCTTCCCTTCCCTGTCCTACCTTTCCCCCTATTTTACGGTGCTTATTCGCTATCCTCCTCCCTTCAAATATATGTACATGCGAATCGTCTGTGTGATGCATTTGCGATGGTATGTAGGTATGCGTTTCCTACTATTATATATATATATATATATATATATATATATATATATATATATATATATACCGGTATATATATATACCCGTATATATATATATATTTATATATATATATTCGTTTTGTTATAATCAATATTTGTGTTATTCCTATTAATATCTATTGCATTGTTATAATCATATTATAAGTAATAATAATTGTATCTTCATTTATTAGTATTAGTTAACGCAACGTTCTTATTAAAACTTCAAAGGGGGGAGGAAACGCAAATGGTTGTTGTTGTTGTTCCCCAAGCTGTCTGGCCGAACAGCCCCAAGTCCCCGAGCAAGGCCAAGGCCATAACCGAGCGCCCCCACAGAATCCTCCCTGCCGACCACAATAAAGCCTGGGTGACCGAAGCCACTCCATGGCGGGGAGCTGAGGAGGGTGCGGAAACGCCCGGGAAACCAAAGCCCCACCCAGGGCCCTGTGCCCCTCAGCAATTATGAAGAGAAAGTTGAGGGGCAAAGGAAAAATGTGACGCTTTGGCTTTCAATCTTGGTAGATTGGGAGGGCAATCCACGGAAGAGACGCCGTCACTTGAGATCTAGAAAATATATAAGTAAAAGGAACAGTCAGAGTAAGCTATGGGTATGGCAGAGATCGCTCAGTTCTCACTCTGATATACCAGCCCATCACCACATGACTAGAACCCAATCCTCTCAGCATCAGCTAGGAAAGGCCCTGGAAAGCCGCCTTTGGCGGGGGGATAGCTCCCCTATTTCAACCCCTTTCGGGGTTGGGCACCCGCTTTCGCATATATAATATAATATAAATATAATATAAATGGTAGAACCTTATTACATAGAGTGAGTGCTTCAAAGACTATGCTATATCTTAAATGTTTTATGAAACATTTTCTCTTCACTAAAATACAAATGTTGGTCAGTTTATTTTTTAGGCTAAAAGCGACACAGCTGTAATCTATGGAAATAGGAAGAGGGAGAATGAAATGTTACAAATAGTTACAAGGAATAGTTTATTTCTCAGAATACCTTATGGTCTATTCCGGGGAAATACTTTAAGTGAGATGAGAGAGCATTACACTCATTGTAGTGTGCACTAAAATACATACTTTATTCTTGAACTGGTCTACTGAAGAATTATTTACAGTTTTTGAGGGAAGTTTGTTCCAAGTAGAATATTTCTTACATGTAAAAGTTTCCACAAATACTAGTGCTGAACCTTTTCAATTCTAACTTCCAGCCATGGTTATGTGTTGCATTCATACTGAGGCAAAACATTATGTTATAATCCACATTGTCAAACCCATTAAGTATTTTAAAAACTTCAATGAGCTGACCTCGTAGTCTGCGTTTTTCCAACGAAAATATTTCAAACATTTTCAACCGGTCCTCATAGCTCAGTCTTCTAATCAATGGAATAAGCCTTGCAGCCCTAGGAAAGGGCTACAAAGCCCGTTGTTTGAAGAAGTCAAAACATAGGGATAAAGGTGGAGAGAGAGAGAGAGAGGGAGAGAGAGAGAGAGAGAGAGAGAGAGAGAGAGAGAGAGAGAGAGAGAGAGAGAGAGAGAGAGAAACAAAAAAAGAGAGAGAGAGAGCGAGAGAAAAAGAGATAAAGAGAGAGCAAGAGCGAGAGAGGGTATAGGGGGTAGATAGAAAAAGTAGGGAGGGGGCGCGTCTCCCCTTCTGCCCCCCTACAAAAAGATATAATATTACTGGAGCAGCACGTGTGTAATGGGAATATATGGGAACAGCTCCTGGGGCCGAGTATTGCAGCTCTTTGGGTATTCCTGATGCACCCATGCTCTCTCTCTCTTACTCTCTCTATCTATCTATCTCTATCTCTCTCTCGCTCTCTCTCTCTCTCACTCTCTATCTCCCTCTCACTCTCACACTCTCACTCTCTCTCTCTCTCTCTCTCAATTATGCTGAACAATTATATTATGTCGTATGTAGAAGATACATAAGGCGATTAGACCGAGTTTAATTCAGGAATAGGATATAGTTTTTATTGAACAGAGATGAGTAACTTGAATTTTCTGAGCACTCATAAATTCATTTGATCATTAAATCATACAGTCGAACATGAAACTAGTTCACAGATGCATTTTATTGTACATGCTAACTGGGTATAACACATTTGGATTATAATTGAGTTAACTTATTACGCAGGCATGGATGCAAATTGTATCTCAAGAAGCTCAAGTACTAGTGTGTGTGTGAATGTTTTGTTTTAATACGAATTCATTTCTAACTATATCTTGACCTTTGACTTTTGCTGAAAATGAAATACATATATTTGGATGGTCATGGCATTGGCCAACTGAATTTGCCACTCTTACAAGTTAACTTCGAATATTGTAATTATTACTACGGAAATGTAATTCAAGACAAGGGAAGTCATTTGGTTGCACAATTAGCTATGAGAATGTTGAAGTATGCTTGCAGGATATCTATTAATGTCGGTCAATTTAATTTATGTTAACTATCTCCTCGGAATAACACAACATTAATCGTCTAACCTGCTCATCGTAAAGTCTTAATGGGGTTCACAGGCTTTTTTCTTTCCTTTTCTCTCTTTCTCTGGCTTGTATCTATTCGGCCCCATTCAGCCTACTGTTTTAAGACGTTTACCCCCATCCAGGTGTCAATATTTTCCTGGCGAGCGGTAGCAATCCATCATATATATATTTTTGTTAAATTTGTAAATTTTTCGATAGAAAAATATCTCCGGCGAAGCCTGATTTCTCGATACAATGCAGGCTCGCTATCGCTCGCCAGAAAGAAATCGACACCTGGAAGGGAGATAAACGTCTTAAAACAGTTGGCTGAATGGGGCCGAATGGATGCAAGCCAGAGAAAGAGAGAAAAGGAGATGAAGATAAAACAAATAGGTGACCCCCCTTAAAGTAAGCTAAGGTCCGTTATAAAATGTGCACACTCCCCCAAACGTAAACGATGAACACGGAAACAGACTCGCTAGTGCCTCTGATATACTGTAGTGGGGCGCGTACTCTCTCTATTACCAATATGTGTTGCCTCCCTCCATCCCCCCCCCCCCCTCCTCCTCCCTTCTCTCTCTCTCTCTCTCTCTCTCTCTCTCTCTCTCTCTCTCTCTCTCTCCTAGATAGAGTGGACCGTAGGGTATCGGTTATATGTTTGGATACAATTCTCATTTTGTACGCGTAAGTTTTTGTTGCAGTTGTTTATTGATGGCATTATTATTGTTGTTGTTGTTGTCGTTGTTTATACGGGTGGTGGAAGAGGTGGTGGACGTGGAATTGATGTTGGTTTGTGGTGGTGCTGGATGATAATGTTGGTGATAGTGTCTTATAGAGTATGATTGCCTTTGCATTTCTTAGGGGAAGGGTGTGCTCTGACCAATATAGTATGGTTATTAATGTTGCATTATCATTGTTGTCATTGCTGGCTAAGGTGTCCATTTAATATTGGGGATGATGGCATTACCGCTATTGATATTGTGTTTTTGCTATAATTTTGCTCAGTACCGTCAATGGCGCTGTTGTTGTTGTTGGGAAGTCTAAAACGGCTCTCACATTTGATAAACATGTAATGACACCGATGTTGTTGGCGCGGCGTATGTGATTACTGTTGTTGATGTGCTTGTTTTTACTGTTGTTGTTGTGGTGAAGCCTGAAACGGCCTCTTCATCTGAATAGACATATTCCAATGCCGATGATATTGAGGTTACGGTTTCTATCGGCGTTATTAACTTCAGTGTTGTTTTGGTTTGTGTTACTGTGGTGGTGATAGTTGTGCTTATATTAAGGGGGTCACCCTTTTGTTTTTTGTCTCTCTCCTTTTCTCTCTTTCCCTGGCTTGCATCCATTCAATCCCATTCAGCCAACTGTTTTAAGACGTTTATCCCCATCCAGGTGTCGATTTCTTCCTGGCGAGCGATAGCGAGCCAGCATTGTATGGAGAAATCCGGCTTCACCGGAGAATTTTTTCTATCGACAAATTTAAAAATTTAGCTTGCTGTCAAAACAAAAATATATATATGCTGGCTCGTTATCGCTCGCCAGGAAAATATTGACTCCTGGATTTTTTTTCTTTTTTCTATGTGATTGAGGGAGGCAAAAGGCATAACTGCCTATAGCGAGTGCCTCCCCCATAGTTGAAAGAGTGACAGGGCCAAAATCAAGGGACGTTCGAGCCAAAATGCATGGACATACGGAGTTTGAAGCAATTTAAGTCATAGGAAGCGGGAAAAACTGATTCTGGGAGAGAGTTCCAGAGCTCAGCTGTTGAGTAGAAGAAAGTTTGAGAGTAACGTTTCACTCTTGGATTGGAGAGTTGCACAGAGTAGGGGTGGGATTGAGTTGCAAGACGGGTACCACGTGCCCTACGTAAAGGAGGTGGTATGCACTGGGATAGCTCTGAGGAACACTGATTATTATAGTAGCGATAGAATAGCGAGAGAGATGCAACATTGCGGCGGAGAGAGAGAGATTGCAGAGAGTTGGTGAGTGGACGGGAGTTAATGATACGAAAGGCCTTCCTTTCAACCTTGTCTAGGAGAGCGGTGTGAGAGGAACCTCCCCACACATGTGAACAATACTCAATACAAGGGCGCACTATGCCCCTGTACAGAGCAAGAAGCTGTGCAGGGGAAAAGAACCCCCTAAGGCGATTGAGCACACCCAGCTTCTGGGAGGCTGCCTTAGCAAGACTGGTAATATGGTCCTTCCAAATGAGAGCAGAAGAAAAAGAGACACCAAGAATATTGAGAGAAGATGAAGGGTTGATTTTTGTATTGTTGAAGAATAAGGGATAGTCCGCTGGGAGATCCTGACGGGTAGATAGATGGAGAAATTGGGTTTTGGAAGCATTAAAGTTAACAAGGTTTTCTCTGCCCCAATTAGAAATAGTATTTAGATCAGAATTTAAGAGTTCTATGGCTTCATTACGTTTGTCGTTGAGGGATTGCTGGCTGGGGCGTTCTGAAAAAGTAATGGAGTAGTGCAAGGTTGAGTCGTCTGCGTATGAATGGATGGGAATTAAGGTACAGTTAAGGAGATAATTTATAAAAATTAGAAAGAGAATAGGAGATAGGACAGAGCCCTGAGCAACACCGGAGTTTATAGGGTGAGGAAGTGAACAATGGCCGTGCACAACCGCGACTATGGAACGGCCGGAAAGGAAATTAGAGACAAAGGCACAGATGGAGGGATAGAAACCGAAGGAGGGTAGTTTAGAAATTAAAGATTTATGCCAGACTCTATCGAAGGCTTTCGATATGTCTAGTGCAATAGAAAAAGTCTCACCGAAGTCCCGAAAGGAGGATGACCAAGAGTTACTAAGATATGAAAGAAGATCACCAGTAGAGCGACCCTTAAGGGGAGGTTTCTAGTTTGTTTCCTATTCCTCCAGAAATCTTAAAATGTCACCCCCTTTACCCCTTTTCAAGATAAATTTGTAAATTTTTCGGTAGAAAAATGTCCCGGCCGAAGGCCGATTACTCTTAAATTACAGGCTCGCTATCGCTCGCCAGGATAAAATCGACACCTAAATGGCACGAAAGGTCTTAAATTTGACAGAATGAGGCGGAAATTCTTAAAAATCACCAAATAATGGGGCAAACGTCTTAAAATCTCAAAAGCAATGGGGCTAGACATGCGGGAGAAAGGGGTCAAGAAAAAGTCCCTCAAGTGGAAATCTCCCCTTAAGGAAGCCATACTGGCGATCTGAGAGCAGATTATGAGAAGAGAAATGCTTAAGAAATTTGGAAGCAAGAATAGTTTCAAAAACTTTAGAAAGACAAGAAATGAGAGCAATTGGACGATAGTTGGAGGGTTGAGAGCGGTCACCCTTCTTTGGGACAGGTTGAATGTGAGCAAACTTCCAGCATGAAGGGAAGACGTTAGAGGATAGACAGAGACGAAAGAGTTTACCTAGGCAGGGAGTCAGCACGGAAGCACAGTTTTTGAGAACAACAGGAGGAACACCGTCCGGACCGTACGCCTTATTAGTGTTAAGCCCAGAGAGGGTAGAAAGTACATCTTTTGAAGAGATTAGGATATTAGGCATAAGTAAGAGAGAGGAGGGCGGAGAGGGAGGAATAGCACCGGAATCATCCAAAGGTGGAGTTTCTAGCAAAAGTTTGAGCGAAGAGTTTAGCTTTGTCAGAGGAAGAAGTGATGGGGAAGGATGGGGGTAAACGTCTTCAAACAGTAGGCTGAATGGGGCCGAATAGATACAAACCAAACAGAGAAGGAGAGAAAGAGAAAAAAGCGAGGTGGGCTCCCTTAACATACAACAAATTATAACTGTAATTGCAAAAAAAAAATACTCATATAAACTCGTTTGCTTTAGATCTAGTTATTTTGGTTATTGTTCTCTGAACGGTAATAGTGCATCAGAGGATAGGCATTGTCACACGTTCAATTTGTCTAGCAATCTTTTTTGGGCAATTGTGGTCTGGTAGTTTCTCAATGAAATGTTAATGGTATACTAGTATCCAAATAACATCTAGATTTAGTTTAGTTGCCGATAATAATGTAAAATGCCCCGAAACACTAAGATAAATATATAACAAATAAGAACGTATTTTTTTTCCATTTTATACAAATAATATATTATCATATAATTATAAGAATAAATCAGTTTGTGTTTATTTTTCATTGTAAATCATACTTTGTAGCGTTTTTTTTTTAATAATTCAACCGATTCTTGACTCAATTAATATCGATGGTGACAATAAAATAGAGGCCATTGTGCCATAAAGAGTTATGTTGGGTGTAGTCATTCATATAAATTACGGTTATGATAACAGTATATGAATATGGAGAGCGAGTGTGGAGTATTGTTATTTGTTATGGTGCCAGCCGTATTGATAGGTTATGGTGATGGCTCTAACGATGATCATGGGGTGTCAGTAAAGAGGATAATGGTGATCAAGATTTATGGTAATGATGGCTTTTTAATGTAATAATTGTGTAAATTGTTATGGCGATATCAGATTTTGGTGATAGTGCTGATGCTATTGTGATATATAGCTTGTATTTGTATAACAATATCAATAATAAAGATGGCGATTGTTCTTAAATTATTGTGTTTATGAAACTATTGTTGTGAACAATGAAAGCCATTCTATATAAGTGGCAGTGCTAGCGATTGTGGTTAAAATGCGGATACATTTGGTGTGTTTAGTGGTTATGATTACAGTTATGAGGGGTGTCTCGTTGATTGTGATGATGGTTGTTGTGACGTGCGTGCCTGTGATCATTATATATATGATGACTGATAATGGTAGGGGTTGTTATGTTGTGGTTCCGGAAGTATTTGGTGAGATAATAGTGGTAATGATAGGGATTGATTGGAATGTCATGGTGAAGGAGGAGTCTATGCTGATCGATATGGTGATGGTATTAGCTATGGTCACAACTAAACTATACCTTGTTGGCTTGTTCCAAATAGCTAGTCCAGATCTCATGAACACAAAGGGCTAGAGCAAATGGGCTGTACATTTCCACACCTGTTCCTTGGCTGACCCTTCCCAAATGGTAAACATATTCTATAGCTCGATTACTCTAGTCGTTTGTGAGTTATAGAGGGTATTGTTCAAATTTGTTGGACTACTTATTTGGAACAGGGTATAGTGACCTCACAATTAGAATGGGTATGGTGAAAGTTGCTTTAGCTAAGAATGTGTGTGATATTGATATTGATTTTCTTATTATATTGCTTATGATAATAGTTTTGGTTATATTAGTGGTTGTGATATTAATGTTGGAAATGGTGATGTGACTAGGCTTCACCTTTGTTCTATCTATCTATCTATATGCTCAGGCCCAATCCCCATTTTGGGGGTAGCCGACTCAAGACAGAGCAAGAACAGGGAAAACACAACAACAACATAAAACAAAAAATAAACACAGATAAAAAACACAAACTCTCACACATCCAGGTCACCCAGGAGAAGACCCAGAGACCAGGGTTGCCAAGGTCGCTCCAGCACTCCCCCGGCCCCTGACCACCCGGAGAGGTTCCGATCTCGGCAGGCAGACATGCAGCGGAGCCAAAGCCACAAGCCCTCCCACCACACTTCCAGGCACACCCTTCATATTAATCGTCTCCCCGGGCCAGGCGCCTGATGGACTATTATCTAGTCCAACTTGCGCCCGACCCCTTACTCCAAATGACCACTTGTTCACTCAACTATTCACAAGCATTCTCCATTCACTCCTGTCCACCACCACTTCCCCTGCCTGATCTATAGTCATTCCTCTGTCATTCCTGTTATGAATGTAGAAATAATAGGACTTTGATCAAATTAGATATTGAGATCATACTCAATATTGTTATGTTGTCCACAGTTGTATTAATAATAACATAGGTGAGGACCAAGGATAAATGTTTATATTCTGAGAAAATAACAAGAACTTGTTTTAATTTTCAAATAATCAATCCAAATGGTTCAATCATTGTGTCTAATAAATAGTTACAAACTGATTCCTTGAATACTGTAATATATTTGTCTCACAAATAATACCTTGAACTTCAATTGGTCATTTGAATAGCATAGTTTCATTGTCGATCTAATTTGTATTGAAAAATCCTCCGTATATCTAAAAATCAATTTAATTCATTGTCCAGGTCAAACATCATAATCAAAGAAAAGCGTATAACGATGATCTTCACATTTAAAAATAATCTCAAAATAAAAATAAATCTAATGGTTTATCCCTTCGAAAATATCATTGATCAGGGTTGAAACATGTAATTTTAAATATACATAAATTCTCCAATATATACAGTATATATTATATATACTGTATATATATATTATTTTCCTTTGCTTCAAATCATTGTTGTTACTGGCTGGCTAGAATGAATACTATACAATGTGTATATTCATTTATCTATCCCAATATTTTTTATGTTAAATAAAATAGTTACAGTTCTCTCTCTCTCTCAGGAGCAGAAGCGCCTCACGTCTGGCTGGTTTGTTTACCAAGCCGAAAGTTAGTGTTGGAGGGGATAAAAGCCTCGTTAAGGATTCGGGAGAGGGACCCACTAGGTTTTTGAAGAAGAGGGGGGGGGGTGATGTGGGATTTTTATCTCCCTCTTGTTTTAAGGTTTACCTGTGCGTGGGGGTTAATGTAATTTGTTCGTGTATTTGGGTGCTTGCGAAAACAAGTACATGTGTGTGTGTGAGTGTGTGTGTTTATGTGCGCGTTTGTAATTGTCTGTTTTTAGTGTTCAGCATGTTTATACTTCGGGCATGCTTGTGAAGTTTGTGTTACATTTTTTTGTTTTAATTCATTTTATTTATTCATTTAATTGTTTATTTATTTTGTTGTGTTGTGTTCTATGTGTATGAAGCGACAAACTGTAATGTTGCCTGTAAAACAGCCAACACCAAAAAACACGTTTAAAATAACGACTGTCACTCTTTCAACTTTGGGGGAGACATCTGTTGCAGGCAGCTTTGCCTTTTGTCTCCTTCATAAATATAGAAAACAAAATATATATAATCCTGTCTTTATATTCCATAAGCAGACATACACAAGTTTTAGTACAAATGTTCTAAGAGTTGTGATACACGGTACATCTATGAAGCTTACATATATTACGTTATATTCCTTTTGTATGCATGGTAAGGTTCCACATTTCATTAATATTGTCCTCGACCCCACTTTCTATATCTCCATACCTTTACGTACCAAAATGCTGAAGTGTTATTTATTTGCGTTTTTATGTTCGTGATCATTGTCCTTCCCTACTATTGACCACACCTTGCTCTGTTTACGCAGTTTCACCATTCCAATTCTTTTTCTATTCTACCTTTTTTCTTACATACATGTGTTTGTCTTCAACTAACACACTGTCTTGCCTTTTATCACTAACTTCCTACTGCTCTCTTATCTTGCATAAACCTTTGTCTTTGGCCAACCTTTACCTTCCCCCTTGCTTCCTATACCTATCCCATTGTCCTTGCCTACCTCTGCCTCTCCCTCTAATTTCAGTCTTTCATAACTTTCACTACTTCCCTGCCTAACCTTTGTGGCCTTGTTTTACCTTTCACTTCCCCTTCCCCTCTCCCATCCCCTCTTGCACTCAATCACCCTGTCCCGTGCTCTCTCCCTGGCTCCCCTTTTTTCCCAGCTTCCCTCTCTCCCCTCTCCCTCTGTATCTGCCTCTTCATTCTTGCTAACATCCTCTTTCTCGCGAGTTTCTCTTCTTCTCTTCGTTTCCCTCTTTGGTCCGGGTGTTATTGCTCCTCTCTTAACCTTCATCACGCCGCCCTCGCCCTCCCCTTGACACTCCCTTGCCCCGAGATCTACTATTAAGGTGTCTTCCCATCCCTTCCTGCCTTCCATGATATCTTTCTTGGGGAGTTCAGTCCAGCCTGCCTCCTCTTCATGTTGTTTCTCTGTCTGCCGCCTCCTCCTCCTCCTTCTGATCTTCCCTCCTGTCCTCTTCCACCCTTCTCTTCTATCCTCCTCTTCTTCATTTTGTTTTTCAAAAATTCTTAATACATTCAAAATTTATATATATCATTATCTTCATGCCTTTCTTATGTATTATGACTTTTGTTTTATAATTATAATTTTACATTTCTTGAGATTCCCCACCTGCTTAGTCAGAACACTTATAACCCGCTTTATCTTTAGTTATCCCTATATTATCATGTGTGTTCTGCTCTCCCTACATCATCCATATTTCGTTATATTTCTTCAAATACATGATATGTACGACTATTGTCTTCCTTTTTCGTTGTATAGTGAATTTACATGTCAGTTTGCTCCTCCATACTAGTTTACATGTTCTATTATAATTATTATATTCATTGACACAATAATTATGGTATTGTCTCATGTTTTATTAATTATCTTTCTTTACGTGTATTTTTCCATGTAACCTTTTTCTCATGTAGGAGAGATATCTCATATCTGTATCAGTTCCTCATGGCATATTGACTTCCTGTCTTAGAATATGTACAGTTGATCATTTGTTGTCCTAAAAGTGGCGTCCAAAATAATGTAGCCATAAATTATAACTGGGCTATCCCCTGATATCTCATATATCAACACCTTGTTTATTAGCATTATTTGAGTGTGGGGCTAGCGAGTACCCTACTTAAAATGTTAATACTATTGTTAGAATTCAGAACCTCTGTACGGCGTTCCTGTGTAGCTGAACTAGGTAATTTTCTGAACCAGCCAGCCGTGTCAATTGTGTGTGTGTGTGCGTGTGTTTGTGTATGTGTGCCCGCGCGTGTGAGTGTGTAAATTAGGTACTTTCCTGTGATGGGTTTCCATTAGTAACTCTCCACGTTAATTGAAATGCTGTGCACATACAGCGTAGGTGGATTTATTGTTTGTGCACCAACATCCTCCCTCCATATCACACACACACATGCGGACTCCCACAAACACAAGGACTCTCATAGATATACAAAAAAAACAAAAAACAAAAACAAAAAACATTCACAGAGACTCTCACACGCAACGCAAGAACTCGCATAAGTATACTCACACCTTAAAACAATAACAGACTCTCACACACTCACAAACACTCAAACATACGCATTGAGACTCGCATACACGGACTTACGTAAACCCACCATAAAGGACCTGGAGCCACAGTCACTTTACATTTAGAACACAGCATTATGCGTCGGGAATTTGCTTGTCATTAATGATTCAACATTTAATTTGGCGCCTGATGATCTGAGAGGGGTCTACGCTCCCCCAAATTCCCTCCCCTCCAACCCCCCACAGGGAGCAATGGCACCGGATGCACGATTATTCTGCATCGGGTGACTAATATTATTGCGGGTTGGACGCCATAACTATTGCGGGTTGGACGCCATAACTTACATTTCCACTGTTAATTGCGCGAAGGTTTTTAGATAACGGGCTAGCAGATGTGCAGTGGATTACGAGTATATACAGTATATACTGCGGACTGAGGCTATACTGTGTGGGTGGAGAGAGAGAGAGAGACCTTTACTTTGTCAGTTGTTGATATTATTGTTACACACAGGAAGCCCCAAGGAGGTAACGAGCTCCCTGATGAATGCATGATGGCTTGAGTAAAGTTGGAATGTAGAAGAGTTTGGAGAGAGGAAGATGAAGTGGAGAAATGCGAAGTAAAGTAGTAGATGAAAAGTTCTCGGGCTCAACCAAGATGCTCCATTGTTTATGTAGTACCTGATAATACATATATACATTTTGACTGCGGAGGGCAAGGTTATACTGGTGAAGTACTGGATTTATCTTCTCCGTGTTTTTATTTCAACTGTTATTATGAATAACGTTGGCTTCACAAGATAGTATTACGTCTATTAAGAATTACATTATACATGTTGGCTAGTGTTTGTGTGTGTGTTTGTTAATGAGTGTGATAGTGTATGTGGTGTGTGTGTGTATTATGTTTAGCTTCAGAATACTTGCAGCTCCTCGTGCAGTGCAGGGTCTGCAGTATAGGTTTGGAATTGCACTTCGTGGTATATAGGTACTTCTTCCAGGGGATGGGAAAGACTGGTCACTCAGGGGCGGCCAGTCAAGGTAGGACACACGAGAGGTGTCTGGGACCTGTTGCAGAGGTGGGGGGGGGGGAGGGAGAGAGAGAGAGAGAGGAGAGGAGAGAGAAGGCCGTAGGCGGGGGAGGTGCCGGACAGCTACTAAGGATGTTTTGTTTCCCTCGGTAGTTCGTGTCTCCTTCCCTTGTTTGCTTCGGCCAATAACCTTCTTATATCTACTTTGATGTTATTGTCGAAACTCATTGGCTAAAACAGTAAGCTCGGGGGTTAACCTAAGCTCACTGGTTAGTTGATCCTAAGACTCACTGGCTGGAATAAGCAGTTGAACATATTACATCAATGGCACAGTGGCATCGACAAGAGTAAAATCAAGTGAGAGCCTCGGATAGGTCGCCCATGATGCGCTAGTCCATGATACGGCCTCTCGTGAAGGTGTGGGATTGAAACCAGGGGTGTGTTGTACTGCCCTGATGTTTGCTGAGCCTGTGAAGGGGGATCGAGTGTGTACCGGGTGGTGTACTAGCTTCATTGATGGCGAGGGAGCTCTCTTCTCTACTACCAACAGTTTTATTATCCTTTATCTTCTCTTCTTCCTTAGTGTCCTTAATGTATTTATACATTGTTCACATATTATTTTGTTCTTATTAAAAACAATGAAAGTTAACTTCTCATTCAAGAAATATCTAATAATTTTGCTACAAATCACGTGTAGATTTATATTTGTTCGTAAGTTGTACAATATTTATTTCGCTCAACATTGTTATTTAGTATTTCTTTAGTGTCCTTGTTTCATCTTCTTTCTTTACACATTCATCAGCTGGTATAAGAGAGAACGGCTACTTCTTACCTCTGTTAAGGGAAAATGGGAAATTCAACCTATGGACAAGAGGAGGGAGATGGGTGGGGGAGGGGGGAAGGAGGGTTGGTATGGAGGGGAAAAAAGGGAGGTAAAGTGTATGGAAGGTAGGATGGAGAGATAGAGAGAGAAAGAATCGAAGTGTGTGTGTGCGTGTGTGTGTTATTTCGTTCTCTTTCTGAACTCCTTCATATCCCTGTACACATCTTAATTCCTTCATTTGTAGACTTTGCCCCCTGTGTGTACCTCTGGCTTGCAGCGTGTGTATGTTGAATCTGAACTATGAATGAACACATGTACGTAAATTTCCCGTTATGCCCGCTGTGTGTACCTGTGCGTGTATGTTTGTGTAGGGCGAAATTTAGTGTTAGTAGTTGTGTGCGTGTGCGTGCGACAGAGCGTGCATAAGTGTGATTGTTTGTGAGATTGTGTGTATCGAAAGGTACCCTTAGTGTAATATAGTACGTAGTTATTATAATTATAATTCAGTAAACAGTACTATAGGTAGATACATACCCACATAGATCGAGATAGCTACATAAATAGGGAAAACTAAATAGATAATCCATTACCGAGGTAGAGAGACACACAACACATATCACCAGGGACAGAACACTGGTACCACACGATCAACATGCAACACACAACATTTTCATTATTAGTCATAGGATTTTTAATATTGCTGACGGTATATTTTCTAAGCATCAGGTTTACAGCATTATGTTGTGTACATATTCTGTAGGCCATCTTGTTTATCTGTCAGTATGATACTTGTGAGTATATTTAACTAAGCTCAGCCAACAAGTCCAATCATCCTCAAAGGTCTAATTCACAGGTAAAAGTGATTGTTGTAAGGGTTTAGTAGATTATAGTACCATCACAATTGTACTCATATTTCAACCTGTACAATTTCTATCGAAATATTATAATTGTCAATATCCTCTAACCTATGGATTACAACCAATGTTGGTATATACATCATATTTGTATTTTGCAATATTCCGTAAATGAATTAAGACTAAATTATTATCGTACTCATAGTCAACCTCCTTGATATACTGGATACTCTGATAAAGTATGTTCTAGTAGAGAAGCTTCGATTTATTGTTCTGTAAATTAACAAACTGAAGGTCATGGTCACAATTCAGTGTCAGTAATAAATGTTAACTTAAAAAAACGTTCTAATTTCTTTCCATTTTTCTAAATGTCCTTTTCGTTGCTGTTGCCATGAATATAGTAGGATCTTTTTCACCTCAAAGGCTCATTATCATAGGCTAAGAAAACAAATATTACATATAAGGATGAACATTAGCTGCAAAGTTCACAGGTCATTGCCAAAATAAAGTATATGCATACAGTATGGTTATGCAGTTTCCAAATTCGTGAAGATTATATGTGATCTTTGTATGTTAACCAAATTTGTCAGATTTATCGAATTTGTCTGTGTATCGACATTAAGAAGCAAAATACTTAATCCCAAGAATAGGATCAGAACGAAAGTCAAGGAAACAAATGAACATATTATATATAGATTTCAAAATAAATCAGAGAGAAGTTGTTTTAACACGTGCATAATTCAACAGGCTAAGGGTGGAGATTAACATTCAAATAGCGTAGGCTACAGTTTTATATACCACTTAGTATCAATATTCGTTCACTATACGTGTCTCTGAATAAGAACATAAACACATAAGATCGCACGAAACTGCATAAGGCCATGCGGCCCACACGAGGCAGCTCCCATTATTGCATTTTTATGCATTTTCATGTGCAACCGAACCAGGGATTTATGCGATAACTGTGTGTGTGTGTGTGTGTGTGTGTGTGTGTCAGTGTGGTTTAGAGGTGAGGATGTTGAGGTCAGGAGTGGAGGAGAGGGAGGAGGAGGAAGGGGTTCAGCAACCAATGGCGTGGAAGGCTGGGTGGCAGGGGGGGGGGTGCGATGGATGGGTTGTGGGGAGGGAGGCATGACAGACAGAGAGAGAGAGAGAGAGGAGAGAGTGAGAGTGGGGAAAGAGAGAGAGAGAGAGTGAAAGTGAGTGAGGATAGAGAGAGAATGTTTGGAGAGACGAAGACGGGTGGGTTATATATGGGTGGGGGAAGATATGGGCGGGGGGTATGAAGTATGGGAGGTAGGGTGGGTTATGCAGTGGAGAGAGAAAGAGGGTAGCGATCAAACGAATGTATTACAATTATTTATACATTATACATAAATATTATTTTTTGTTTCTTTTCAAATTGGGCGTCCTATAAATTCCGTTTATAAATAATTGCATGTATTAAATATTATGTCATAGATGCACTTCTGTTTTTGTTTAACCTGGACCACATTGTGTGTGTGGGCAGTGTATTCATGTACAATAATGTATAGAAAACGGACAAACAAATATCTTCTGCTCTTACCAATCACCCCCTCTCTCTCTCTCTCTCTCTCTCTCTCTCTCTCTCTCTCTTTAATAGTTTTCTGTTTTACTTTTATCCGTGGTGTATGTGTCGTGTTTGCGCTTCCTGAATTTTGTGTAACAGCCAAATGTAAGTCAAAAATGTCTTGCTTCCTTATTTATTTAATTTATTTCTTTATGTTACTTACATATTTCCTTAATACATAGCAACTGTGTTTGCTTTTCTTCTTTTTTCTGTATTCTCTCTTACAACTTAGTTTAGCATATTTAGCTGATATTATGTTCCATTAACATTGTTTAAGTATCGGTAACGCATAATTCCCTTCACACAACACTAAATGCGATATACTAAAAATAAATTATATGACATTCTTTCATTCCTCTTCACAATATTTAATGTATTAATCTTGCATATCAAATCCAAAATGCAAATAGAATTACCGAAACCAAAATTGCTGATGTTGCGAGATAGACTTCCGGTATTTGTGGGTGGGTGGATTAAAGAGGAGGTGGGGATGTGTGTGCATCGATTTGGGGGGTAGAGTATTGTGTATTGGGGGAAGTTGGTAGAGGGGAGGAGAAAGGGGGGGGGGGGGGGGGAAGAAGGCTAGAGAGTTGCGAGCGGAGTTGTGAGAAATACGAGAGAGGGGTAGAGACAGGGTTAGCGAGGGGATTGGGAGAGGGGAAATTGGATGAACAGTAGTATGAAGTGGATACAAATAGGATACATAAAGCAGGGGAATAGGGATAAAGGCAAGAAAGGACTGGTAGAAGAGATAGGGTGATAGCAATTAGAAGACGAGAGAAGAAACATGTAAACGGATAAATGTAATAATAAAGAGGGACTGAAGGCGAATATGAGACAAACAGTAGTGTATAGTGGAAAGGAATAGGACAGATGAAATAGCGAGAGAGAACTAAGGGAAACAAGGGCAAGGACATGGCGTAGGGTAAATAGAATTAGCGGTAGTGTGAAAAGGATAGCAATAGGATGTAAACAAGTGAAGAATAAGAACAACAAAACTAGGAATTGAACGAGATAAATTAGGATGAACAGTTGAACAAAGTATACGAGTATGAGTTGGACGAAACTAGAAACTTATTATTTACGTTATTTGTTATGTATTAAGAAAAATGGAGCAAGCATGGTTATGAAGAAGAGGAAAGAAACATATATAGAGAAGGAGATGATAGACGAAAACAAATATAAAAACGCATGTGCAGAAAAACTGAAATAAGGAGTAAAACAAAGCACAGAGGGAAATTAATGTAAAAGGAAGAAGTTTGGTAAGAAAATATAATTGAATAGTTTGAAAGTGGTGAACATTGCAATATAACATAAATAGTAGTACTAAGCCAGATCAATAATATGCCGTTTAATGAATAAGTAGAAATTACAAGGAATCATTGATGCAGAATATGCAGAACTCAAAAGAAAATAATAAAGTTACTGTGATATAAAGTATTTGAAACAACAAATTATAAAACTGATAACAAATATGATAGAAATATTGGTAAATATATGGTAAACGTTCAAACGTGAGACAAAGAGGAAAATGTCAGGAAAATATAAAGGGGGAAGACAGATTTGTGAGAAAATAGACACCGAGAGATAAGGAATAAGTATATATAAATTTGGGAAAGAAAGCCGGTATAAAAGATGGGCGAAGAGAGAGAGAGAGAGAGAGAGAGAGAGACTACAGGCTGGGAAAAAGTAAAGAATAGAGAGGGGGCTAGGGGGAGGGGGGATGAGGGAATGTGGGGTTCGAGAGATAAAATATATATATACAGTAGAGGCGGCGTTGAATGAACGAGTATAATGTTTATTGACTGATGATAGCAAACCTGTAAGTTACCTGCCAGTCAGTTCTCTATTTGTTGACGTCAGTTCATCGAAAACCCATGAACAAGGGTTCCCCAACAGGCTGACAACGGATGAGCTAGCGTACTCGGCATTTTCCCATTTTTTCTATCGGGGCCCAATCGTTTCCCCTCCCATCTCGTTGTGTTTTGTTCATGATATCAGGTTATTAGATTATTCATGTTTTTATGCCTCAATGTTCACGTAAATATGTATCTTTTCGTTTCCCTCTCTAGCGCACACTTTCCCCCTCACATTTCCACACACACAATCTATATAAATACTGTATATATAGGCGTTCACTCTGTTTTAATTATTGTAGGATGATAATTCGGCGCGCCATGAATTCCGGCAATGGTCTAGTATTTTACAGGCTGATGCTGAGGAAAACCGGGCTCTCCATCTCTCCCTGCGACAGTCAGCTGATCTGTCCTCCCCCTTAACCCCTCCTCCCTTCCCTTCAATTTATCTCTCTCTCTCTCTCTCTATCTCTCATTGAAGTATTATATAGTCCATATGTTTCTAGTTTATACATTTTTGGCATTATTACTGTTGTAGGGTTAGCATATAGTTTTTCATATCAAAAAAATATATTCACAATTCTCTCTCTCTCTCTCCCAATTTCCTCTGGGCTCTCTGGATCACTGTAACGTTCTATTTTCCCAGAATGCCTCGTCTGAGTCGCTAGCCTTTTGCTTGTCCCGAGGTGAACACACGCCTTTCTAGAGTGAAGCCTAAGGGGAAAATGCAGGGAAGTGTTATGTGTGCCGCAGTTGGGGGGACGTACCACTGACTTGTACCTCAGTGTGTTGACTAGCACAGGTTATTACTGCCAGGCATTCCTCACCTAGCGCCTCCCTTTATGAGCACCCCTACTAGTTGTACTATACATCTTGCTGCACACACACATATATTATGCACACACACACACTCTCTCTATCTCACACACACATACGCACACGCATTCCTAATCTTGCATAGTTACCCTTTGTCTTCTCGTCCTCGACCTCAATGCCTCTGAATTCCCTACACTTTAATATTTCTCCCTTTGTTCATCCTATTCAACCGTGTTTGTTTACTTCATTCCGCTGTCAAAATATTATCATTCGGGAAAGTGCCATCACCATAGTTCTTATGGACAAATTAACATATTGTGTTTTTTTCTTCAGTGTTGTGACTACGCTTCCTGCAGAAAAGTTCACCGTGGAATGCAGCAGCTTACAAGCATAACAAAGGTCCAACAGATACATTCAGCTTGATTGGTAAAATGGCTTGCAAAACAAGGTATGTAGTTTACTACTGTGAAATTTTCACTCAATTCCTTGTAGACGCCACCTAGACCCCACCTGTACCTCGCCTGACCACTTCCAGTCTCCTAGTTGCCCCAAGATACCCTCTGGTTCACTCACTCTATTTCGGTGTTCTCTTCTTCTCGCTCAATCCTTTTTTGTCCTTGTCATTTTGAGTTTGTATCCAGACACTACATCTCATTGTACTGTATATTTACTTCCCTTCTTTTGTTATCTTGCCACACTCTTTACTGCATCCTGAATTTCAGCTTTCCTGATATATATATATATATACAGTATATATATATATACAGTATATATATATATATATATATATATATATATATATCCCTGTTCACCTATTTTTGTAGACTATCATGTCTCCCAAACCATGAAACAGACTAAAAATAAGAGGAAACGTTGGCGGGAGATTCTTTACCCTCCCTGAAAAACGACAATGTTCCCTGTTATTGACGCCTGCATAACCTGCGAGATGAGGTCTCTCCGAACGAAGTCGCAGGAGAAAAGGAGAAACAAATTTATTGGAGGCCCGAACTCTAAGAAGCGAGACATCCAAGAGAGAATAAAAGGAATCTTCACTTTATCGAAACCTCACAGGCGAAGCAATTCTGCAAATAGGTTTTAAGTCTGTCCCCCGAGATTGCCAGAGCCTCAAGTCCTCATATTTACGGTGCCGCTAGATGTGTTCTTCTGGGGGGGTGAGGGTGGGGGGTCGATGGTGTGGATGACGTTGATTTTGGTGTTGTGGATGAAGGTGGTGGGGGAGTCATGTGTGATGCTGATATTGATGGTATGGATGTCGGTAGAAGGAGGGTGGTGGTGTGGAGGAGGAGTTTTGTGTTGTGAATGCTGTTAATATTTACTGTGCTGGTGGGTATGTCGTGGAAGATGATTACTGTAGGCTTAAGACATGGTTAATGGGGGTGCTGTGGATAACTTTGATTCTTTGATATGGAGTAGATGGTGGTTACTTGAGAAGTGCTAATGGCATAGATGAGGTTGACATTTATTCTGTCGATGAAGTCGCTGTTGATAAATGTGGATGCTAACACTTATTTGATTGAGTGTGGAGGTGTAAATGAGGTGAAGAGGTATATTTATTGATTTATATATCAAAATAATTAAGTAATAACGATCACCAGGATGCTAGGTTAAAAATAGAGAAATAATTAACAACACTGCATTTATAATGGGATAGACAAGGTGAAGGTGGGTAAATCAAATTTACTAAAGGTTGATGTAGTTAACATGGAGAAGCGAAATAAAACAAATGTGCTACAAGAAAAATATGTGTGGTTTGAAAGAGGTCAATACTGGCATGGGGTGTCAATGAGGAAATCTCACAAATGATCATGACATTATGTGAACGAGGGCATCAACTAATGTCGTTATCTTAAAAAGAGAAACTGAGGTAGAGAAATGGATGAGATTGTGAAAACAGTTGAGCTTGACTCGTCTGGTGGGGATGAAGACATAGCCATCGAAAAATGTTGAGATCGAGGAGACGGTCAGGGAGAAAATCCGGCCTTAAAAACATAGTAACAGGGAATTTGTGGGCTCGATAAAATAGTAATGGGAAAATTTTGAACTGGAAAAGTTTAGTGATATCATACTGAACCAAAATTCGTGTTATGACAGAAAAAACGAAGGAAAAAATTACGTTAGTAATGCCGAAGAAAAATGGCTAGGTGAAAAGTGTTTATTTGTGGATATGACGCTTTGTGAGGAGGATATGTTTACAAGGAAAACAATTTAAAGGCAAATAACAGATCATTAGACGGTGATAATTTGATTTTTTTTTACAAGATAGTTATTGCGTTAAGATTATGATAAGCATGGAATGGCTATCAATCCTAAATAAATACTGAGCTATGCATCGATTATAGTGATAAGAAAATTATGAGATATATTAAAAGAAAAATAAGGGAAAATTATTTAACAACAAAATATGAGACTACGTACATTGAATTTTTTTATCTGCGGTACTTTGAGTTCATCCAATTCATGTTCAGAGACAGAAACTTTACTTTACTTGATAACCTTCATTTACCGGTAAGCCCAACAGAGTGGTAGCGGATAGACAATAATAAATTTTCATACAATAATGATTTGCGATACAATAATTCAGTTAAAATTGGGCACAACATATACATGTTTTAGAGAGAGAGAGAGAGAGAGAGAGAGAGAGAGAGAGAGAGAGAGAGAGAGAGAGAGAGAGAGAGAGAGAGAAGGGGGGAGGGGGGTTATAGGAAGAGCGCTACTTATGCGACATCGAGTTAAGGGAGCCCACCCCGCTTTTTTCTCTTTCTCTCCCTTTCTCTTTGGCTTGTACCCATTCGGCCCCATTCAGCCTACTGTTTTAAGACGTTTACCCCCATCCAGGTGTCAATATTTTCCTGGCGAGCGGTAGCGAGCCAGCATATATATTTTCTTTGTTTTGACAGCAAGCTAAATTTTTATATTTTTCGATAGAAAAATGTCTCTGGCGAAGCCGGATTTCTCCATACAATGCTGGAAGATATCGACACCTGGATGGGGATAAACGTCTTAAAACAGTTGGATGAATGGGGCCGAATGGATACAAGCCAGGGAAAGAGAGAAAAGGAGATAAAGATAAACAAACAAGCTGGTAACCCCCCTTAACTGTAATGGCTGTGAACAATGACTTTGACTGTCATATTAAAGATTAAAGATAACTGGACCAGGCAGATGAAGGTACCGATGATTTTTTGAACCGTATGGAAACATTATTATTATATGTTTTATTTATTATTGATTATAGTATTGCTCCTGATGGAATTGGTGTCGCAGTGGTTGTTTGAGAATAGTAGACATGTTGTTTATATTGATGGTGATGGACGTTTGGTGTTAACTATCAGTATTGTTGGTAATACGTATGCGTAGTTGTGAAAGTATTAGTATTAGTATTGGTTATGGTAGTGGTGGAAATAGTAATATTGCTGGTGGCAGTAGTAGCAGTAGTAAACGTGATTGTAGTAGCAATGGTGTTGTTACTGCTGTTGGTGGTAGTACTAAGTTAATTGCATAGTCGATGTTGGAAGTGGTACTACTGGTGAATGTAGATGTAGCGACACTAATGGTGGTGATGGTGCAAATGATAGAACTGAAGGTGCTAGTTGGTCTGATGATAGGTCGATGATGGTTGATTATTATAATGAAAGCGGATATGTTAGTCATGCTGTTGAACCTTGCAATGATAGAATCTATGATAATAGCATCCATGACAGCACGCTATGATTGGCGTGCGTAGTAATGGCGGATAAATCAATAAATTATATATATATATATATAACAGTTAATAAAGGGGGTATTGGGCTTTAACCCCTTCAGCACCATGACGCCTTTTTACCTTTGATTCTGGCAACATTAGACGATTGCATGCATTTTATGAAGGACCCATGTTATGCAGAACGTTTATTTATATCGTATTTATCCTTTATGCGTCCCAGAGATAGATTGAAAGCTGAAGAAAATCGTCTAATGGTAACCAGAATACGATGTAAACTACGTCATAGTGCTAAAGGGGTTAATACACGATGAGATTGAGGGAAATTATTGTTATGGTCCTGAGAAATAACATAGTTTTTGGAAGAGGGGATTTATGTGTTGATAAAATGGTAGTGGAAGTGGAGGGCAGTGAAGTAATTTACTTATAATACTTGTGTTTAATGTTAGCAAAGTGTGTGATGGTGATGGGAAGGGTAATGGTAATAATATGTTGCTGATAGATATGGCTTTAAGTTTAAATATTTATGGTAAGGCAACTAGTAGTGGTTTGATCATTACTTATAAAGGTAATTATATCAAAGCACAGTTGTAATATTGATTAAAATCTCATGTCTGGCCATTCTGCCCCCCCCCCCCCCCCCAATCCCCTTCCACCACCCCAGACTCCGGTATGGACGTTGGTGAGTTACGTACAGACAATTAGTTAACCTCGGGTGTACAGTCTACATCGTTCACCCTTAACCTTATCGCCACAAACGTTCAATGAGAGTCTGATCTTCGCCGTAAATTGCACACTTCATTTCGTTATCCATAACTTGGTCGGGATGCAGACTGAACGGGGAATGATATTTATGTAATAATATCACTGATGATAGGTGGAGGGGCGAGGAGAGTTTTTTTTAAGGGTCAAGAGAGGCTATATTTTCAAGAGCTCATTAGTTATAAGTATGTACGGGATTCGGAGATGTTCATTAGTCTTGAATACGGCCAACTACGGGGATAATGATATAGATTCCACTAGATTAAAGATTCGTTGGAGATAATAAAAGAGTAGTACGTAGTATATCATAAACGGCGGTTACATATCAGTTATCAGGGGATTTATGTTCTGAGAGTCTGTGGAATGATGGTAGCTTTCCATACCACCTTTGAAGTTTTCTGGACCTATTGTACTGGGGAATCATGGTATTAATATGTCCTTTTAAACTTTGTAATTATTCCTCTATATTCTTATTAGCAGCAGTTTTGGGATGGTACATTTTATTCCCCATCATATTCATTTCTATAAGTACCCTTAGCATCCATATGTTCTATTTAATTATATTCTCCGACTCGGAAGCTCGAAGAATGTCCAAGTTAACGTTCCTATGTTGCCCCTGAAAACCTCCATGACCATTTGAATAATACAAAGATCCACCCTTCCATAGAACTGAATCACAAGTTTTCGCTCGGGCTCTCTATAACTTTGGAATGGAAAATAGGCTGTATGATTCTCGAAGACGACCTTGTATATCTTGCCTTCTTACACACACACACACATATATATATATATATATATATATATATATATATATATATATATATATATATATACAGTATATATATATACTGTATATATACAGTATATATACATACAGTATATATGTATATATATATATATATATATATATATATATTATATATATATATATATACTGCATATATATATATGTTTTTTTTTTTTTTTTTCTCTGTTATTATGTTGCACTCGCTTCATCCATATTCTTACTTCCTCCTTTTGTCTATATACTATGTAAACCTTACCCCTTTCCCTCTCGTTCTTTGGTCGTTTCATGATGGTTTTTATCTTGTTTCGCTTTCTTCTATATCCAGTCAATTTTTAATACATTCCTGATGGCTTAATTGTGATGTGTTTCCGTGTTTCTATAAACTCATCTGTTTACTAGCTTTTCACAAATTTACATTTTTTTTTCGACAATATTCCATTTACTTTACGGTTTTATCGTAGCTCTCGCTCTCTCTCTTTATCTCTCTCTCTCTCTTTCTCTCTCTCTCTCTCTCTCTCTCTCTCTCTCTCTCTCTCTCTCTCTCTCTCTCTCCAAACAAGCTCCCCCATTCACACAAACCCCTCCTTCGTGTGCACAGTCTTCCGTGAGAGAGAGAGAGAGTCCATTAAAAGCTTACAACTCACAGAACAACTTCATTAAAAAAGACGTGACTCACCGTCACACATACACACGCTATCTCTCTTTCTTTCTCTCTCTCTCTCTCTCTCTCTCTCTCTCTCTCTCTCTCTCTCTCTCTCTCTCTCTCTCTCTCACAGACACACATTTGCTATTTCGCACGTAAACACACTGATCAACAAATACACTCACTCACATTATTTTGATTTTATATATATATATATATATATATATAATTTTATATACACCCATCTTTTTGCTAAGTGCAAGATGGTCTTTAGGGCTCTTACCCCTCCATCCACTCCCCTTCCCTTCCCTCCCTATCTAGCTGGGTGGTTCACTCTTCAGAATTATAATAATCATCGGAGTTTGTGTTGTTAACGGCTACTTGATGGTCATCTTGGTAATTGAAAAGATTGCTATTTGTGTGTGCACGTTTTCTGTTCGGTCATATATTATTAGATAGTTGGAGTTTAACACTTACTTATGCCAATAACTGTTTGTTATTTAAGGGGGGATGGGCTTATTTATTTGTTCACTTATGTATTTTTTTTATTTTATTTTTTTTTTTTTCCTCCGTAGACCTCCATCAAGCTTATACAAACACCCGCCCAAGACCTTCCTTTATGATTAATTTGGAAATTTGTTGATAGAAACATTTTCCGGCCAAAGGCCGGTTCCTCTTAAATTGCAGGCTCGCTATCGCTCGCTAGGGAAAAAATCGACACCTAAATGACATGAAAAGTCTTAATATTGACAAAGAAATGGGACGAAAAGTCTTAAAATCGCCAAACTAATTGGCCGAACGTCTTCAAATCTGAAAATTAATGGAGCTAAACATGAGGAAGAAGGGGGACCAAAAAAACGGCCGATGTCCCCTTAAGATTAATGCAGAAATCAGAATAATACCCAAGTAAACCTCAACAAAAACTCGTATTTAAAGCCATGAATTGTTTTACACGAACACAAGTGAAAGCTATCCGTTGATTAAAGGACATTCATCCTCTTAGTTTAATAAGAGGCATTATTTACTGTAATTATTGTAGTAGTTTCTGTAAGATGTTTATAAAGGTCGACATTTAAATTACTTTACTTTCATGACAGGAGCATTAATCTCCAGACACTTCAATAGTAGCAAATATATCAAACAACTCGGGTATTTTTGGCAGGTTTCTGCATATGTTTGTAACTTTGCCGGTATAAAACACTTCCAAAATAATTAACAATTCCCTCTCTTCGCCCACCCCCTCCCCCTGAAAAATATGCGCCCACGGTAGCTAGCTGTCAAGACTGTCAGAATGAAAATAATTACCATTTGATTTTTTTTTCGTTTGTATTCTGCTGCTGCCCGGGAATTTTTGTTCATGAGTGGAGCATTACATGGACATAAATACCCCGGGGAATATGTGTGCAACCCGGATAAATATATGGGGGATCCTCGCGCGTTCTGACAGCTTTATCACGAACACTTCATAAACCCAAGGGAATAAATGGACTCGGGGCGGAATGGGTGGGTAGGTGGTTTGATGTGGGTGGGTGTATGGGGTGGATTGGTGTGCATGTAGGTAGCTGAGTTGGCGTCACAATAGTGTTGGTGGGTTGGGTGGGTAAATGGGTAATTTGTTGTGTATGGGTAGATAGTAGATAGGAGGCTGGCTTGGTGTGGTAGTGATGTTGGTGTGGATGGATGGGAGGCTGTCTTGGTGTGGTAGGGTTGCTTGGTGTGGGTGGGTGGTGTGGTGTATATGGATAGATAGATAGGTAGCTGGCTTTGTGAGGGTTGGGTAGAGTGGTTGTTAGGTGTTGTGTTGGGTTAATTGGTTGTGTGATGTTGGGTGGGTTTGGGTTATTGTGTGATGTGAGCTGGGTGGGTTGGTTGGTAAATAGGGTGGGTCTCTGTTTAGCTTTATGTGGGAGGAGTACTTGGATCAGTTACTTTGGGTAAGTGGCTTGGGGTAGGCGAGAGGACATTAACATAGGTGTGGATGAACATAGGTTGGTTAGGTTAATCAGGTGGACTTAGATAGTTGGGACATATGCTTATGGACATTATGCTTAGGACATTATTTGGCTTCAGATTGATGAGTTTGTGGGGTTTTGTATATTGGAATATATTGAGATATATCCAGGATCAATTAGCTTAGTATGGGCAATGGGTAGGTTAGGCGAGCATCAGTGATGGATGTACTGGTCGGGCGTAGTGGCTTGAAATAGACCAATTTGAGGTCTGGACTGGCTCATATGGAACAGCATGGGAACAAGTGGGCTGTTTGGGTGAGCTTCGGTGGGACGGGTGAGTTGCTATTTGGGGGTCGAGGGGTTGATTGGAATTTAAAGGAGATACAGAGGAATACAAAATTAATAAAAAGGACAACAAGCAACAACATACCTAATGGTCCTTACTAGGCTACTTGTTTACTTGTTCAAAAACAAAACAAAAATATCACAACAATCAACTGGAGGGCTTCAGCTCCAGAAAAATTATGAATCAGAAAACAAATATAATAGTACCATGGACGATATTGATAGCCACATTACTCAGACACAAATGCAGTCAGTCGAGGATTAATTGCAAGACAATTATCTAGGCACTCTTTTAATGCCTGGACCGTGCGGCACTCTACAAATTTGTTTGCTGTGTGTATAGAAGAGACAAAAGGTAGGCTGCCTGTAACAAGTGTCTCCCCCAAAACCAAAAGAGTGACCTAGAGCCAAATTCAAGGAGCGTTTTAGTCAAAATGCTTGGACACACGAAGTTTAAAGAAGTCTAAGTCATAGGATGAAGGAAAGATTGATAAAGGGGGAGAGTTCCAGAGTTAACTTTTTTTAGTAGAAGAAAGACAGAAAAATTGCTAATTTTTGTGGTGGAGAGCTGGACAGAATAGGAGTGGGACTGTGTTGAAAGGTGGGTGCCTCGCATGAATTGAAATACATTCTCCAAGTAGGATTTCCCTTCTCCTTAATATACATAGGAAAAGGTTAAGTTTCCTTTATCACGCTGTTATGTAGTGGATTAAAGCTTGGACACTCGTTCTAAATGTCAGAAGTTCGAGTCCAGCTGGGAGAATATAGATAAATAGATAGATAGATAGATAGATATATATATATATATATATATATATATATATATATATATATTATATATATACACTATTCTATATATTTGATATAATTTTATGTATTTATTATTATATATTTTTTTTTATGAGATGAGGGGGGCAAGGTGGGGAGGGTCAAGGTCTCTGTGGTGGCGACGAGAACAAAACGAAGTTGGGACGGCGAGTCTCGGGAAATTGCAATTATCTGGCCCCACCACAAACTGACCTTTAGTGCACACCAGAGTCTCTCTATCTCTCTCTCTCTCTCTCTCTCATCCATACACCTTACCTACACAGTCTCACACTTATGAACGAACATTTCCATGCTTGCACTTACAGAATCTCACTTACGTTATTACTATCAAGTGTAATAGTAGTTAGCCTACTTACATTAGTACTCCGTGTTCTTAATAATCCAATATTACTTAACATGCTCTTAATATTTTCACCAAATATATTTTCCCTCGTATTTCTGTATAATTTAATTCTCAAATATATGTCAGTCGTTATATCCTTCATCATTATTGTCTATATATATATATTTTTTTTTGACAGGATACCATCTATTTGTATATAGGTTATACGGGTCAGAATTGAAATACCCTCTGACGCAATAAAGTCGATGTGTTGTATAATATTTATTTATATTCTTACTCAACGCCTCCTCTGCTCTTCATGCCATTGTCTATTTAAAAAAAAAATACGTAACATTTTACTTGTATACAATGAAGTCATTTTGAAAGCTTCTCATAAAATATGTCACAAAACTGTATCTTCTGAAATGTTTATTCTTAATCTTCAAAAGCCTCTTCATTCCAGTATTTCTTCTCGTCACCCCATAATCCCCCTCCCTCTGTCTGTTCTCCTCGGCACCCACGTTTCGAACAACCAGCCTCTTTTATCCACCCTTCACTCTCCATCAACTTCAATCCCTTTGCCCTCACCTCTCACCACACTCACCACTTGCCTGCTTCCTCCATCACCATCATCTTACAGTCAACATTCACCGATTAACTCCATAAATATGATAGGCCTTTCCGGAGGCAAAATCAAATAGTTTTATATAATACACAATAAATAATGAAAAGATATCATGGTATTTTAGGAGCTATTCAAGTTAAGTATATATTCTATGGCTATGATACAACTTTACAAAGCTGAGTAAAATGGTCCAACGTTAGCCAGAGTAAAATAGCCTTATCGTACTGAGCAAAAAAAAAAAAAAAAAAAAAACACACACACATATAAGAATTTCCTTACATAAATGTATGGCATTATGCATGTCCCAATACACCTATTCCATTATTTGAATCATTGATTAACTAACACAAGTGTGCTATCTCACCAGTACTGCAGAACCCCAACTTTACCCACACTAACAATACACTTTTCGTACTGTCCACCTCCTCATATCACTTATATACAAACGCAATCAATTGACATGCACACTGCAATACATTCAATATAGTTCTACCATTCATAAGGTTACTCATCCACTAAGATTTACTGTGTTCACCTTTAATTTCTACGAACATAACCAAGTATTTCCAAATAAACTTATCACCAACAGTTTTACCACCATACAAATGACCAACAATAACTCTAATAATACCATCATTACCAGCATTGCCAACACCAATTATCAGATTCCCAAATTCCCAAAATGACTAATAACATATCACATTCTCCACCCCCTTCATTGCTGACATTACTACCATAATCGAACTAGACCATAAATACTGTCATTCTCACTAATGACATAATCTTCACAATTACGAACCTCAACTAACACTATTACCAGTCATCACTGCCAAAAACAAAAAAAACAGCCCCCCCCCCCCCCTCTCTCTTTCTCTCTCTGCCATCACTTACTGCCCGCCAAGCAAAGCTGCACAATTAGAAGTTGAGAACCGTATAATTAAGTAAATCCCCCTGGCCAAGCGGAGCGGGGAATGATGCTCAGAACTTACCATTATAAACTCGTCCCTCGGGTTTCTATATTGGACACACAGACATCCATTTTGGAGAGAGCGAGAGAAAGAGAACGAGAGAGAGAGAGAGAGAGAGAGAGAGAGAGAGAGAGAGAGAGAGAGAGAGAGAGAGAGAGAGAGAGAGAGAGAGAGAGAGAGTTAAAATTGTTAGGAGTGGATATCGTTAAATGAGGATTGCAGTTTGAGATAGTAAAATATAAATCATTATTTTAATGATTCGAAGTAAAAATATAGAAGTTTGAAATATTATTAAAGCTAAATTTCTGTACATAAAAGGCAACTGGGCACTTTGATCATTACAGTTCTACTTCCTACGTCAAGTATACTATTATTTTGGGTGTTAAGTAGAATAACTTGAAGGTATATAAATTATACACGTCATTGCTGGCATGGAGTTATTCCGAAAATAGTGAAACACGAATGACTAATGACGAAATTATTATATGATGACCGATAACAAACTGGTCAATAAATGCGATAAATCGAGGTCTTTGTTGAAATTTATCGGTAATTTGTTTTGTTTTGCCTTACTGTGGAATAAGACCTTGACTTTTCGTACAAGCCCAGCCTGAGTTTAAGGGGGCCCACTTTGTTTTTCTTCTCTCTTTCTCTCCCTCTCTATTTGGCTTGTATCCATTCGGCCCCATTCAGCCTACTATTTTAAGACGTTTACCCTCATCCATGTGTCATATTTTCTTGGCGATCGGTAGCGAGCAAGCATACTGTATATATAGGCTATATTTGTTTTAGAGCAAGCTACATTTGTTAATTTTTCGATAAAAAAATATTTCCGGCGAAGCCGGATTTCTCCATACAATTTTGGCTCGCCAGGAAGAAATCGACACCTGGATGGGGATAAACGTCTTAAAACACTTGGCTAACTGGGGCCGAATGTATAAAAGCTAGAGAAAGAGAGAAAAGGAGAGAAACAGAAACAAAGCAGGTGACAAGAGGACTCGGAGGAGAAAGCTTGGAGCCCGACAAAGACAAGTTAGAGACCACCGTTGAGGGGGTTCCTATATACAAGGTGGCGTGGTTCAGTAGTGAGATGTAAGATTGGCGACTTGTAGCCTACTGTTAACCCTCTCCGACATATGACGCAATTTTGAGCCTATTAGGGATACTTTAAAGCCTTTATTACCATCAGGGTTTTTTACAAACCTTTATTTTAGTTACTTCAACCTCTGCAGTTGTCTTTGAGTTAGATGTGGGCAGAAAACTAATTTTGGAGAGGTAATTATAAGAGTGAGAGAACTCTATTTCTTATTGCTAATCTGGCAACCTCTGCGTCATATATGTCTGAAGGGGTTAAGACTGGTCACGCCTGGCCTGGGCTCCTGACTCTCTCACCTCTCTCTCTCTCTCGCTTACTCTCTCTCTCTCTCTCGCCTCTCACTCTCCTTCTCTCTCTCTCTCTCTCTCTGAACCTACTCAAAACCTCACCACTTGCTATGGCGCCTTTACTAATTTTCTCATAACGCTTTAGATACAGTATATATTTTGTATGAAATGTATAATTAGGCCTACCTTTAATTCACTATCTTCATTCAATGCTGCGCAATCTTAGTAATTATTCATATTTTGTTTTCATTGAGGTTTAACTTACAGTAATGTGTACACTGTAAATATATATAGACCGCTTATTACAATTAAATGTTCAGTTTTAGTGCATATCAATTTTTATTTCACCTATTCACCTGATATCAATGTTTTACTTACATTCTATGGTACGTTAAGTCGGGAGTACTAAAAGCTTTACACACATTGGAATTTTTAAACCGGTAAAGTCAAGTTTTGATACATTTTGGATATTAATTAGCACCGTATATGGTCTCATGTGTATTCGATATTGATTATGATAGGAAACATTCTTCTTTTTTCTCCACATCCCTCTTTGCCTATTTCTCTAACTCTAATGGGCTTTCATTTTCCGTTCATTTCCCACTTTCCCTTTTACTCTCCTTCTCTGCTTCATTCATACCATAGCTCTCCCTTTACCTCCTCGCCTTAATTAGCACGTCCCCTCCCTCCCTTCCTTATCCTTTTCCTTCATTCTTTCACCACATTTCGGTTTCCTTTTCTCTCTTTCCTTCCTTCCTTCCATCCTTCTCTCTCTCTCTCCTTCCCTCCTTCCTTCCTTCTCTCGCTCCTTCCTCCCTCCGTCCTTCCCTGGGTGTGCGTGAGGGTCTCAATGCCACCAAACCCCTGATCCCCACCAGACGCTCCGCGGTACTACGAATCACGACCCTGCCTTGCTTTTATTTATGACTTGAGTTATGGCGGTCCCTGCTCTATGTCCAGCGGGGGTAAGGAAGACGGTGGTGGTGGTGGTAGCATGGAGGGAGAGGGGCAGTGGTGGGGGTGGTAAGGCGTGGTATGAAGGGGAAAAGTGGTAGGGATAAAGGGAAGTGGTGGAGATGGAGGATGTGGTGGGGGTGTAATAGAGAATGGATATAGAGTGTGTTGGTAGTGTGGTGGATATGGAATTCAACATTTGTGCGAATAAAAAGAAGAAACAATGTGGATGGAAGGATATGAGGTGTAGTTGGAAGAGTGCTATTCATGCAAGGCAATAGACTAGGGATGCGAGATGGAAATGCTATAATTAGGTGGTGTCGGTGGAAGATGACAAGTGATTTTCATGGAGACGAAGCGAATCGTGGATGGAAAGAGGTGTAGGTGGAAAGTAGAGAACGTAGGGGTGTTGTCCTTCCAGAGAGCTATGAAAGAAGGCAGGCATGATGTGGCGTGGAGGGAAGTGTGGTATAGTACGGAGGTACTAATAGTGTGGCATAGAGGAAGACAGAATGTGAACAGAGAAGGATTATAGATGATCTGATATAGTCAGTTGGAACGAAAATTACTTTTGGTTTAAAGCGAGACAATTTTGTTTATATATTATTATTATTCATATTATACATGTGAATGAAAATGAATTATTTCAGAAAATTAAGAAATCGCTTTACATAAACGAAGGAGTGAAAAACAACATCAGAGAGAGAGAGAGAGAGAGAGAGAGAGAGAGAGAGAGAGAGATTACAGCTGCTAGATTGTTCGTTTCATTATTCAACAAAGGTCCGAGGTTATAAAACTGAAAAGTGGCGTTGTTGAAAATTATTACACTGATCTCTTCTTAAGGTAGTAAACTTTAAATTTCACAGAATTTATCACGCCTTAGACCTTTATGCTCATACTTATCTATTTTCACCCAAGATGTTTATATATATATATATATTTATGTTGTATATACTATCCTCGTTTTCATTCACACTTTACCATCATTTCCAAAACTGTTTTTCTTCCTTTCTATCCTTTTAAGTAATCTCCAGAGATACAGAACACCTTTTTTTTATAAGGCTCTCTTTTATCTTCCAGCTTCACTCATTTTCCTTTCAAGTCTTCATCTCCAAGTCTTAATATTTTTCTATCATTCTTGGTTCTCCCAGTCTCTTCTCCAAACCACCTACTTCCTCTCACCCACATCCCACCCCCCCTGTCTCTCCTTCCCTACATTTCCTCTACCAGACCACCACCTCCTTCTTCCCCCTTTTCTCCCTCCTCCTCCTTTCCCTTTCCCCCCTTCGCTGTCATTCTGTTACTGCCTTTTCCACTCCTTCACTACCTTCTCTATCCTCTTCCCGTATTTGTTTTCTTTTATATGTTCCTTCTCCTATAATATTACTTCTACTTTAATGAAATTCTCCATTTTACATTTGATCAGTGCTTCTCTTTCTCTGTTTCATGTTAAACCCCTTTCATCAGTCATCTATATATATGCATATTGTATACGAAATGTTACTAATTTCATGATTTCAATCATAATTTGCTTATCGCTTACAACATTTTTGTACCACACTGTCTTTTCTTTCGCCCAGTCTTGTTTTCTTCTTGTTTTCTTTCGTATTGTCTCCTGTTATGAATCCTTTCATATACAGTACATACATTGGTAATCGTGTTCATTACTTTGTTTTTAACATTTAAATTCCTATATACTCCCTCCCGCTTTACCCCCCCCCCCATCTCCTTTCCTTTAACACTCCTACTCTACCTCCCCTTTTCCTCTAGCCTCGCCAAGGGAAGGTTGGGAAGCCGAAATGGAGTGTAGAATTTGGTAGACATGTGGCCTGATTGAGATGTATTACATTTGCTCCCTCAATGTCTGCGTTGTCCCTGAATGTGGCCTTGGGGAGAAAAGGGGGGCTTATATCAAGTCTTAAATTTAGAAGGAAGGTTGACATGTTTACGTTGTGTTTTAGGGGTGAAGTCAAACCGATATTGAAAATGATTGCATTTCTGAAGTTTGTTCCTTTCTCTTTGCCTTGAAGATTGTTCCCCCATTTAGTCAAATAAGTTGCTGTAATTGAGAGTTTATGCTTGACACACTCATAATTTGCTGTTTGTTACGGACTTTTTATTGTCATTTGCCAAGTTTATTTAGGAATATATCTTATTCCCTCTTCATCTATTTACCACAAAGGACGGCCACAAAGCCCAGAAATATAGCTTGTGGAGAACTCTTATATTTTGTTATGGCTATGTAATCTGTCTTCTTCCAATTAATGACCTCGTAAAATTTTCGTCTGTGTCCTCCCATGAGAGTGGTGTTGGACCTTTAACCCACGGTGGGTGAAGAAAGAGGAGGTGGGAAAATATTTTGGAAAAAAAAAATTATCAATGGAAATGTGAACATTTAAAGACTAGTTTTAACCAAATAGAAAATAAATTAAGGAACTATGAAAAAGAAACCAAAGGACTTAGTATAAAAGAAAGGAAATAAAAGTGAAGAGCTTCAGAATATTAAAAACAAATAATTGTATTTGCACCATTGAACAACCAGGTGCCTGCAGAACAACTTTGGCTTAGCTGGCTCAGCTCTTATTTCTTATTTCTGCAGAAATCTGGCCGTTTTTACTGTAATTGTAATACGAAGAGGGGAAGAAGTGCTTTGAAATATCAAGAACAATCAGGTATACAGACAGTAGGGAAAAGTTTTTTTGTTTACACGTGAGTAAAGAAGACAAGAAAATGCAAGTAGTCTAAGGAAAAAATATCGGCAAAAAGAGGTGATTTGAAAGGAAAGATGGTGTGAAAAGGGGAGGGGCTGCAATTCGTCAAGGGGCGTGGAAAACCTCAAAGGAAAACCATAGAAGGGGCGGGTTTGAGGGAAAGGGGGGGGGGATTGTAACACCAGGGTGTTTTTCAAGTCGCGTAACAGGCAGGAGGGAAGAAGAAAGGAATGGATAGAACTAGAGAAACGTAAGCAAGGGCATAACTAAGTAGTAATGGAAAAAGCGAGCAGGGGTGAGAAGAGAAGTAAAGGGAGATAGGAAAGGAGAAACGGAAAAATATGTTCAAGGAATGTATTAATGAGTTACAAAAGGGAAACCAAACGAGAGGAAATGGACACCTTGAAAGAGCAGAGAATAGCATAGTGAGGGTAAGTCCAAAGAGGAGGAGTCAAAGAAAGTGAGAAGGGTGAGAGGGGGGAAGGGGGGGAAGGAAAAAAGAGGGAAGTAGGAGGGGTAAGGGGGGATTGGGGGGGGGGGGGGGTAGAGTTTTAAGACCACCCCAGGATAATGCCCAAAGCGAGGTGGGCAGGAAACAGTAGTAGTGGTGGCAGGGTCAGTGAGTGCTTGGAGGAGTGGGGGAGAAGGAGGGTCTCTCAGAGGGAAACTGGGTTAGGAGACCGAGGAAGACTGGACCAAAGACGCAGCGAAGGAGAGGAGAGAAAACGCCCGGGGGGTGGGGGGGGGGGGGGGGGGAAGCAAACTGAAGATGGGAGAGGTATACAGAAGAAGCAAGCACATACAAACACACAGCTCGTAAACGTGATGCAGATATTTTGCACAGGTAAGGAATACATATTTGACGGACCAGATAAATGGCAAAAGGGGAGATATTAATTGAAGGAAGCACCGATAGAGATGAAGATGGGAGATACGTTCGTGCAGGTGAAAAGAAAAACCGAATGGGTATACAGGGTTCATTGATCAAAACAGAAGAACGAACTTTGTGTGGAGAAAAACAGATTTCTTTTATTTTAGTTCTTGTTATTATTTTATTGGAGGAGAGTCCGTTGAACAAACTGCACATCTAAAAGCCACGGCAGCTATTATACTGTATATAATTATCTTACGTTTCTCTTGTTAACATTCTCAATCACCGTCGGATCCCATTCTTTAGGCAACTTGAGAAACCGTACGCTAGATTCGATTCTAGATAAGGCGAGTGTTGTGGTATGTACTGTAGGTCAAGAAGGTTAATTGGAGTGTAATGACGGTGAGATTGTCTGATTGTCGGGGCTGGAATGACTGATGTTAGAGTCAATCTTGAGGAACGGTTGGCCTGTATTCGGGTCCTTTGAACTCAAAAGTGTAATTGTATAATTTATCTACTTTACGTAATAGTTACAAAATAATTACAGTGGCTCCTGAACCTAAGCAAAATTATCGAATACTCTAAGCTGCAACACAATCCTACATTCTGCGCAAAAATATTTTCTATTTCATTACTATAACAACTAACTAAACTTACGTTACTCATTATAGAACCGGAACCATTAAACTATTATTATACATTCATTGGTGCGCAGAGAAATATCTCCGTTGTGGGAAGTTTCATATATTTTCGAATGCAATGAAGTATACCTTGACTTACGTCCTGAAATGCTGGGCTAGGTTTGTTAGTGTGTTACAATATGCTAAGGCAACTTTAATTATATATATATATATATATATATATATATATATATATATATATATATATATATATATATATATATATTTACTGTATGTATATACAATTAAAGTGGTCTTAGAATATATATATATATATATATATATATATATATATATATATATTAGTTTTACAACTTGCCTTCTTTCCATTCTACGGTATACATTTCAACTTCGCTTTCTTTTATTGAATGTAGTGCATGATTAATTTTCTTACATTCAGGTATTATTTAATGCTATATTAATAGTTCAGAATATTTATTTCGATGAAGTTGTATTTATCTTTAATAATGATTATCCATACTTCGATATTTTTAGAATAATTAATAACTTCTGAAAATGTCTAATGTTAAAACATTGTAATCGTCGCTAAGGTATTAAATACATTGTTTTGGTTTTGATGTTTGTTTTTCTTTTATTTTTGCATTGACGTATTTATTACGGTACAGTACTTCATTGGTGCTTAGCTCAATAATATTTATCTCATTTTGATAATGTATGTTACGTATTTTCTAAAATGTGATGAATAATACTTTTTTCTTTTTCAGAATGGACTCTCGTGGTAAATGGCCGTATTTACTGCTCTGTACCCTCGAGTCTATTTATATCTTCAACTGTGAATAGGTCTACCTTTCCTGTAGAACCAGTAATGTTAAGTTGTAAAGGCTTTTTATCAGAGCTGATTGTTAGTTTGTTTTAGTTTGTATTCTGTTCATTGTACAATACAATTAGTAGCATTACAATGATGTAAATAGCAAGTTGACAATTATAACTCCCGGGAGTTAAGTAACTTATATTGTGTAGTGAAGTCACTAACATATTACTTTTCATAGTATGAAATCATTATTGATCTGGATAATATAGACATATTTTGTTATTTATTATCATTGTATTGTTATAATCATTATTATATTATTATTTTTATTATTATTATTAATATTGTTATTATAATTTGTATTATATTACTTTTGGAAAAAATCAGAGATAATTTAATTTCATGGAAAACTTTATTAAAATAAATACAATTAATACATTTTCCAGTATACATAGTTTTAACAAATCAACAGATATGTAACATATGTGTAATTACATTGAGATACCGGTATTGTGTTCTGCAGCAATTCACTACAAAATAAAACATGGTGCTTCATTAATTTTCCAGTACACCACACCAGTCAAAATATACTATATTACAAATAAGTCTGAATACCATGTTTCTTTTCTTTGGATTGCTCCATAATACAAAACATCTTACCACATATTTGTTTTTACATAATCCGTTCGGTTGTAAACATATGACACAGATACACATTGCTTGTATTTTTCTTAAAGATGGAATTTGTAAGTACACCACGAAGATATAAAATGATTCACCTACAACTATAGATTCATAAACAATAACACTTTCACCGCACGTGTAGAAGTTTCATGTATCAACTGCCCATTATAATATATGTTCACTAAGAATTATAAATTGATGCACTTGTAAATAAGACATTGAATATAGTTTAATATTAGTTACTGTATAAGCCTGGATGGAGACAGCAGCTGACGAAATGTGTAGGTAGTACAGGTGTCTTCATTGATGCGAGAAGAGTGACGTCATCGCTGGATTTTGTAATGCCCCCTGGACGTATACTGAATGTATCCTGAGGGGGATCTAGTCCGGTATACCTTCAGTATACGTAGCAGGAGGCACTACCGTCTCGTAGAATCACCGACATCAGCACCGGTATATCCACCTCTACACTCACCGATTTCTCCCTACTTCTGCCAGCTCCGAGCACCACATGTACCTACGGAATATCATGGACTCCGGGGTGCCCATTGCAGTATAATTGGCCGGCGGCGGGGTACGGGCCACCTGGGGGGCGGGGCTTCGATAACCAACCGCCCTGACCTCCTGGGTGACGTGGCAATGACGTCTTCAAGGCGGAGTCACACGAACACTTTCTTCGATCGGCAACTGGCCACCTATTGGAGCTCTGTGCTCTGATAATGGTAACTGGACTCCTGTACAGCTTAAATTCTGAAGTGCCAGATCAGAGTTCACGATGAGAAGTGTCAGGAAAAGCGTTCGTGTGACTCTCTCTTGAGTACCTCATTGGTTGCCGGGTACCCTGCTGCCATTACGTCACCGAGGGACAACACACTACACTACAACCTGCACATACTCTTGTAATTTACTTAAAACTTACTAAGTATATACGTGTACATATCTTAATTTAAAGAGTATAAATCCATGTATTCATCGATTAGTTTAGCATAATAGGACATGTTATTTTCATATTGTATATTCGAATAACCAAGTATATATGTTTCTTGTGTGCTTGGCGGTCATCTTCAGGCAATAAATGTTCGTTGTGATTACCCAGTGAGTTTTGTTCAACCCTTATCTTGTCTAAATTTCATCAGACTCTCCTATTACACATAGTCCTCTCTGGCAATATCTTGTTGTCTAGTATCTTTCTTTACAATAATTACCTTTCATAATAATTATATAAATAACATACCTTTTATACATGTATAGTGAATTTATATATACAGCTGAAAGCACATAACTGCAAGGAGTTACTTTTATTTATGCTATTTTAATCATATAAACAGAAAATTACAAGTACATCATTAACTTTAGTCAAAGCCTTTGACAGTTGACAACTATTTGAACTAACATTTCTATAGATATACCGTAGAAAGTAGCTCTGTTACAGTTATGTGTTGTATTATGATTACACATTTAGTAATATGATCCCTTACCTTAATATTTACATATATATTTGTCTTCTATTTGAAGCCTCACATATATTCATCTTTCAATTATAATGTTGACTTCAATCTCATAGTTAATAATTCAGTTTCTTCGCCAATCAAACTTCCCATTTTCATTATTGTCGTCATGTTATTTCTATTGGCTATTGCAATGATCTTAATCGTCATCATGAGTTTTTGTCTCAGCTTTCCTGTAGTCTTCCTCATATGCAATCGTCAAGCATAACATATCTTCATCCAGTATATATATATATATATATATATATATATATATCCGCACACTATGGGAATATAAATCTATATCGAATCGACATTCATTAAGTCTAGCAAAGCCTACAGTATATAGTAAAAAGGTTAAAATTTATTTTTCAAAACGATTGTCATGCTCTTGAAATGTGAATACAATAAACTGGACATAAAAGTTTTCTAATTTTGAAAGTAGAAGCAAATTACAGAGAAAAACAAAACTAATTTGAAGTCGCTACAGTTGTATACGTGTTATCAGTATTGATTAATGCACTACCGAGATTACTTAAATATGAAATGAATCATAGTATACCTCCAGTACTCACTCATGGTATTCATTTTACATTAGTAATATATGAAAATGGCAGACATTATCATAATCACAATTCCAGTACGTACACATGTTTGAATAGCTTCTTTGAACACGTATTACCGGATATATGGATATCTATACAAATGGAAAACGATTGGTGCTGGTGAGGATTTTATTATGAATAATAATAATAATAATAATGATAATAATACTAATACTAATAAACATATATACAGTATTATACAGTATACTGTATGTAAAAAAAAAAAAAAAAAAAAAAAAAAAAATGTATATATACTGTATATATATAGATAACTAATAACACTAACTTCAGCTATACAAATAAACTTAGGTCATTTTATGGACATTAGTAAACATAATTATTATACACGTTAATTTTAACCATATAATCTTCTTTCATTAGACCAACTAAATACATTACCTAAACATCACATGATGAAACGCCTGTTACACCCCTATCAGAGAGAGAGAGAGAGAGGGAGAGGGAGAGAGAATACCATCGCGAGGCCTGGGGAGGTTCTCTTCCATCAGCACCTCGTTTTCTCTCTCCCGTGCCCGCCCTGTTGCCACCTAGTTAATTACAATCAACATCTTTACTACCCTCTAGTGACCATAGAAGTAACTCAAGTTTCCTTAGAACAAAGGGCCAAGAAGGGTTAATTTCCCTTCTCTGTAATTACTAGGTAATTAAGAGGCTAGGTGAACACTATTTTGTTTTCAACTCTTCCGCCAACAACTCAATCAGTGGGTTCCAATAACGGATTCTGCACTGCAGTATCTTGAGTCATGAGTGGAAGAAGGCGTTGGACTGGAGGGATTGGCAGCTTAATTTTCTTCCACTGAATGCCCATTAAGGTACAGGTAAGACAATTTGACGGTTTACAATTTGTCCGTCACTGGAAGTTGCCTGGGTAGCAAAAACATGGGGCAAAGTATACATAGTAGGAGGCAGTTGAGGGTAAAAGTGGCGGGTGTGTTGCCATAGCACGGGACCTGTGGTGAGGTTACCAATATAGTCTGGGGGGCGAGGTATTTGTGACCTAGCGATGGGAAAGTTAAATATGGAGGGAACACTAATTCACACCTTAATACATTTTCTACGCTAGTTCAAGTTGACCAATTGTCATCAAGTAAATAAATTATAACTATTGATTAACATGGGTTATATGGATGAGAAAAACAAATCTTGAGGGTTGACATTGGATATTTAAGTCAATATAGAAAAGACGTGGTCATGAACAAGGGCGCTAGATAAAATTATATACGATACTAGAGCCAATGATGTAATGCATTTGAATTGATAAGAGACAAACACTGTAGGATAAGCGTTTATAGATATCTTAGATACATGTATAGGAAAATAAATTTGGGGTTAAAGGTAGGCACATATTTTGCAACCCGACGTTATAATGCACCATAACTATTTGAATACCAGTGCACAGACGTTTTGCAGTATTTAAACATGTAACGTAACGCGTGGGTTTCCAACGATGATATTGATTTTTCATTTGGTAGGCTTACTTAAATATGTTATAAGAATAATAGCGTGATTTAGGCATGTAATCAAAACAACTTTGAGCATGTAGGACAAACAAAGGACATTAATCAGTCATATTACTTAAGATTTCAATTTAGCGTCAAATAATTATTTTTATAGCTCGGACTGCCAAATGTCATACTAAAAACATTAACACGTTAGCTAAAATTAAAATAAAAGGATGGACCTATGAAAGATCTACACTTAAAAATACTTACCTTCTTGACTAACAGACACCTGTTATAAGTTTCATAATGTGGCATAGAGTATGCTATAAAGCATCGAACTTAATGAATTACTGTATATCAAGACAGGATTTCTCTTATCTACAAGTTAATGGAGGCAAGACAAAAGTCTGAAACTGATATAATTTTAAAACTTTGGTCATAAATTCAATCAAAATTCAATATTTTCTGCAGTCTTAAATGTTCTACCAGAACCTGATGTCCAGTAATATTTAGGTATGCATATTTGTTTTATTTTATATATTAACAATTTAGGATAACTTTTCTATACTGAGTTATGTATCAAGTACTACGGTTTCTAAGAACTGTAAATTACCTGCTATTAAGCTTCACAATATTACTTTGCATATATATAAAGTGACTTAGGGGTACTTACCACTAGAAGTAATCGTGTAACGCTTAACTAAATTAAATCGCTTGACAGTTGTTTTTATATCACCCGCTTGAAAGAGTTATGGGATTAATTATGCGAGGACAACACATAGTCTAGAACGGAGGATAATATACTAATAAATATCTTATGAAGATTTTAGTCAGATTGTTCTTTATATTCAATAATTATCTTGCATTTTATTATTGTCTTCAATAACGTCAACAAATCCAGCTATTTTATCATTCTTACGAGGGATCTCGTTAAAGCAATACAGTAAATCTTGAATGAATCTTATGGTATAAAAAAACATAACTACATAAAATGATATATATATTTGCTAACCAGATTGGATCTGCAGCTTAAGAAGGACCTCTAGCAAAGGCATAAACTCATCGCAATTAACCCTTTGACTATCTCATCTAAATATAATCGTCGTTGAATAGCCCGAATATGGCATATTGAAAGGATTTTAAAAATATGCATTGGTCCCAGTTCATTACATATTTGAAATTGCAACATAGCATCCTTTAAAAATCACTGTGTGTAGCATATTACTGTAATTGGTGCAATGTAATACGTGTTCATATTGGTTAGAATTAGTATTAGATTAAACAAATATTTCCTTGTTAGGTCAATTCCAAAGTAAAGTTAGTGTAATGCAAGCTTTTAATATAGTATTAAAAATATAATATATACTAAAAAAGACAAAATACTTGGATTGTCAAATGCTATGAACTCTCCAATTAGAAAGAAAGAACACAGTTTTCTAAAGTAATGACAATATATAGTTGAGGACATGTTTTCATCTACTTATAATCCTTAAGAACCAAGGTGACTATTCAGGTTAGAGCAACATAATAGTATAACGTAATTGTTCCATTCACATTGAACTATAATTTGTCATCACTCTATGTTACCATAATATTATAAGTGTCCATAATTATTCATCATAATTATTCATCATAATTAATCAATACAAACGCTTATCAAGATCAATCACAATCATATCTGTCATTTATATATTTCCACATGTGGTGACGCCTTTATATTATCTATTTCTCCGTAGGATGTTGTTGTTGTTGTAGGTAATATTAATCTGATTAGAACAAAATAATGTTTCACTAAAGAGATAGTGTTAACCCTTTGATTTCCTGATTTTCTTCCTAATCCAAGTAAAACCGTCTAGTGATAACGTGAATATAATAATTATTACGCTATTGTAATGCAGGGGCTAATATCGTATTTTTTGTATTTTTTCAAAGTGAGTGAGGGAGACAAAAGGCTGCAGTGAGTGCCTCCCCCAGAGTTGAAAGAGTGACAGGGCCAAAATCAAGGGACGTTCGAGCCAAAATGCCTGGACCATGGAGTTTTGAAACAATTTAAGTCATAGGAAGAGGGAAAAAATGATTCTTGGAGAGAGTTCCAGAGGTCAGCAGTTGAATAGAAGAAAGACGGAGAGTAACGTTTAATTCTTGGTTAGAGAGATGCACAGAGTAGGGGTGGGATTGTGTTGCAAGACTGGTACTACGTACCCTAAGTAGAGGAGGTGGTATACACTGGGAAAGCTCGGAGGAACACTGATTATTGTAGTAGCGATAGAATAGCGAGAGAGATGCAACATTGCGGCGGAGAGAGAGAGATTGAAGAGAGTAGGTGAGTGGACTCAAGTTAATGATACATAAGGCTTTCCTTGCTACTTTGTCTAGGAGTGCGGTGTGAGAGGATCCTCCCCACACATGCGAACAATACTCAATACAAGGACGCTCTGTGCCCCTGTATAGAGCAAGAAGCTGTGCAGGGGTAAAGAACCCCTTGAGGCGGTTGAGCACACCCAGCTTCTGGGAAGCTGCTTTAGCAAGACTGGTAATAATATGGTCTTTCCAAGAGAGAACAGAAGAAAAAAGAGATACCGAGAATATTGAGAAAAGATGAAGGATTGTTTTTTGTTTGTATTGATGAAGTATAAGGTATAGTCCTCTGGGAGTTCCGGACGGGTAGTAAGATGAAGAAATTTGGTTTTGGAAGCATTAAAGGCAACAAGGTTTTTTCCGCCCCAATTGGAAATAGTAGTTAGATCAGAAGATAAGTGTTGCATGGCTTCAGTTAGTTTGTTTTTGAGGGATTTCTGGCTGCGGTGTTTGGGAAATCTAATTGAGTAGTGTAAGTTTTAGTTTTCAGTAACAATGAACATATGATAAATAGTGTAGAAATCGGGGACCACCTAGGAAATAGTGATCACAATTCTGTGTATTTTAATATACAATGGAAAGGTAATATCAGAGAGAATACAACATTAATACCTGACTTCAGAAAAGCCAATTATGGTGGGTTAAGAGAAGCCCTGTTAGCGGACCCTATGGTCAAAAAATTAAGTCGATCCAGGTGTCCAAATGAGTGTATCCTTTCTCAGGCACCTGTCATCTTAAGTCAGGAAGAGACGTCAAACTTTGTAGATACATACGATAATTTTATCAAGTCAGTATTCAATGCGGAAAATAAATACATCCCCAAAAGAAAATTTAGATCAACACAGAACCAACCCAAATGGATGAATAATAGACTATTAGATCTTCTAGGAAAAAAGAGAGGAATATATAGAAAAATTAAAAAAGGCGAAATTCACCTACTTGCTTACTATCAGAATCTATCACGACAGGTAAAAAAGGATATTAGTAAAGAAAAAAGAAATTATGAAATTAAGGTTGCCAATGACTCAAAAAATAATCCTAAAGCTTTTTACCAACTATATAAATCCAAGGTTAGAGATGTAATTGGTCCCCTTAAAACTTCGATAGGAGAATTGACAGAAAATGATTTAGAAATGTGCAGTACATTAAATAGTCAATTTCTTTCCGTTTTCACTAATGAAAATTTGGCACAGTTTCCAGAAGTCCGTAAGGTATACAGCGATAGTATAGATAATAGGTTAAGTACGGTTACTATAAGTAGAAATGATGTGGTTAAGGAAATTGACAGACTGAAACCTCATAAATCGCCTGGTCCTGATGAGGTATATGCTAGAGTATTAAAAGAATGCAGAGATGAGTTAAGTTACCCATTAACATTTCTATTTAACAAGTCATTAGAAACAGGTATAGTTCCAGAAGCTTGGAAGCTTGCAAATGTAGTTCCGATCTTCAAAAAAGGTGATAAATCAATAGCATCCAATTACCGTCCCATTAGTCTCACTTCAATCATAGGAAAGCTACTAGAGTCAATTATTGCTAGGAAAATGAGAAACCACTTAGAAACATTTAACTTAATCAATTCTTCTCAGCATGGATTCACTCAGGGACGGTCTTGCCTTACTAATTTGCTTAGTTTTTTCTCAGAGGTATATGAAGCAGTAGATAATGACAAGTCATATGAAATTATAAATTTAGATTTCAGTAAAGCTTTCGACAGAGTCCCTCATGAGAGATTGATGAGAAAGGTTGAGGCACATGGAATAGGTGGGGCGTTGTTAGGATGGATTAGGTCATGGCTAATTGGTAGGAAGCAGAGAGTCAGCATAAATGGTACCAAGTCAGAATGGGGAGCAGTCAAAAGTGGTGTCCCCCAGGGATCGGTATTAGGTCCCCTGTTGTTTCTTATATACATAAATGACCTAGATTTAGGTATAACTAGTAGGATAAGTAAATTCGCAGACGATACTAAAATAGGGAGATCAATTGATTCAGATAGCGATATAGAGTGCCTCCAAAGGGATCTAGATACCTTACATGAATGGTCAGTAAATTGGCAGATGAAGTTTAACATTGACAAATGCAAGGTATTAAAGATAGGGAAGATGCAAACAAATGTTAAATATAAACTAGCTAATTTAGAATTAGAAAATTCAGACTGCGAGAAAGATCTAGGTGTGTTTGTTAGCAATGATTTGAAGCCTAGAAAACAGTGTATAAGCGTTCGTAATAAGGCAAACAGGATTCTCGGGTTCATCTCTAGGAGTGTGAGTAACAGAACTGCTGATGTTATCTTAAAACTTTACTTGTCATTAGTGAGACCCCATATGGATTATGCTGTCCAATTTTGGTGTCCTTATTACAGAATGGACATAGATTCATTGGAGAGAGTACAGCGTAGAATGACAAAAATGATCCATAATATTAGAAATCTTTCGTATGAAGAAAGGTTGAAGAAATTAGGTTTACATCCGTTAGAGAGACGCAGAGTTAGAGGGGATATGATAGAGGTGTTCAAGTGGGTTAGTGGGATTAACAAAGGGGACATGGCAAATGTACTAAAGCTCAGTGATAGCGAAAGAACTCGTACCAATGGTTTCAAATTAGATAAATTTCGTTTCAGAAAAGATATAGGCAAGTATTGGTTTGGTAACAGAGTTGTAGATGGGTGGAATGGACTACCAAGTGCTATAGTGGGATCTAAAACTGTAGGGAGCTTTAAGATAAAATTGGATAAGCATATGGACGAGAAGGGTTGGGTGTGAAGGGGGATCAGCCGGGTTGGGCAAATCAGCGCTCTGCAGACCCCATAATCCTGCGTTAATCTCTAACCGTTTTGGTAAGATGATCCTCAGGGTATTAGAGTGTGAAGCCTATAATTGGGCTTTGTAATTGAATTGGGGTTGTGTGGGACAGGGATCTGCCTTGCTTAGGCCAATCGGCTTTCTGCAGACTCCCATTTTCTTATGTTCTTATGTTCTTAAGGTAGAGTCGTCTGCGTATGAATGGATGGGACTGGAGGTACAGTTAAGAAGGTCATTTATGAAATTTAGAAAAAGAATGGGAGATAGAACAGAGCCCTGAGGAACACCGGAGTTGATAGGATGAGGAAGTGAGCGATCGCCGTCCACTACCGGAGCTATGGAACGGCCGGAAAGGAAATTAGAGACAAAGGCACAGATGGAGGGATAGAAACCGAAGGAGGGTAGTTTAGAAATTAAAGATTTGTGCTAGATGCTATCGAAGGCCTTTGATATGTCTAGTCACTCTAGTGCAATGAAAAAGGTCTCACCGAAGTCCCGAAAGATGGATGATCAAGAGTTAGTTAGATATGAAAGAAGGTCACCAGTAGAGCGACCCTCAAGGAAGCCATACTGGCGATCTGTGAGTAAATTATGAGAAGAGAAATGCATTGAGCAGAGTGAATTAATTATTGAGACAATCTTATATAAATGGAATGCGTTATTATCGAAAATTGATATATACAGTATATGCACGCATTCACCAATTTTCAAAGCTCACTCAAATTTGGCAGCAATACAATTGCTTTCAGTAAATTCCAATGGCTACATTTAGCATTTTCCTTTGCCAATCACGAGTAAGCTAATGAATTATGTCGGCAATAGATACCACCGTAACACACGGTAAACATTTTGCCTTACCACCGATATTCGTTGCAGTAATGTATCAGTGATTTGCATCAGATTTATTCGGGAATATTAAAAAAACACTCACCTTGTCTGAGTATTCAATGATTAAAGAAATTCACATACAGCACAATATTTATCAGTAAAATTCACAATAATCAAGAACCAGTATGTCACCAGAATAATTGTTAATTAACGTTCACAAGAACATACGTCATAGTTTCCAGAGTGTTAATCAATGTCTTTCCAAACCGTTCATCTGTCTTTCACCAAAGTAGTTACACATATATTTCACCGACACAAAAATCACCAGGAGCCTCCATGCAAGATACTCACTAGCCTATCCATGCGAAACATCATGGGTGTTACAGAATATTTAGTACTAACATTCGTTGGTTAGATTCAGTAGATGGAACTTGTTAGCCTTGGCAAACAACCTCGTCTAGGGAAAGGAAAACCCTGAACAACAAACCTTGTCATGGATTCCAGTGATCATGGGGAAGAACCACATTGTTTGGGGTATTACATGTGACCCGACCCCACAAAAAACAAAGCCGTCATCACACACAATTGAGAAAAAGGGACCAGAGATCATGGTAAACACGGGCGGGTGCCCACTACACAGGCCCAATACTATTATTAGGGGTCCAATGCCAGGCATGCCCAGCTGCCTGATCTGCCAATTAATGAAGACCCTCCCTCCTTTGCCGAGGTAAGGGAGGCTGTGGCTAAGCTGAATGGTGGGAAGGCTCCTGGTATTTGTGGCATTCCTGGAGACCTGCTCAAAGCTGGGGGTTGAGTCCATGGTCCATTGGTTACTTGTGGTCCTGGCTGCTGTATTGCAGACATGTATCATGCCTCGTGACTAGAAAATGGTTCTGATCACCTCTATCTGGAAAGGAAATGGGACCAACAGCACTGCATTAAGTATCATGGCATTACACTGCTCAGTGTGCCAGGCAAGGTCTTTATCCATATTCTACTGATGCAAATCCGAGCCCACCTGATAAAGGAGCAGCGACCTGAGAAATCTAGATGTATACCCAAGAAGTCAACAATTGACCTGATTCTGGCACTCCAGGTTCTCGTGGAATGTCGACTTGATGCTCTGGGAGATACTACGGCTACGCGGAAGTCCCGCACCTATTATTGGTCTGGTGTCTGGATTTTATACAGGAACAGAAAGTGTTAAGTGTGGTAGGGGAGCATCCTCCTCCTTCCCTGTGAATTCAGGTATGAGACAGGGGTGTCTTCTAACACTTACACTTATCAACACATGTATGGACTGGTTACTGGGCGTGACAGTTGGGCAGAGTTGCTGCGGACTAACATTGGTAATTTCAAGATCACAGATCTTTAGTTTGCAGATGGTGCAGTGATCCAAGCGGATGCCTTGCTGGGTATTCTCAGATTGGCCCTTTAGGCACTACATGAGTCGAAGCCATTGGGTTAAAAGTTCTTTTGGACTAAGACCAAAGTCCAAGCATTTGATGATTTATTAGATGATGCAGTTCAATCTATTCATGCACATGGTGAGAACTTAGAGATCTTGAATAAATTTACTTATCTAGTTAGCGTGATCCATTATAATGGTGCCTCGGAAAATCATGCTAATTGACGCCTTGGCTTAGCATATAGGGATCTTCAAGACATTGGTGCTCTCTTGCTTATAATATGGATGCATGTGATGTAGACGTAACCCTTTCACCACCATTACCTAATCTTTATCATATTCTGTCACCATTATACGATTTCCTTTAGGTTGTAATCTACCTCTACGACTCAAACGGGTAAATACAACCTCCATAAACCCTCTTAATAACAAAGGTCCTTTATAAACTGCATACAATCATCTAATTTTAGCAAAAATCAAAGGTAAAAAGGCGCCATGGTGATGAAGGGGTTAACAGTGAGTTGAAAAGACGCATCAACTCCTTTGGTACTAAATGTCTTCGCAGGAGCATTGGCTATCGCAGACATGATTAAGTCTCAATAAAGCGGCTACTCCTTGAAACTGATAAAAGATATATTTGTTGCATGGTCCATGAACACCAATTTAGGTGGCTCACCTCCCTGAATCTGAACCTGCTTACCAGGTGGGCTCAACAGAGGACAACCCTGAGTGGAAGAGGACTAGGGGAAAACCACAGAACTCATAGCTACGGTAAGTTGTCAAACATACAACAGGATACACTATATGGGCCGGGCAGATGCCTGAAACCTCATCCGGAAGGATACCCCAGAGTTTAGTCGGAGAGGGAGTGCTGCTATGCGCTTTCACAGCGTACGCCTCCCTCGATTGATTGATAAAATAACCATTAAGTGACATTCATACGTGACATTTGCCAGAAAGTTGACTAGAAAACAGGTAATTATCAGTGACCTACATCAGTGAAATAGTTTATAATTACATATGCGTTTGATGACCCGCAGGGAACTACTCTTGGGCAGCAAAATGTGCAGGAGATTAAGGTTCGGGCTAGGATTGGGAGAATGATTAGGATTATCAAGATAATGTATGGTATTAGTTATAAAGATATAAATAGGTAGACAAACTATATGTACAGACACCAATGACATTCATCACCGACATTCACGTGCACATGCAAACAGTACATAAGTACTTCACAAATACCGTATTTTGATATGGATTACCCACCAGAACATTCACCTAGATCTTTCACCAGCATAATAGCATAGATTTCTTAGTTACATTCGACAGCACATTTATTTAAAATATACTTCAAAACTGCTACACCAATTTTCCTAAACAGTAATACGAAAGTACAAAATGTTAGAAATGTTGTGATATATTATTTCATGTTATTGTACTATTGAACGTTTTGCAAAATGTTCTGCAATTGGATTTGTATGTCGAATAACAGATCAATAAATAACTAAATAATGTATTTGAACCAAATCATTATTGAATAACAAAGTACTATATGTTAACAGTAAATTAATCTACCTTTTAAAATAAGCTTAATCATTTAAGAACCTAAACTCACGATTGTACATCAGAGTTCTAAGATTATGCTGTTATTTTAATGTATATATTCACTGTAATTGCTGGCTTTTCCATTACTATGTCTAGTATTATGTTATTTTCAAACTCCTAAATAAATATTGAATTGTCATATTTTGATAATGATATCCAGTTCACCGAAAATCTAGGCCTGTTTTTTTTTTATCACGGAGTACAGAAAATTGATCATGCTCATATATTTATTACATTTCTTATTCATACAATATATTTATATATCAAAACATCGATGTATTATTCGTCTCCAACATGAAAACAATGACAAATTTACATACAAATACTTTAAAGGTTAACGTCCAGGATCAAACTACTGTTTTGTTGGCATAAAAGATCACCCTCATCAGGCATATACTGTATAGCTAGTTAAAGGTTGCTCATATTTAGTCTGCCAATTGGTATTTACATAACATTTTGATTTATCGGTTTTAGACATTATTTACAGCGTGTTGATTTAAAAAGTGAAGGTAAACAAATAATGACATATTGTCGAAATAATTGTTAGTGCATTTTGCGGTGTACTTTTGCAATGACTAACAGCCGTACAAGATAACAAGTTCTTTTTACAACCAAGATCTTGGTTAATCCGTATCACCTCATGCACTGTATTACAGTAATGGTCATGGAGAATCTTAACGTCATCATAAGATATAGCTTACGGCATTTCAAGGAAGTCGCCCGAGTTGATAATATCGCTTTCGAGATAAATATTCAGTAGACTAATTCGTTAATTACTTCGTATTCATTATATTTGTATAATGACTTGTATTGGTTACTAAACATACTGGGATATTGATGTAAGTATGGTTATTTCATTGGAATGGTATAATTCTTGGGCATGTTACTGACCAATTTTTAGGTTAATATTCTAACTGGGCTCAAGAGTTTATCTCCTAAACTTGACCTAAAGTGTAATTAGCGATTATCTATAAAACGCATGGAAGGGACTCAATGAAATTAGGATGCTGCATTCAGTGGAAACCAATAAGTAAAAAAAAAAAAAAAAGACGAGAGAAACTTAATAAGGGAAACTTTAACATCAACGTAACTACCATACGATGGTAGCAAACACAAAAAAAAAAAAAATACAAAACATAAAAAAAAAAAAAAAAAAAAACGGATTCTCATAGTGATTTACATGGAAAGGTCCCCAAACCCCATCACCCATCCCATCAGTAGTAATAGGCTACTCCATCCCACCCTCCAATATCAATGTCACGCATCTTCCTTAGGTCTACAGTCAAAGGACCAAAGTTCATTCCCACCTTTCAAATTAATTTCTCAGCCATGGATAGTGATAGTTTAGGCGTATATTAATGGACTAGGATAGGACGGGTGGCGAAAGAACCCTTTTTTTCCCACAAATGCTTATTATTTCATCGACTACACAAAAGTGGTAATATTTAAGCAACCTTTCGCGGCAATTCACATACTCTGGGTCACAACATTTACGTTCGCTTCTAATATGAACTCTTTTTGGTTGAGGGCCTCACACTCCAGGACTTAATGTTATTATTATGCTGTATATATTGCCAGCAGGGGGCAAAATAATAACAGCTGGCCATGGGATAATTACGGAATAATAAGCGGTCAGATTATGCACGTAACGGTCGTAACCACGAGCCTATGAGTATCTACGATAAAGGTAGTTTGAAATTAACCAAGGCGATTTTGGCTTTGATTGATTCATATACCATGATTCGACTTTTAGGTAAACTTGCCTTCTAGAATCAACAGTTTTGCGAGATCAATCTTGGGTTTTCCAATGCTCTTTGTTAGTTGTATTAGCCATCGACTTTGGTTAAGGTTATCATGTGTCACCCGTTCAGGTACCTCGATAATAATGTCATATACTGAATCTTTATAACCCATACACCATTCCTATATATGGCACTAGGAGGGGTACCCGGCGTTGCCCGGGTTTAAATTCTACTATCATAATCACCATCATCAATCACTACTACCACAATCATCACAATACTACTACTACCATAATCACCGGCCTCGACCTCCCTGTGCCTCATTAAACGGCGACCTCGATTTCGGCCGCTAAATGACCTCCGATTTTGGTTTTGACCTCATCCGTACCCCCATTTTGGGGAGCTGCGAACAACATTCGTTCCATACACCTTTTCGATCGGAGGCCTCCTTCTGCCCCAAACGGCAATTTTCTTCGCATTTTTTTCGCTCCCGTATACTACATAAGTTCTGCCGAAAATTTTATTGAACAAAAGTGTCTCTGATTTTCACTAAACTCGCCTAAAACCGTCTCCAAAGCCTGGGCTTTCCAACGGTGCCCCACACTCCCACCTGGCACCAAAACTGTGGGAGGAGTTTAGTAACAAAGGTCGGGTAACTGACAAACATTGACCTTTATTTATTAAGATACTAGGAGGGGTACCCGGCGTTGCCCAGGTTTAAATTCTACTACCATAATCACCATCATCAATCACTACTACCACAATCATCACAATACTACTACTACCATAATCACCGGCCTCGTCCTCCCTGTGCCTCATTAAACGGTGACCTCGATTTCGGCCGCTAAATGACCTCCGATTTTGGATCTGACCTCATCCTTACCCCCATTTTGGGGAGCTGCGAACAACTTTTGTTCCATACACCTTTTCGATCGGAGGCCTCCTTCTGCCCCAAACGGCCATTTTTTTCGCATTTTTTTCGCTCCTGTATACTATATAAGTTCTGTCGCAAATTTTATTAAACAAAAGTGTCTCTGATTTCCACTAAACTCGCCTAAAACCATCTCCAAAGCCTGGGCTTTCCAACGGTGCCCCACACTCCCACCTGGCACCAAAACTGTGGGAGGAGTTTAGTAACAAAGGTACAAAGGTCGGGTAACTGACAAACAGACAAACATTGACCTTTATTTATTAAGATTACCATCGGAATTTAGTATGTACCCATTATCCAACAATGTTAAGATAAAAAACATATTTTGTCATTAACCTAACCTAACAACCTAACCTAACTTGGGGGCTGCCGCCCCCAGACTCCCGCTGGTCTTATCATTGGTGTACATGATGAACAAATACATACAAATACGGTGGAAGAATGAAACAAATTAGATCTCCACTGATTCAAGATGGCCGCCTTTTCTTACTACCACCCTTATATAACCCACAAAGTCTAATTATTTTTTATTTTATTTCTGATGGTCATGACATCTATAGGGATGATGTACGAGTCATAAAGATTGTATATATGACATCACTATCGAGGTACCTGAATTGGTGACAAATGATAACCTTGTCGACTTTACCTAACTCAACTTATCAACCAATTCATGTTAATGTAACCTAATGTAACTTACGTAACCCAACTTACACAATTTATTTTAATCTAAGTTAACTTCTAATACATTAATGTTACATAAAATACTAGTTCTGGACTTAGATACTCAAAAATGCCGTAAGTTAAGGCTACGTGCGAGGCAAAAGAAAATTATGCATAGACATATAATTCGTACCTCACTACCTCATAGCTTGTTCATACTCAGAAAAACAAGTCTATAATAAGTTACAACACCCACTTACGACATGGTCCGAGTACTACTAGCGTTTGCATCACTGTCGGAATTTAGGATACGATGATCAGAGGGAGATAGGCGCCGTAAATGTTTTGAGAATTCGGCCCCTGGAATACGTATCCAACATGACAGCCATCTCTCTCCGTGGCCCCCCTCCCATGAAACGATTGAGTTCTGGCTCGAAAAACTTTTCACATTTAGTTAAGTGACTGTACGATAAATAGTATTGAATCAAACTCTTACCAAACCTCTACCTTTAAAACAAATATTTCACAACATACCCTAAACAATTAGTTTCTACATTCATCTACAGCTTTAGTTGAAGTAACTAAACTAAATGTTTCTAAATACCCCTGATGGTAACAAAGGCTTTAAAGTATCCCTAATAGGCTCAAAATCGCGTCATATGTCGGAGAGGGTTAAGATTAAGCCGCTCACGGGCGAAAAGGTAGGCGGGGCCTTTGATGGGAAAAAATGAGTATTAATTAGTTGGAATGGGGACAGGAACGGGAATTGGAATAAGTATATAAGGTTTGGTAATCCTACAGGGCAGGACTGAAGATGTTAATGTGAGTAATTATTATAGAAGTGGCCTTTATAAGTTTTTAAGTTAAACGTTTTGTTTCAGACATGCTGTAATGGTATTGGACGAGTATGACCATGTCGGTCGCAAATCACTTTGCCTATTCCTAACATAGTGTGTTAAATACATTAATGTCAAATTCGAGTAAAGTACAGTTCCGAGCACATGAAACAGAGACGCCCCTCAGCCACAGAGAATCCTCGGTGTACCCTTTCTGGCTGAAGAGTTACGATGGGGTAGAAGGGGGTGGTGGGGTGGGGGTAATAGGTGGGGTAACAGACACCACTGTATAAGGTGGAAAGAGGGGTGGGGTGGGGAGGGGGTTCATAGATGCCAACCCACTTTACATCGAATGAATGATTTGAGAGTTGAACTTAATTAAAGTGTCTCATTTTGTATTATCTGATAAGCTAGAGCTGTTAAATCTGTAAAGCAGCATTAGCATTAATAATTGATGGAAATTGTTCAAACATTTATTGTTTGAGGATTCACGCAAATTGGTGCGGAGGAGAACAGGGCAACCAACTGTACGGATTTTGGTACTTTGTGGTTGGCAAGATTGGTGACACCAAGTATCGAAGTGATACCGTAATCATATAATAGTTTTGTTTATAACCATTAGCTATAATTATATAATAACTATCTTACCTCTTTAATTACTCAATACACATTATGAAGTGGACCCCACTGTCATGTGCCGTTGCTGTCATATGCGTGGGGTCAAACGAAGTAGCTTCTGGATCAGTCAGAATGAAATTGAGTACACCTGCTAACTTAAACTAATATTGTTATGCCTTTTATTGCTTATCCGGTCGTATTGCGTCAGCACGATCTGACCTAAGCTGTGTCTGCGCCTTTTCCCCCTTTCCTCAATAAATCAGTTCATAGAATTCAATATAATTATCCCATTAATGGCATGATGTTTAAATATGTTCAGAGTACTATGATCTGTACTGCATATTTAATTAATAGTTTCATAAATAATAGAGGGTGCAAAGGCGGCAGTACGTGTGGAGAGTGAGCAGAGCGAGTTCTTTGACCTGAATGTTGCTTTGAAACAGGGGTGTGTGATGTCCCCATGGTTGTTTACTGTATATATGGATGGAGTCATGAAAGAAATACTATCAAGAGCAGTGGATGTTGGTGTATCGCTGAAAATGGAGGGAATTGAGTGGAAGCTACCTATACTGCTGTTTGCGGATGATACAGTTCTGATGAGTAATAATGAATGGGAGTTGCAGGGTCTGGTAAATGAGTTTGGAACAGTGTGCGAAAAACGGAATTTGAAGGTAAATACGGGGAAGAGCAAGGTTATGGTCTTCGAAAGGGGTGAAGTCACAGAGTGTGAGGTGAAGCTGGACGGTCAGGCTATGGAGATCGTCAACTCTTTTAAGTATCTGGGCAGTGTGTTGAGTAAAGATGGGACTATGGATGAAGAAGTGCGGGAGAGGGTACAACAGGGGAAGAGGGTTGTAGGAACGCTAAAAGCAGTAACACGAAATAGGGTGGTCAGTATGGAAGTGAAGAAGTCCTTGCATGACAGTGTGGTAATCCCGACACTGACTTACGGAAGCGAAGCATGGACGTTGGTTGAGAGACTCAGACCAAGAGTGAGAGCAGTGGAAATGAATTACTTAAGGAGTGCGTGCGGAGTTACATGGAGGGATAGACAGACTAATGAGGAAGTAAGAAGGAGGTGTGGTGTGGAGGTAGATGTGCTGGAAAGTGTGAAAAGGAACAACTTGAGATGGTTCGGCCATATGGAACATATGGAAAGCGAGAGAATGACTAAGAGGGTGTACGAGAGCGAGGTGGAGGGACAGAGAGGGAGAGGTAGACCGAATATGAGGTGGAAGGATAGAGTGAGGAAGTACATGAACGAGGGCGGTGCTGGTTGGGGGGAGGGGCGTCGACTGACTGGGGACAGAGGTGCATGGGGGCGGTTCGTTCGTGGCCACCCCTTCGGGGATCACGGCGTCAGGCAATAGATAGATAGATAGATAAATCATTGTTTGCATAGGCTACGGTACTCTTATTATAATAAAGCAATATGTTTACGGCGAAAGAGGCAATCACGAACATTTGTATTGTTTTCAACATTTCGACTCCTCATCTATAAGTCAGCTTCAGGATGTAAAGTTTCCAACAAGCATAATATCAGTATTAACAGTTGTGTTCATACATTAAACTTAAGACTCATATTATTTGACCTATTGTTATATTTTTCCATTAAACTTGATTTACCAGATTTCAATACACTGAGCAATATATTTGATGCAAGTAATTCGGGGAGTATGAACTAACCATTAGCTGAAGTAAATATAAATATAATAAGAAATAGGAAATCATCTGTCATTACTTAAATAAAATATCTTTGTAGTCCGTGATTACCTGGTCCTCCTCTTTCTCCTTACCTAAGGGGACTTACTTTTGTCGTCCTACGACCTTTGGCATGGAATCGTCATCTCCCTATCAACACTGGCTTAACGCATTTGTTTTTCGATGTATATGGAGGAGTCAAAAGGCAGGTTGCCTGTAACGAGTGTCTCCCCCAAAGTTAAGAGTGACAAAGCCAAATTCTCAAGGGACGTTGGAGTCAAAATGCCTGGACTCACGAATCTAAGTCATAGGATGAAGGAAAGATTGTTTGAGGGAGAGACCGTCGTCATCAAGCAATATCGGCTGAACTCGCTCCTCTGCTTTATTTACTCCAATGTTGGTTTGAATACATTCCCTCTTTATCATTGTTTCGCAATCGCTAATAAAAAGCAGAGTGTATTCTATTATTAACGCAATTATGATCATTTTGAAAGATAATTCACTGACAAAGTCGACACGATTTGAAGGTAGCAACTCACGTGTAAGATAATTATGAACGATAATACATCGATGATTATCAGTGGTAAACGTAATAGGAATAATTAAAAGTGTAGGAGTTCGAACCCGTCGGACGACGCCTTCTATATTAATTTATAATTTAGATACTTTTAAACAAATTAATGATAGATTATCATGTTTAAAATAGGATAAAGTATATTGAGTTCATACAAATAAATGTATCTTTGTTACAGTAGGCTTACAATATTTGAGGATCAGATGTTATTACACTAACTACCGTAATCTAACTAACATAACTATGCTAACCAAACTTTATCCTTTCATAACTTAATTTATAATATCCTAACTTGTTCCTATATCTAAACCTAGATTACCATATCCTAAACTGCAGTATTATTGTATACAATAACCCCAGCCAATTAAAACGTATTGTATATAAAATTATCACAATATCTGTAAATTATTGTATTTAATTTCGTAAAATGCCATTCGAAGTAAAAACTAAAAGAAACAAAAATAATAAAATAATACAAAAATATCGCATCCACGGGAGACTCGATCCCGGTTAATGATATCACAGCCTGTGCTTTCCGTAATAAGCCACCAAATACGATTATTGAAGATAAATGCAATTGAATCAGTATTGTATAGCGGTTTAATGGCATGACCATTTAGCTGTTTTGCAATTCATAATAAATACATGTCGACTTTATATCATTAGTTCGGACTTTTGTTGAAATGTAGGACCACGCATATCGTGGATTTGATGAAGGTTGACGGAGTATAGGCCAGTGTGATAGCCCCTTAAGACTACGATTCCCAGGGAACAAGCCTGTTTCTCACGTAATATATATATAGTAACTTTGAATAAAGACAGTCAGAGCATATCTCAGGTTGCAAATATTTCCTCAATTAATTAGACCAGCTAGCAGTTATTGGAATTGTTGAAGGTTCCTTCTGCGAAATGAAAATTTTTGCCACTACTGTTTGAAGCTTAGTGATATACTATGACAAATGACAATTAATTATGGATGGATATATTATAGCTTATATACTGGCAGATTAAGCAAAATACAAACATATCGAAATACACACCATTATTAGTTCAAAGTAAGCCCGAAAATGTTGTTGCATAAAAAAGGGTGGGAAAATGCTATAGCTTGGTGTATTTTACCCTATAGTCGGTTTCATTTCAGATGACGGTAAATTGAATCCCTTAGCAACTGATTCCTCGATACTTATAATCAATACTTAATGGTGAAATATGAAATTATTACATATCTATACAAAGTCCTCAGAATTAACAACCTATTTCGTTATACAATCTTCGTAATAGTTGAGTACTACAGATGAGGACATGACAATTTACCATCAGCTGAAAATAAGAGACTATAGTTATATATCACGGTATTATGAATATTAACACAAATGTACGGCGATTTTATAATAATTAAAACATATTACCAAAGCATAAATCATGCATATATAATCGCTATTTGTCAAAGCATATTACTTAATTAATAGTTTATTTGCCACAGATCAACAAATTCCAATACTCCCTTGCTCCCACCTAAACTTTGACGGCGCCCCAATCACACCTTCTTTTCCATCCTCGCTAACACACTTCTACCCCCACTCCACAAACCATCACCCTCCCACCATCGCCTACTTCCAACCCCCTTCTCCCCCATCATAACTCTCCAGCCAGAAAGGACACTGACTGAGTAGATAGCCTGAGGCGGCGTCTCTGTTTCATATGCTCGGAACTGTACATATGAATATTGCCACTGCCACTTTGTACAGTTAGTTTAAGTACGTTACGGTAATATAATGCAAATCCTCCATTCCACATGATAAGCAATATTAAAATAACAATAATCCTCGAAAAGGGAATACACAAAAGAGGTAAAAAAGGCTGCGAAAGAATCTTTAGTGATATTTAGACTATTCCATTCATCTTTGAAAGGGCCTGTAGGAGTAAGAGGTGTATGGGATGGTTAATGGGCCTTACATTCCTAGAGGCTCTTCCTAAGCTAAATTAATTCGGCTGCAGAATACTTTACCCAGAATCATTTAAGAATAGTTACACAGCTTAAGTTTACGGTTTTCATATTTTATGTTGGCTGTTCTGTACCGTCTATAGTCTATAGCGTCTACCTTCTATTCCTTCCCCTTCCAAGCCACTTAATCTCCAATAGCATGCGTTTTTCTATCACTTCTCATTCTCACGTGCATGCATCCCATTTACTCTTTGAATAAGATCCTAGCACACTTATAAAACGTTTAAAGCTAATCACATTCCCACATTGCCTAGCATATCCAGCCTACTTAAAATAGCGACTACCCTAGTAAAAACAAATCTACGACAATTGATTTAAATAATGCAACATACGAAATTGTACTCACTCTTCATTCCGCAAGACGGTATACATTAAATACCACTGCTTGCACTGTACACACACACTTTCCTCCACTATCTCTCTAACGCAACTGCCTAAATCACCAAATTCATGTGACTTTTCATCTGTTCTGGCAACTTCTGGGCCTCACGAGTCATTCACCAACCACTCACACACAATAACTTGAACATAATATAAACCCTCTAAAATTATATTGGCGCATATTTGTAAATACTGCTAGGGATATTAATATATAGCTCATACTATAATTTCAATAGGTTATTATATGTATGTAATACAAATTACACAATCAATAATAATTTGAGCTTATTGAGCTGGGATACTAGAACGATTTATCATACCTCAAATGATTCAGAAGTTATTCTACTTGCTTCGAAATAATACAAGCAGTATCAAACTCATGTTCTTGAGTATAATGGTTAATAAGGTTAAGGAGCTTACTGTGAATACTGATTGGATTATTTTATTGTAAAGTTCTTCACTGCTGACTTCTATGGATATACATAATGATCATGGAGGGGGGGGGGGGGATTACATTTGAAATTTAATTTTCGGTACTCCCTGGATGCGTTACAAATCTTAATACAAACTAATCTTTGAAACATCGGAATCGAGGAGAACGATCTGGTCTTGTTTGTGTTTCACACAGTTTCTTACAAGTAATTGAAAGAAACTGTACAATAGGAGTAGATTCCCATACCATAACTTTTATAAAGTCATAATCGCATTGAATATATATATATATATATATATATATTGTCATAGACTACAGTAGATCTGGACTTGACACGAAAATGGAACTTTGCAGATACCTGGACACGGCGAAAATATCAAATTTTCGTGGTTTCGAGGTTCGAACTTAGGGGTTCATTTTCCGATTTTGGGTCCCTTACTGCAAAGTTCTATTTTCGTGTCAAGTTCAGATCTACTGTAGTCTATGAGTTTGTATATTATATGTGTATATATTTTTATTTGTATTTATGTTTTGTATGTGGATGAGGGAGACATAAGGCAAAACTGTCCGACACGTGCCTCCCCCTGAGTTGAAAGAGTGACAGCACCAACATCAAGGAATGTTCGACCCAAAATGCCAGAACACATAGAGATTTAAGAATTTAAATCATAGGATGAGGGAAAGATTGATTGAGGGAGAGAGTTCCAGAGCTCAACTCTTGAATAGAAGAAAGATTGGAAATATATGTTCACTCTTTGGTTAGAGAGTTGCACAGAGTAGGGGTGGATTTGTGTTGCAAGACGGGTGCTACGTACTCTAAGTAGTGAAGGTGGATACTCTGAGAGAGCTCTGTCGAACACTGATTATTGTAATAGCTGTAGAATAGCGAGAGAGATGCAACATTGCGGCGAGGAGAGAGAGATTGCGGAGAGTCGGTGAGTTGACGTAAGTTAATGAGACGAAAGTTTTTTTTCTTCTACTTTGTCAATAAGTGCTGTGCGAGATGATCCTCCCCACACGTGCGAATAATACTCAATACATGGATGCACTGTGCCCCTGTACAGAACAAGAAGGTGTGTGTGTGTGTGTGGTTACGGTCAAGATATTAGCTTTATCAGGTTTTCCTTCACAAAACAACAAAGAACTGCATTTGAATTTAGGTAATATTTGACGACTTTATCCTGACTATGAAGAACCTGTCAGAGTCCGAGAGTTATTTCAAACAGTTTATACCCTTATGCTTTTTGAAGGTCCTTCTCAATTTGAATGCAATACATTTTTAATAAACCGAAAGGAATGAAGAAAGGCATCGTTGTACGGGCAGGTTGACAGTAGGGTCCTGGTCCTGTCATCAATGGACCTTTAAATTGGCTGCAGTATATTTTATCTTGTGAAAAGGGGAGTTGCCTACGCCATATTGAACAAAACCTTCGGACATGAGCCATCCGAGTTGCCATCACCAACTAGAAACAAGACGTTAGTGGTGATTGAAGACTAGACGTCACCTACTTCTTAACAGAAAATGATATACTTCTATTACTTTTGCTCATCAGGAGAAAGGTTTCCCTTGTACTATCGTTCAAAAGAAGGTTTCCTTGCGAAAGAGACGCCAGTCAATTTAAAGGTGAATTCCAGGGGGTGAAACCTATTCAAACTACAATGTCCATTGGGATCTGCTTGGTTTTAGGGATATGATACTGAAGCACTTTCATCAATGTGTCTTAACAACATAGAAATATAGCCTATCTAACTTATTTTATGTGGCGAAAACTGGTGTGTTTACCATGACGTCACGGGTGTCAATGACGGGAACACTGGACATGGGATGATGGGAAGTGGGTGAATCTGTGGTATTTTATGCATGTGTACAGCTGAACATTTGGTTTCACCACTGTCTGGTCAAGGGACTGCGATATATAAATTGAACAGAAAACGATACTTTTGTTGAGAAACAAGCCTTGGATCGACCTCCCTTAAGTTTTTAGCCCAGGCTAAACACTCAAAAACACTGCCTGTATGATTATTGTTGTCAAGATGGGATTATATTTTGCTGTGCACCACATTTGCAGGACCTTGTTCGATCTTTTACAGAGCTTGAGTATTGAATTGAAAGGCATCAATGAAGAAAAACAGGGTCAAATTAGATTTTCGGTCACGTATGTGTGTTTTGTATTATAATCCTTTTTCTCATCAGTTCCTTCATTGATTAGTGTGTTTTAAGGTGGTTTTTCCTTCCGCAAATAATTTTTACCCATTATTTTGCAATATTAAAACACGCCCCTAAAACCATATTTTGTCATTACCCTAACATAACAACCTAACCTAACTTGGGGGCTGCCGCCCCTAGACCCCCGCAGGGTTAGCATTGATATAGAATATGACAAAATACTAAAAATACGGTAAAAAAGTGAAAAATATTAGTTTTCAGCTGATCCAAGATGGCCGCCATTTTTCCTTCCACCCTTATTTAACCCACAAAGTCTAAGGAAAAATAATGTAATATGCAGCGGTAAAGACATATATTGCGGTCACTAATACTCTATGACAAAGCTTTAGTACACATTTAGAACATTATATCCCATACGTGACCGAAAATCCAATTTGTCCAAAAACAGATCTGACAATCCCAGCGCGTGTGCAGTTTACAACCTGCCTCTCCACATACTATTGTCACGAACATCAGTTGTAACTCTCCCAACTTATAGCCGAGGATGCCAACGATGTTTTAGATTAGTTTTTTTTGTTTGTTTGGCATTTAATGGAATTATATCAACATTGTCCATATACATATTACAGTATATTCATGACAAGTTATGACCCTGCATTAAACTTCGTTTTTTCTTTCACTCCAGGAATTCACCTTTAATACAACGGACGACTAAATATGGAAAATACCGACATCGTTCTACACATGGCATTAATCGTTCTACACTTTGCAGAGTCATGCTATCATATGAGTATGGATATTTTTAAACATTATATTACAGTGTAATACGCAAGATAAATGAGCGGTTAAAATGGTGTCCTACCTATGTAATTACAAGTTTTTTATTCTAGTACAACGAAGAGATCGAGCTAAATAATTCCACAGAATTAGTTTTATTCATGCCTTAATCAGTACTATTGAAGACGTTTTTCAATATTAACAAAAGAAAGTCAAGCTAAAGATGTTAAAAGACTTTAGAGAGTGTGCTCGTACTGTAAAAGTCATCTATTAAACACCTTCCAAGCTAGAATTAGCGTTTTTGTGGATGTTCTGACGGTTTTGCTGACATCTATATATCGAGGCATTAGCCAAGTATCACATTTCGAACGGAATATTTAGAAACAAGTTAAGAACCTTAATAGACTATAACTAACGCCGAGTTCTCTCTATTTAATCAACTTTCCTAATATCTTATGCTTTGTTCGGTATGAGAAAGACAACACTCCACGTTTTTAAGAATGCGACCGTAAGTCTAACTGCCAAGGGAATGGAATTCTAGAAAAGGGGCTCCAGTCATGATGCTATTCTTGACTTACAGTGTGTTGGCTTAATAATCTAGAAGGGTTGATAACCTCTGGAGTCCTCTTTTTAACTAACTAACTAATGTAACTGCCTGTGTGCAAATACACGTGTTCACAGTTGCGTGCATTGTGTTCCAAGCGTGTGCCAAATAGTATTAAATGAGTCATAGGTGCTTATCGAGTCCATTAAAAGCTAACATTTGTTCAACGAGGTCATCCTTCATCTTCAGGTAAATACAGTAAGGATTTTAATGACATTCACCCTAGCAAGAATTTGGAATGTCAGTAAAACCTATATCAAGCCATCTATCACATATATTTGACAGCAGCTGCCAGGCACGTGGCTTCAGCCCGCCTATTGCCAAGTCGCCAAGTCGGAAAATATTTACGAGACAACCCCGAGTTTTTCACGTAGTTGTTTTCGGTTTTAGGTAGTTATCATCAACATACTGTCCTTTTAATTACTTAAATTCTCGGAAAAAAAAGCTATTCCCCATTATCCAACGATTTTGAAATACGGGGATGTACGTTTTTATGCCATGGGATACAGGAGGACCCCCCCCCCCCATTACATGTTAAAATCAACAGCTATTTTGCCAGTAGAGGGCCTAATTACAGTTTTACCGCCGTCAATAGGGATAATTTTTGTTTTTACAGTGCTTTATATAGTGTCCACATAATGCATTTTCGAGGCTTGAAACAAAATTAAATATGATCTTTGTACCATCTTTATTCTATTATAGGCTTCAAATGTTGAGACACAAATCGTGATGGTCTCGTAAATAAGTACCGCCAAGTCACTCGCACACATGCTCAAATTGACCTATTCCATACTGGGACGGGATGCCGTAATGAGCGCGTATGCCAGTGCTCTTCTTCTGTGCAGTGCACTACCTGATTCAAGCTCTTGCACCCCTCAAATAACCAAATGGTGATTGAATATATGAAGGTAATGTTGCATGCATAAAATACCTAATAGGTTATGATAAGAAACATATACAAAATGTTCTCGTTATTCATAAACCGTTCACTATTGTTTTACATACATAGGCTAAGGAAAAGCGAAGAAGTTCCAGTCACTTTTATGAGCGAGTGTTGCATATCGATCTAGTTAAGAATCCATAGCAAAATATTTATCGCATAATTCAAAAACGAAGTTACAGTATTGTTAATATTTATAATGGGCCTCAAGTATTGAGTCAATGTGTTTCATTAGTTAACGATCACTACCCCATCAGTGTACACTCTAGTTACTGTCAAGTACATCAATTATAGATAGTATTGGTGTTATCAACATAGGTAACAATTTACAACAATAAAATATTTTGAATTTATTTTTGTTTGTAATTGAAATCGTGGCCTTAAGTGTTCGAAGCTATCGTGAACTGAGAACCGAAACCTTCATTGCAATTGTTTACCTATTATTTAGCCTAATTGTCGAAATTTTCATTTTGCTGTTCTAGGATTCATATTGGGCCAGGATTTGTGTTTTAGAGTGTACCTCGAGTGTAGAGATTTGAATTGTATGGGTTTTGAGATGCAGTGGCAATATTTTGAAACACTATTCAGCCACATGCTCCGAGTTAGTTTTTCTCTAACAATGTTCATTATCTCAAGTTTGTCTTCTAGACGGTATGCATAATTCGTTAGACATGTGTTTCCATGTTAAATAATATATTTATGTAATTTAATATACATGTATAATATAACTTTACTATGCATGTAATTTTTTACTAAGCTCATTCCATACAGAAATCAATTCCGATGTTCGTATACTAGGCAAATAATTACTAAAGAGATTCGATTCCGTTGGGATATCTTTGAACATTATGTCCCTGAGTGTACAAGTGGTTGTATACCAAAAAGTGAAAATGTTGTGACATCAACCAAATAACGTTAATTACAAATTACCATCTCGAAACAGTCAACCAGTATAATAAGTATATAATATATATATATATATATATATATATATATATATATGGATAGGGTGGAGAAGCAAAACACAGGGAAGAGCTATGAATCCTTTATTCTCTAACGTTTCGGGTTATGTTGTGTACCCATCTTCAGATGGGAAGATGGGTACACAACATAACCCGAAACGTTAGAGAATAAAGGATTCATAGCTCTTCCCTTTGTTTTTCTCCTCCACCCTATCTATCTACCTGTCAGTATGGAGCATTCATATATATATATATATATATATATATATATATATATATATATATATATATATATATACATACATTATTTATTTTTTTCTATGTGAGTGAGGGAGACAAAAGGGAGAACTGCCTGTAGCGAGTGCCTCCCCTATATTTGAAAGAGTGACAGGGCCAAAATCAACGGACGTTCGAGCCAAAATGCCTGGATGCACGGAGTTTGAAGCAATTTAAGTCATAGGAAGAGGGAAAGACTGATTCTGGGAGAGAGCTCCAGAGCTTAGCTGTTGAATAGAAGACAGACTGAGAGTAACGTTTCACTCTTGGGTTGGAGAGTTTCACAGAGTAGGGGTGGGATTGTGTTGCATGACAGGTACCACGTACCCTACATAGAGGAGGTGGTATACACTGGGAGAGCTCTGAGGAGCACTGATTATTGTAGTAGCGATATAATTGCGAGAGAGATGCAACATTGCGGCGAAGAGAGAGAGAGAGAGTTTGCAGAGAGTTGGTGAGTGGGTGGGAATTAATGATACGAAAGGCCTTCCTTTTTTATTTGTCTAAGAGTGCGGTGTGAGAGGATCCTCCCCACACATGTGAACAATACTCAATACAAGGACGCACTGTGCCCCTGTACAGAGCAAGAAGCAGTGCAGGGGTAAAACAAATCTTGAGGCGGTTTAGCACACCCAGCTTCAGGGAGGCTGCCTATGCAAGACTGGTAATATGGTCCTTCCAAGTGAGAGTATAAGAAAAAGAGACACTAAGAATATTGAGAGAAGATGAAGGATTGATTTTGTATTGTTAAAGAATAATAGATAGTCCGCTGGAAGTTCCGGACGGGTAGATAGATGGAGAAATTGGGTTTTGGAAGCATTATTAGCAACAAGGTTTTCTCTGCCCCAATTGGAAATAGTAGTTAGATTAGAAGATAAGTGTTGTATGGCTTCATTACGTTTGTCTTTGAGGGGTTGGTGGCTGGAGCGTTCTGGAAAACTAATTGAGTAGAGTAAGGTAGAGTCGTCTGCGTATGAATGGATGGGACTGGAGGTACAGTTGAGAAGATGATCTATGCAATTAGAAAGAGAATAGGAGATAGGACAGAGCCCTGAGGAACACCGGAGTTGATAGGATGAGGAAATGAGCGATGGCTGTCCACATCCGCAGCTATGGAACGGCCGGAAAGGAAATTAGAGACAAAGGCACAGATGGAGGGATATAAACCGAAGGAGGGTAGTTTAGAAATGAAAGATTTGTGCCAGACTCTATCGAAGGCCTTTGATAAGTCTAGCACAATGGAAAAGGTCTCACCGCAGTCCTGAAAGGAGGATGACCAAGAGTTAGTAAGATATGTAAGAAGATCACCAGTAGAGCGACCCTAAAGGAAGCCATACTGGCAATCTGAGAGTAGATTATGAGAAGAGAAATGCTTAAGAAATTTGGAAGCAAGAATAGTTTCAAAAACATTAGAGATACAAGAGTTGAGAGCAATGGGACGATAGTTGGATGGTTGAGAGCGGTCACCCTTCTTTGGGACGGATTGAATGAGAGCAAACTTCTAGCATGAAGGGAAGACGTTAGAGGAGAGACAGAGACGAAAGGGTTTGCCTAGGCAGGGAGTCAGCACAGAAGTCCAGTTTTTTAGTACAACAGGAGGAACACCGTCCGGACCGTACGCCTTCTTAGTATTAAGCCCAGAGAGGGTAGAATGTACATCTTTAAAAGAGATTAGGATATTATGCATAAGTAGGGGAGAGGGGGGGTGGCGAGGGAGGAATAGCACCGGAATCATCCAAGGTGGAGTTTCTAGCAAAGGTATGAGCGAAGAGTTCAGCTTTGTCAGAGGAAAAAGTGATGGTTGCGCCATCAGAGTGAAAAAGAGGAGGAAAAGACTAGGAAGAAAAATTGTTGGAGAGGTTTTTGGCTAGATGCCACAAAGCTTGGGAAGAGCTGTAGAGTTGGATAGTTCAGTGCATTTATTATTGATGAAAGAGTGCTTGGCAAGTCGAAGAACAGATTTGCTTTGATTCCGGGCAGAAACATAGGAAGAATGAGATTCTTGAGTTTTAAGGCGTCAGTTCAGTACCGTTTGAATGCTTCCTCCTTGCTGTGGAAAGCAGTAGAACAAGCGTGAGTAAACCAAGATTTGTTTACATTATACTGAGAGAAAGAAAATGGAATGTCCGCATCCATGCCCAAGAGGATTACCTTGGTAATGCATTCAGCACTCTCCGAGGGTCCTCGGCCACGAAAGCAGAAGTCATTCCATGTGAAATCAAAGAAGTACTGCTGAAGAGCCTCCCAGTCGGCATCGCCAAATTGCCACAAGCGCCGCCGGCTGAGAGGATTGGGTGGCCATACTGGAGAGATAGGACAGGTAACGGAGATAAGTTTATGGTCGGAGGAGCCGAGAGGGGAGCAAAGATTGACAGTTTAAGAAAAAGGGTTAGAAGTCAGAAATGAGTCAAGAATGTTGGGCCGATCACTGAATCGATCCGGGATATGGGTGAGTTGCTGGACCAGCTGCTGTAGGTCATTTAGAATAGAAAAGACGAAGGCTTCTTCACCAGGTTGGTCAGTAGTAAGAGAGAAGAGCCATTGTCGGTGGTGAACGTTGAAATCTACTAAGGTGGAGATTTCCGAGAAGGGAGAGATGGATAGAATGTGTTCCACTTTAAAGTTTAGATAGTCAAAGAATTTGGGAAAGTCGGTAGAGTTAGGGGAAAGAAAGACATCACAGAAATATTTAGTATGAGAATGACAGGGTAGTTTGAGTCATAAAGTTGAGAATTCAGAGGAGTCGAAATCGGGAACACGAGAGCAAGTGAGTTTGTTGTGCACGTATGCACAATATCCGCCTTTGGCTTTGAAACTAGGATAGAGAAAGTAGGAGGATAAAGAGAAGGGGCTGCTGGCAGTTGCCTCAGAAACCTGGGTTTCAGTATGGACATTTTTGGCCCGTTTGGCACTCCCTAGTTTACTAAGCGGCTTGGGGTCACAATATCTAGACTATTCATAATGGATTAAGTATAGGTGTTCGTGTTTGTGGTAGATTGGCTGTAACATAAACTTACTATAGACTAATGATAACTATTACTGTAGATATACGGCAGACTATTAGCACCCTTCAGGTATTGGCAACTATGACGTATTAGTAAGTTTTATGAGTTGGTAACTTATACTAGTGGAGTTGGTAACTGATACTAGTGGATAGAAGATACTGTTATTCATACAGAAACTAAGTCGGTATATAAGATACATATATTGTTTATTCATACACATGGAATTACTCTGCACTAGGCTATTTGAAGTTTTTATCGCATACATTATTAATTAACTTGTTTATGTGACAGGTTCAGCTTTTCAGTGCACATGTTCCGCAAATAATAAGCGAAAGTGGATGCATGCTACTGTATGCGTTGCTTAATATTTATAGCTAAAATTAATTAAGGTGGCTTTGGTAGCAATGGTAGCAAACTGGAAGTAAATGTTGGATTGGGTTGGCGAACTATATACTTATCAGGACGTAATTACTGCTATCATGATTATGTCGGTCATTGGTAACCACATTATTTACTGGAACTACCAATACATTGATAACCGTTCACCGAAGCTGCGTATGTTGGGCAGGTAATAAGTGGGTTCAGTTCAGAACAATCCGTTAAAATGTTACAAATTACCACTCCTGACAAAAAGGTTATGCAGGTCTTGTGGGAAGTAGTCAGCTATCGTCCGAAACTAACAAGAAAATCAACATTGGGTTAACCTGGGCAGTGTATGGCAAATTTTATCCTAGGTTAACGCACATGATTGCATTCGCAGTGAATAACAGAAATTGATTGAAAGATAAACGAGAACATTAAATCTAATGACTCCTGCTGGAAACTATGATTGGTATTGGAGGTTATGATAACTACTAACGACTGGTACATTCTAGTAAATTTGGTTATAATTTGTTTGGTACATTAGTTTTTTGTGATGTTACTTGATAGTGTAGGCTACTGTAGCTACTAACTACTGCATATGTACAGTATGTTAGTAATCAAGTTATACGGTACTTACTCGATATTGTTATGATTATAAACATTGGTGAGTACTTTACATATGCTACAGCCTATTACATACATACATACAAAACATTTTAAAACTGAGTGCTCCACACATACGTGCAGTTTCAGTCTCTTGTCCTAATGGCGGCGTTCCAGGCAACCCTGTTAAGGGCTGCTTCACTTGTCAAGTTTTTGGATTTGAGATCGGCACGTATACTCCAATCCCAGGTCTTCCTCGGTCCACCCCTTGGTGCAGCTCCCTCCACAATCACAGACTTGCATATTTTTACCCAATTTTGTTCATCCATTCTCTCCACATGTCTATACCATCCCAGTCTACTTGTATGCATCACCTCGCCAATACTCTTTATACCTAAACGTCTCCTCAACTCATCATTTGTTATTCTATCCTGCAGCATGGCCCCAAACATCCATCTCACCATTCTCATCTCATTACGTTCCATTTTGTTGACATCCTCTACTTTAACGACCCATGTTTCTGAGGCATACGTCATTGCACTTCTAACACATGAGGCATACACCTTTCCCTTCAGGGAGAGAGGCATTCTTTTCATGGTCAGAATTGGCAGCAGTTCTCTGAACTTCCCCCAGCCACATCTAATTCTAGTGACAGTGGCAGCCTCGGCCCCACCACCGGCAGAGATGGTCTCCCCTAGGTAACAAAACTTGTCCACCAGCTCCAATGACTCATTTGCAAAGTTCACAGCCACAGGATCATCACTTAACACAAGCTCGCCTTTGCACACTACGCGCTCAAATTTCTCTATTTCTGACTTATCCTTCGGCAGGGGTCCTTTTATTCTACTACAGCGCTTACTCCCATGGTGTACCCAATATCGACAGATGCTACACCGAATTGAGTTAGCGCCCACACCCTTTTCACACACTGCACATGGGTATTCACCGCTCTTTTCCGCATTGCCTCGTCTCAATCGACAATGCATAACCTTGGTTTTGTTAATATTGACTCTTAAACCCTTGCTTGCCATGCCCTCTCTCCATCTTCTGAATTTGGCCTAAGCATCTTCCATAATGTCAGCTATTAGGACTAAATCGTCTACATAAAACAGTTCCCATGGGAGTCCGCCTCTAAAAGCTCTAGACAGTGCCTCTAAGACCATAATAAAGAGGAGGGGGCTTAACACTGATCCCTGATTAACTCCACCACGGACTGTGAACTCATCACTCAGTACACCATTCACCCTCACCGCAGTTCGCGAATCCTCATACATCTTCATTATCTATTATACTAGGATTATAATTAAATTTATCCTAGATGCTAGTATTAGATCATGCACTGGTGAATACAGTTATACGCTACTAGCTAAGTTAATATAGGAAGCGTGTTGCTAAACTTAATGTAAATTGTATCAATGCTCGCTATATGAAATTATGAGTAAGGGGCTGATATTCATTATTGCTAGTGGGAGTTATCTTTGGTACCCCGAGTGTAAGAGATAGACATAGTTAATGTAGCCAACTGAGTTATGTAGATTCGTATGACCATGGCACTAAAGTATACCATGAGAAATAGTTATATAATGCATCATTATCTGAGGCTTTAAAGATTTATCGACATACTGCTTTACTAACCAGCTTATTTTGCTAGAAAACTTCGAGTATCGAGTATTGATATTATGATCTCTGCAGCAACATAGGATGGATATTAACTTGGTCTTCAATATGCCTATGTAGTCAAAATAAAACATGTAGATCTCCAAGCTCTCATGTCAATCTGCATTACATATTACTTGGTTATGTTTATGTGTCACGTATTTGAAAATCCATAGAACTCTGTATATTCTCGAAGTCTATCTAATATAATTGTTCGTGCTTATCTCTTTTTAGTATTATCACTATGAACACATCGACCCAAGGGCATGCTTTACAAACAGTTATGTTTTCAAAATAAATGACTCAAAACCAATTATCCACCTTACCTCTCCAATGCTGCTCTAAATGTCTTGGCATCACCATTCCAATCTCATTTATCCCTCTTTCATACCCATATCCCTTCCCTCCTAATTTTATTCTGCAAGTTCATGACATTCAGCATTGACCATTTGAATCAGATGATCTTAGTTTGTGTTAGCTTTGCAGTTGTTAGAATGTTTATTAAATTAGTTTTGTTTAGTATTTAATTCTTAAATATCCTTGCGTAGATTTATCTGGTAGTAGTATTGATATAATGAAAATTTCGTCATTTGATTGAAGGAGTTTATAATACAATTTCCCAGACAAAAACGGTTCTAGACTATATTACTTACCATTATTGAGACAGGGATATTTCTGTAGTACTGGTGCTGGAAAAGGGTTGTAAATAATACTAATTATTTTACGGACTAGTACTTTAGCCTAATTATTGGCGACTACAGTACTGATTTTAACAGTTTTGCTAGGTCCATGCACAAAACAATGTTAACCAAATATACGTCGTACTTTGTATTATCCAATTGGGATAAACTGTTCCATATCAAGTCAGCCTCAGGTGAGTGTTCCGAGTGTTAGGGAATTCCTCTGGAAAATCTGGCGTTTGATAAAAGCTTAAGATGATGAAGATGATGATGATAATGATTATTATTATTATTATTATTATTATTATTATTATTGTTAATATCAATTTTGTTTATCCAAACTAAAATACTAAATAATCTCATCTATATTATCTATGGTATAATTACGTTAGACCTGTAATAACTTAATAAGTAACACAGTTTAAGCTCGAGTTGACAGGGAGTTGAATTTGATCAGGTTAACCCCTTCAGCATGATGACGTAATAATTTATCATATTCTGGTTACCGTCAAACGATTGTCTTTACCTTATAATCTATCTCTAGGACTCATTAAATCCTTTGAATAACATAGGTCCTTCTGAAACTGCATATAATTGTCTAACTTAAGCCAGTATCATAAGTAAAAAGGCGTCATCGTGCTGAAGGAGTTAAGAGTTGATGAAATATGAATACTGACCTTGGAGGTTCTGGGACACTGATTGCACAGTCATGAGCATAAATGCTGCGACATCAACCAGATAACGTCAACTCCTTCCTCACGAGAGGTTTATACTAAGCTGAATATAATCGTTTGACGGTAGCTAGAATGAAATAAAGAAACCATTGTGAGTTTGAATAAAAAGTTTAGTAATACCTTTGGAGTCAAAGGGGCGAACAATATTTGGTTGGTGTCCCAGTATTTATGCTCGTGACTGTACGTTTCCCAGTTTATGCTTCTATTTGCACTCGGGTTATCATTAAGTATACCTTGAAGTTTGCATTTTATTTTGGGTATTATTGAAGATTTAATTAAGCTTAAAAGGGTCTGTGGGAATCAAATTTGGCATCAACTATATATTACACTTGTGTGCAATAAACTTTCCTTAATCTGTAAATAATAGTAAAATTATAGACAGTATGCAATGAAGACACGCGTCATCGTAGACTGAAAGGGTTCAACTTTAATCAAGTGTTTTAGCTCTGCTATACATATACAGTATATATATATATATTATATATATATATATATATATATATATATATATATATACAGTATATATATTGAGAATATATCACAAATACGCGTGAGCCACTAAATGTTTCTAGTCTCTCAGAGGGGATCGAACCATCGACCATCAGGACGATAGCCGACGCTTTAATCAATTACACCACGGCAGTCTAAGACTGCCGTGGTGTAATTGATTAAAGCGTCGGCTATCGTCCTGATGGTCGATGGTTCGATCCCCACTGAGAGACTAGAAATATATATATATATATATATATATATATATATATATATATTAAGCACATGTTCTTTGGTTTGCAGGTTATCCTATGAATCAGTTACTGTATTCGATCACGTGGGATTATATTAAAGCACCATCATACTTTTGTAATGTAATATATTTGTTGTTACAAAGCATACTACTATACATTCTATATAAAATAAAAATACAGATTACAATCCAAAACTACTTCCCTCATGGTTGAAGTTTGTGCTGATACATGAAATAGGCTACATATAGTTATCGTGAAGATCCCCATTGAATGTCGTAATTTTTGTAACACGTTTCCATAGTAACTCAGCCAGTGGACCATTCAGCCAGTAGATTTCAACCAGTGCCAACTTACGCCAACTGATAACCTAACCTAACTGTACTGGTTGACGCCTCCTGGTTGGAACAGATGAGTTGTCCATTCACCCTGCAGCTTACTTCCATTGCTAGATTACATTAATGTCTACATTTCCTAAACCAACCCTACTTTATAAAAACAAAAAAGTTGGGTTGTATGCTACGAGATCCATGAATACATTTTTCTCAAAGCTTTTACACACCTTCAGCTTGGGCTGCCTAAAGTACGACTAACAAGTCAGTTTGAGCCTTTGTGCAAGTGGATTGACAGTCTGTACAGGCCTTATAGATCTGTGTAACCGTCAAAACAATTACTCACATTGGAGTCTACAGTAAGGAAACTGACTATCTGAACTAATGCATTTACAGTTTATATTATTGTATGTGGTTGTTCAAAATAATTCTTGCACTGCTCTTCAATCAACCTAAAATTACCTCTGCTTCTTTTTCTTGGGTGTGTAGAATCAACTTCACTGTTCACCTGTAGTCGGATTCCCCCTCAGGCGTGGCTGCAGGTGAAGACGACCATCTCTCTCCCATGGTGGTGTAACAAAGAAAGGAAATTCGAGGTAAAAGTTTAAAGAGTTTGGATTGATTGTTTTAATGTGTTTGAATTTATTACGGATGTTTAAATGTAATAGTTCATGTTAATGGAGAACATTTTATAGATTCCGTCTGCAGTGTATGTGAATGTCTGTTCCTTTTGTGTGGATGGTTAAGTGTAGGCCCTCTAGGATGTGGCCAGGTATAAACAAAAAAGAAAGAAAGGATATTCATGGTCAATGTTGAAGTATTTCATTGATAGTCTTTAGTATTTATGAATTTGCATGTAACTAACTTCATATTGGTATTTGGTGTTGTTGTCTCACATATTGTGGCCAGCTAATGAAAGTGAATTCGAAGTAATTCGATAGCGTTAGTTTCCAAGTATTTGAAGGGCATTGATTTACGTGTGATTTCTTTTAAAAGAGATGCTTAAGTGAAATTCTTCAGCGGCTCAGCAAAGAGAAGAATATTGATGTAAATGCTGAGCATGTAGATCGATACATTTTGGTGTATTTGGAAATTCTTTGGTATAGCCATTCACTTTAATGTTTGTGTGTAATATGCATTGTGTTGTGGTCTATATTGTGTTGTAGTCAGACAAAAAGACAACATTAAAGATATAATGCGTAGATTGATTGAGTGAAAGTTGTTCGTGTTCAGGGTAATTAATATACAGGTTTCTTTAATCTTTGATGTGTTAATATTACTGTATTGTTAAATAAATGTTTGAGTTTATGATACATAAATTTAAATTAGATTGGTCTTCAAATAGTGGTCAGCTAACAGATAAGCAATGTTATATTGTTCCCCTAGGCAAATATCTACTATTTGGTTGCATTTGAACATTTGGATTGTTCCGGATCTTCTATTAGTCATGCTATTTCCCCTTTATAATATTCATAATAATATAACGTCATTGTTGAACCGTGTTTAGTAGTTATATATTATGTGCAGGCATACATCATAGTATATGCCAAAAATATAATAAGTATGCATTTTTTAGCATTAACAATATGAAGCTAAAACATTAGTATGGGAATACGGGTTGGGAGATGTACAGTTTCACTATATCCATAAATGATATAGATGATAAACTTATATTTAATTGACTTAAGCATTGTACCAAATGAGTAATATTTTCTTTTTATACACGATGGAACGAGAAGCATTTGGCAATTTGTCATTCATCGTTTTAATCTTAATACTAATGTAAAACAAAATCACTTATTGTATGTTAAGACTATTTGAGGTGAAATACGTAATTGACAACGTTTCGCTTAAAACTTCTTCAGGAGCTGTAAGCGAAAAGTTGTCAATAAAGTTCTCCTCCGGAAATAGTGTTTTTCTTCCTCTTACTATAGAAGGCAAAACTTCTTCCCCCATTCCAAAAGAAATACAAACATGTGTTCCTGAAATGTCATTTGATTTGTGTTTGATCTTGATTATATGGAGTATATTAGAAGACTGGTTTGTTTTATTATTGTTATTATTTTAATGATTTTGTTTTATCATTTGGGAGACGGGAGGTGTGGGTAATCATTCCAAGGCAAGCTATACAAATAATAGCTTGGTTAGATTGTATAAATCTGTCTTTGAAATTAATTTCGATGATCCATGCACATTTTATAAACTTCCATTATCTGAATATTGTTCAAGTCTTTTGTATATATGGAACAAAATAAAACTATGTATGTTTCAAGCATTGCTTATTTCGGTTATGACTTCTTTTATTTACAGGCTAAAGGATTGTAGGTTATGATATAAAGTGTGTAAATAATAATTATGGTGTCTATGTTTACATATACATCAAATATTTTGTTTCTCAGTACATTTGGACAATGGACAAGGGTCTTATACATTAGTTGTCATACTCTTTTTAATGAAATCATAAACTAATCAATGTTTTACTCTATTAAATTTACAATTGGAATGAATAAGCAAATGTATTATACTGCATAAGACCCATAGGTCATGCTTCCAAATATGCCTCCATGTTGTCCGGCATGAGAAAGAGTAAGGAGTTGTATATTATGGTTTCTAATAAACAAAACTATTTAAACCAAACAAAGGGGATAAGCAAAATATATGTTGTAGCAGTTTCCTTTAATGACATAAACCCTACAATAAAAAACAAAACAAATGAATTTACATTACAGCTTGAAGTCGTGAAACGAAGTCCTTGTAGGGGACTGGCTCTACACTCTGAAATAGAAAAACACCCTGCATAAGAACATAAAAGGGAACTTATTATTAACTATCAATGACTGTTGAAATTCTTCTTGTTCGGTTGTCTTTCAGTACGGTAAACCGGGATAGTATATACCTGTATATATATATATATATATATATATATATGAATAAATCAAATATAGAACTACATTATCCTTTGATCACTAGATACAATATAATTGAGGCATTTTATATTGTGTCTATGTTGTGAAAAGTGAGTAAAATAATGTATTCATTATATAAATTATTCAATAACGCTTGGTGAAGGCAAGATATAGACAACATACAAAGGCACTTTTATCTACTTCATATGTCTGCAACAGTTTTTTTTTGTCTATGTGAATGAGGGAGACAAAAGGCGGAACTGCCTGCAGCGAGTACCTCCCCCAGAGTTGAAAGAGTGACGTTCGAGCTTAAATGCCTGGACACACAGAGTTTGAAACAATTTAAGTCATAGGAAGAGGGAAAGACTTATTCTGGGAGAGAGTTCCAGAGCTCAGCAGTTGAATAGAAGAAAGTCTGAGAATAGCGTTTCACTCTTGGGTTGGAGAGTTGCACAGAGTAGGGGTGGGATTGTGTTGCAAGGCGGGTACTACGTACCCTACGTAGAGGAGGTGGTATACACTGGGAATGCTCCGAGGAACATTGATTATTGTAGTAGCGATACAATAACAAGAGAGATGCAACATTGCGGCGAAGAGAGAGAGATTGCAGAGAGTCGGTGAGTAGACAGGAGTTAATGATACGAAAGGCTTTCCTTTCTACTTTATCTAGGAGTGCAGTGTGAGGGGATCCTCCCCACACATGTGAACAATACTCAATACAAGGACGCACTGTGCCCCTGTACAGAGCAAGAAGCTGTGCAGGGGTAAAGAACCCCTTGAGGCGGTTGAGCACACCCAGCTTCTGGGAGGCTGCCTTAGCAAGACTGGTAATATGGTTCTTCCAAGTGAGAGCAGAAGAAAAAGAGACACCGAGAATATTGAGAGAAGATGAAGGATGAAAGATTGAAGAATATATGATAGTCTTCTGGAGGTTCCTGACGGGTAGTAAGATGGATAAATTGGGTCTTGGAAGCATTAAACGCAACAATGTTTTCTCTACTTCAAGTGGAAATGGTAGCTAGGTCAGAAGATAAGTTTGCAAACATGCTGTATTGATTTATATCCTTATTGATATTAGCCTCATTTAGTGTAAGTTACATTGTAAGTTAATGTATGAGGCATAGACTAGTCACTTATGTCTGGGTCTTAGTGGCTAATTCATGATGGGTAACCTACTCAATCTATATTTACCTCTTCCTCATGTCATGGACCTCTGATTCGGATATACTTCCTTTGAAAGTTGTGGCTTGACTTTGACTGACTGGCACAACTTTGGTTCAATTCCTGGGAAGAACAAATATGAGCAGGGGTTCTGCTTATACTGTAGCTTCTGTTGACCCAACAGTTTAATTAAAATCATATCAAATGTTCTACAGTCATTTGCAAAATCATTCAGCACAATAGGTCAATGAGGACCAACTAACTACTACTGTGAACAGTTCAACAAAAGGAGGTACTTCACAGAACAATCTTCAATTCTTCATAAGATATCTCTCCTCGCTACATAGCCTACCGGTACATTTCATATTACAGAAGTATCTCGTGGCTTTTGGATGACACTTCTAGGAACCTTCTTCTTACTGATATGGTGCAGGAAGGTATGTGGCCAACCTTTTAATAACCCTGGTTGAAGTAACCCATTTGCAAGCTCCTGCCTCCTTAGTGGGATCATGGGATAGGGTGTTGTATTTGGTCTTACGGAGATGGTTATTGATATTGTGAAGAATCGGCATTTGCTGTGACAGATGAGGTAATGCAGAGTTTGACCCAAGTTTATTCAACGTTTCGCCAGACATGGCTTCTTTAGGAATAACATAAACTTAGTTAGTTAAAGGCTTACAAAGAGATTATGTGAGTCAGATACAAGGGGAGATAGAAGGGCAGGAAGACCCCCATTGAGATGGAGAGAGTGTGTAAGACAAGCTTTGGATGATAGAGGAATGACAATAGATCAGGCAAGGGAAGTGGTAATAAACAGGAATGAATGGAGAATGCTTGTGAATAGATGAGTGAACATGTGGTCATTTGGGGGAAGGGGTCGGGCGCATTTTGGACTAGATAATAGTCCTTCAGGCGCCTGGCCCGGGGAAACGGTTTATATGAAGGGTGCGCCTGAAGTGTGGTGGGCGGGATTGTGGTTTCGCTCTGCTGCATGTCTACCTGCCGAGATCGGAACCCCTCCGGGTGGTCGGGGGCTGGGGAAGTGCTGGAGGGACCTTGGTGACCCTGGTCTCTATGTCTTCTCCTGGATGACCTAGATGTGTGTGAATTTGTATTTTGTTTTTGTTTGTTCATTGTTTTCTGATGTGTTGTCCGTATTCTGGCTCTGTCTTGAGTCGGCCACTCCCCCCCCCCCCAACAAAAAAATAAAAAAATAAAGAAAATAAAGGAAAAGTGGGGATTGGGACCTAGTATATACTGGAGAATAGAATAGTTAGTTAAAACACGACTTTAGAGGCCATCGACCCATGAGGATCATTAACTCCACATTAAAGTCAGGGAGAACGTAAGACTGGAGTCCCCGAGACCCCCCCAACTTTATAAACCTAGGTATACTGAGAATATAAACCCAGAGGTTGTCCTGCTCGAGAACCTCAGATATCTTACTTAATTGCGACCAGGGCTGGAGCCTCTGTACGAGAACCACAATCCCTTGACATAACAATGGGGTACGGTCAGGCTTATATATACAGTGACAAGAGGAAACAACAAAAACTAAACATGAATAATGATTAATGAATTACCCTGGTTTTCCATTTGTTAACATACATGCAAGAGGTTTGGCTAGATATAAGAAACCTTGATTTAAATTCATAGTGTTGTTCAGTACTATATGGGCAGATTCGAAGCACTTACGTTTGACGGTATTGGTTTCACATTTGATCAACTTTGCTTCATTATAATTCATACCATGGCCTGTATCTAGTCTGTGAACTACTGTGGAGTTATTTAGTCTGAATGTTTTCATATCAGTTTTATGTTCTTTGATTATTTTATTCATTTATCGGTATGTCTCCCAATTATATACTTTATTATACATAGTATATGGAATTTTATAAACACCTGCTTCATTGTTGACGATCCTTCGTTTATTTGCCTTTTTCACAATGTTCTCAAATTTTGCAAATACTTATTTATTTGGAAGCATGCTGCTTTCGACAAGCACACATGTATAGGCTAGCTGTTCAATTTAATATATCACCTTTAAGCATGCCAATTAAGAGTGCACTCTAACTCATGGCATTTCTGATTTTTTAGGAAAAGTAATGAAAATAAAGAGCTGTTCCTTTTCCGTCCTAGAGTCAATATGATCCGTTTGTCATATTATCATCACTCTGTCCTCATACTAAAAAAATAATGATTTAATGTATACAACATTATTTGGTTTACAATGAAAATGTGGTGATAACCCAGGTTTGAATCCCGGTGGATCACATATATGCTTTCATTAATTTCATTGGATGTGTTTGGTGTTGTGGTGAAATTTATAAAATATAGATTAATACAAATTAGGATAAATATGGGAAACGAACCAAATTAATATACTATGATTACTGGAATAAACAACACTATTGAAAACTGACTCTAAATGTTTAATTTTAGGTAGAAATCACGTGACTTTGTCTAATATGTAATACATTTGTATATGAGTATGTGTATGTACAATCGGGGGTATTAAGTGTTGTCATAGATTCCAGTGGTTTTCGCTCAACAAGTGTTATTGGTACCTTTATAGTTACTGGGAAAAGTGCTTATCCCTCAGAGTATTAGTCAGTGTCCGAAACTTTGTGAAATATCTGACACTTATTAACCTCGACCGTACAGTACTCAAGGGTATGTGCACTGATATTTATAAATATATGTTAGTCTATAGCAATATCACAAATATTGCATTTAACAATTGCAATTTGGTAATGTACTGAACATATCTTACTCAGGCGTAATATATGCACTGTAAATTGTGACTACTGCAAAAGAAAAATATCTCGAGATAGCTATGATAATTGACTAAGTATTCTACGTATCACATTAGCTATATGTAGGTTAATGATGATGTACTCGTGTTTGCATGAAACCTCGAATAATAGTGTCATGGGTCAAGTTATTCCTAAGCACAACCGTGAACATTAGTGAGGCTACACCCATTTAAATATGTGATCCATGAAGATAAGTTCTGAAGGATTTGGGATATAGTATAGGATTGCGTTGTCTCATTTGTGTTCAATACACATTATAATGGGAGCGTAGCTATTAATGCTCACGACTTTGCAGTACTATACATATGTAGGATGTATACTTAATTGCCCTTACAAATTTCCAATAACCAAGACTAATTTTCAGTGTACAAATCTCTTAAAATTATAGCTTGAAAAACTATAGTGATCTTGCCAGCATGACATTTGAATACCAGACATGTAAGCGACGAGATAATACAAATCACCAATATATGATAGCAGTAATAGAACATTGGATTACACTGTCAATCATTTCAAGTTACACGTTTTACAATGGAGAAAAATTAAAATGAACATATAGTAAACTAAGAGATATAACAGTATTAACCCCTTCTGTACCGGCGACGTCTTATTAACTTTATTCTGGCTACTATTAGACGATTTTATTCCATTTACATAGGGCCTCCATCAATTAAAAGGCTTCGAACTATCTCACTTAACCCTTTTTACTACCATAAAACTGCACAAAACTGCACAAAATCTTAAACTGCACAAAATCGTCCAAAGATAACTAGAATAAAACTAAAAAAGACGTCACCGGTACAGAAGGGGTTAATGAAGTGTTTGTTCTTTCTTACTTTTTTTTTTTTAGTATTTCAAGCCTCCCAAATCTACTTACTATTTTGTTCAGGTCGCTCTATGTGCAGCATGGAGAAGACCCCGGCACCTGGGCATCACTGGCTCACCTACATCTCCTTTGTACATCAGGCACTCTGAGGCGGAAATAAAACACAATACAGAAGGATTAGTTTCATTTATGCACTTATACGAGAATAAGGAATAATAAGAAAAAATATACTTTACTGAATAAAGGTATACACAAGATATCTAATTAATGTTTTAAATAAAGATGATGATGGATGAAACTGGTGTACAGACTGTATGATAGTATTACACGGAACAGGCAATAGTTATGTAGAGCATTTCTAAGTTTATAAGTTTTAGTTCATAATTATAATAACGCAGGTACTTCTCAAGGTGAGTAAGATCGTCGTATGATACCGGTAGCTGTAATATATTATGAACAAATTAATCTAATTGAAAGAATTATACGGATTATTGTACATCATTTGACTGCAAGCATCTTTTGTATTCCGTAAGAAATTGTAACAAGATTATAGTAAAAAATTGTAATCATAATGAAAAGGCTTATGTAAATAACTGACATGGTGTCTCAAAAGGAACTGCTGCAGCAAAATACACATCAATGAAATTTCAAATCTAATCTTAAATGAATTTCCAAAATCCTCAAATACTCTATAGATTACAGTGTAGATGATATATTCATGCTGTCAAAATAGTTGAAGCTTTGTCATTTCTAAGCCATAGCGTGAGAATGGCCGCTGTACCTGTTACGATTTTGGGTAGAATGCAGAGTGCTGGAGTAGGAGGCATATTTTTCTGTGAATGTTTGTGAGTAGTGGTGGAGATTTTTAAAGGGGCATAATAGGTAGATTTTAGTGCGTTTTGTGAGAGTGTGAATGGTTAGCTTTGTTAGGATGTATTTGATATGTATGAGGCTTAGCTTTAACTCCTTCCGTACCGGCGATGTACTGTTCATTATATTCTGGCAACTATTAGACGATTTTGTACAGCGTCAGAAGGACGTCTACTCATTCAAATGCTACAGATTATCTCAATTAATCCTTGTAGCTACCATGTATTCTTCTTAAGCTGGAAATCGTCTTAATGTAGCTGAAGTCAAATAAAACAAAACGTCACGGTACAGAAGGGGTTAACCCCTTCTGTACCGTCCCCGGGACGTCTGTTGTACTTTATTCTTGCTACTATTAAACGATTTTATTCAGTTTAAAAAGGGCCTCCAACCGTTACCGACTTCGAACTAACTCACTGAACCATTTTTACTACCACAGATCCTTCATAAGCTGCACAAAATCGTCTAAATATAGCTAGAATAAACTTTAATAGATGTTGCCGGTACAGAAGGGGTTAATGGTTAATGTTTGTTGTGAACGTATTTGTTTCGTGGTGTTTCGTGGAGGGGAATAGGGGCTAGATATTGGTGAATGCTTTGTGAATGTGAGTGATCATTTTCGTTGGGATATATGTCAAGTGTACAGTAGCATGAGGCGTATATACTGTATAATGGTCAATGCTTTTGTGAATCTTTGTGAGTCGTGGTCTTTTGGAGGGATAGTGGGGTTAAATGTGGGTGCATACTTTGTGAGTGTGAGTCTTTAGCTCCGTTGGGATATACAATATAGGTGTTGTGTATGAAATATGTGTTTATTTTATTTTGTTTTAATGTGTATGAAGGAAACAAACGGTTGGCTACCTGTAACAACTGTCTTTCTCAAAACAAAAAGAGTGACAGAGAGCAAAATTCAAGGTACGTTGGGCTCAAAATGCATGGACACAATGTTTAAAGCAGTCTAAGTCATGTGATGAAGGAAAGATTGATTGAGGGAGAGAGTTCCAGATTTTCTTGAAAGTAGAGGAAAGACTGAGATTTTTTTTGTTTAATTCTTGGGTTGAAGAGTTGGACAAAAGAGGGGTGGGATTGTGTTAAAAGACAGCTAGCTACCTCCCACTTGCCATTAGTGAGAGGGTACTGTGAGAGCTCTGAAAACACTGATTATTGTATTAGTGATAGAAGCGTGAAAGAGATACAACACTGCTGCTTGTAAAGAGAGATGTAGGGAATCTGTAAGAAGTGGTAAGTTGATAAGATGGAATGCTTTTGATTTTACACTATCGAGAAGTGCGGTATGGGGGGAACCTCCCCACACATACAAACAATACTCGATACATGGGCGCACTGTGCCACTGAACAGAGCAAGAAGCTGTGCAGGGTTAAGAACCCGCGGAGATGGTTGAGCGCACTCAACCTCTGTTTTTAGCAAGAAAGGTGATATGGTCTTTCCAGGAAAGTTTGGAGGAAAAGGAGACACCAACGATATTGGGAGAAGATGATTGGTGGATTTGCATATTGTTGACAAATAAGGGATAGTACTGATATTCCTGGGGCATGCCTCGTAATAAATCGGTGTCTGTTAACCCCTTCATTATAACAGAACGCGTTTGTTTTTCTTTTATTTTGGCTATTATTACACGATGTTATTCAGCTAAGGAATAATTATGGAATTCAGAGGGTTGATTTAAATATTGTTTACCTATTAATTCCTTGATATCTTTCCTTACCTGCGCAATATTGTTTAATAATAGCCAGAATATAATGACAACACGGGTCATCGTATTCTCAAGGAGTCAGTCGTATTGCTCTAGGGGGAGAATGAGGTGTGTATTTGTCTTGTATGTTGGAGTTTACATGTAGGTCGTAGTGTTTGTTTGGTAAAAGGGCTAGATTCTAGTGCATGTTTTGAAAATGCGAGTCAGGCATGGTGCTTTATCTGGTTTAAGTGTTGCTTTGTTATAGTGCATTATTACGAATATTTGCGGACAGTGATGTATGTATTGCGGTTTGTATGTTCACTGTGCAGTGTATATTTTTTTGAGCCTTTTCTAGCCAGTGGGGTTTGCTAATATATGTGGCTTCGTCTTTCACATTAGGCTTGAATTGGGATTTGTCTGTGTACTGTAGTGAGTTACTGTGTCTCCTAAGTATGTCATGCAGTGTATGTGATACATGTGCAAGAATGTGTCCTGGGTCGTGTTTGTGAAATACATCATGTACTGTTGCCGAGACACGAACCTGGGACAAGTGTTGTGAATAATTGTCAGAATATACTGTTCTCAAAAGTTTACATAGTGTTTGAAGGTACGTTTATGAATTACCCTATATACAGTAATGTTATACAATTATAGATTTGACAGATTAACAAAGCAAATGAGATTTCAGAGTGAATTTAATTTCAAATGGTTTAATTCATGCACTAGTATTGAACAGCAGTAGAAAAAATACAGATTTCGATCATGACGAGTCTAAAATACAGGGATTAAAAATGACGAAATCATGTGCTTATTATGGTTAAAACATATATCAAGGGAGGGGGGGGGGGTAAACATGAAAGCAGGTTTCAAATTACTGTTCACAGTGTATTGATGAATTCCAATCATGGATAGCATACACATGACATCTAGACAATTCGAACATCCTAAAAATACCTTTAATAACATGAACAGGAGGAGTTATGGAGATATTTACAGGGGAAGAGAGAGAGAGAGAGAGAGAGAGAGAGAGAGAGAGAGAGAGAAGGGAGAGGGCCATGGGGAGGCTTAAGGTTGAAGGATGTGTAATTAAACAAGAAGAACGCCTCAGAAAAAGGGAGGAAATCAAATGCCTGGAAGACTAGAGCAGTGTTATTCAACATTTACTAAGTTCATGCACCCTTCGGGAGCCTTTCAGAAACTCATGTACTCTTTGATCGTTTACGTCACACGCGTACGGCGGTATACACGTATTTAATTTGTATTAGGCGTGTCACTGGCGCGCCATACACCACCACAACGGTATCACATCTCCGACATGCCTCTAGTCTAAAACTCGTTGTGAAAGTATACCAAAATCATAATACTCTTCCCCACACTTTCGGCTGTATCTTCCTATTTGGGTGGGATGGTTCTTTATAATTTGCTAGTTTAATACTGAGTGTAATATACCATTATACTGCATAGGTTTATATTACTTTAACTGCAATATACATAAATTTCTTCCATTACGAGTACACTTACAGTTCTCTTCCTAAAACATATTTTCTTACTGAGCACTCCTATGTACACTGGTCATGGCATGTACCCCTTCATGCACCCCATTGTTTCCATGTACCTTTTGAAAAAAATCATTCACCCTGGGGTGCACCATGCACCCAGGTTGCTAATCACTGGATTAGAGGGTCACTGGGGAGAGCACATACCTCCGCCTACGCTGGCGGAGGTAATGCACTATAGTGACTATACCGATCGCCTCCTAAATGGAATGACTTCTTCCTTGGTGCATATCCTATCTGCCCACCAACTTTTGTGAAAATCGGTTCAAAACTTAGTGAGATATCTCTTTTACAGACAAACAGATTCAACGACATAACCTCCGTCCAACTTCGTTGGCGGAAATACAATAAAGTAAGACTTTGGTACTCAAAACAGTCATAAGTTATGACGTGATGAATATCCTTCCATAGCAATGATTTAGCTGCATTTAAATTGCTTACAATGTCACAACTTGTCATTACTGAAAGAGCAAGGCAGTCAAAAGGCATTGCTATAAAGAATTATATGTTATGGAGGAAGATGGCGCGAGAATTACGATATCAGTAGCCGAGATACGACAGTTATTAACAGATGTATTATCTTAATTATATGGAGATTTAGAGTCTAGGTTGGATTACTATTGGAAGCTCCTAGATATATGGGAGGAAGACGGATGTTGATGAAATGGGGAAAGGGAAATAATATGAGAGGAAAGTGGTTACATAGGTGGGTGGATGTGGTATATGAGAGGGGTAAGGTGGTATATGGGAGGTGGAAGGGGCATATGGGAGGGGGAAGGTGGTATATGGAAGATGGAAGGAGGTATATGGGAGGGAGAAGGTGGTATATGGGAGGTGGAATGGGGTATATGGGAGGGGGAAGGTGGTATATGGGAGGTGGAAGGGGGTATATGGGAGGTGGAAGGTGGCATATGGGAGGAGGAAGGGTGTATATGGAAGGTGGAAGGTGGTATATGGGAGGTGGAAGGTGGTATATGGAAGGTGGAAGGTGGCATATGGGAGGGGGAAGAGGGTATATGGGAGGTGGAAGGAGGTATACGGGAGGTGGAAGGACGTATATGGGAAGTGGAAGGTGGTATAAGGGAGGAGGAAAGGGGTACATGGGAGGTGGAAGGAGTATATGGGAAGTGGAAGGGGGTATATGGGAGGTAGAAGGTGGCACATGGGAGGGGGCATATGGTCTATGGAAGGTGGAAGTGGGTATATTGGAGGGGGAAGGGGGTATATGGGAGGTGGAAGGTGGTATATTGGAGGTGGAAGGTGGTTTGTGGGAGGTGGAAGGTGGTATATGGGAGGTGGAAGGGGGTATATGGGAGGGGGAAGGGGGTATATGGGAAGTGGAAGGTGGTATATTTGAAGTGAAAGGTGGTATATGGGAGGTGAAAGGGGGTATATGGGAGTGGAAAGGGGGTATATAGGATGTGGAAGGAAGTACATTGGAGGTGGAAGGGGGTATAATTATGGGAAGAGGAAAGGGGTATATGGGAGGTGGGAGGGGAGGTGTGGTGGAGTGGTCTTGCCACTGGCCTGGTAATCCAAAGGTCCCAGGTTCAAATCCCGATGTATCAATGGGAAGATATTATTGGGATGGAATTTTTGCTGTACCTAGTATCAGTGCATTACCACAAAGCCCACCGAAATGCCAATAGAATACCCTCATTGTTCCCTGATTAAATAGCACTGTATGAATATTTCCATATTCAAAATATGATATAGGGGTGCAATGCTTGGTGAGTTATCTGCTTAACAGGTGGCGTTGTGTGTGTAAGAGTGAGAGTCTGAGTGTAGGGGGTGAAACAGTGAAGCACGGGAACGAGGTGGCCTCAGAGATGGGGTCGCTTCGGGCCATGAGTGAGCAACGTGCCTCATGTGAAGGCAAGATGGTAGGTGCTCGTTGTACTCTACGTGCTTCACATGTCTCACTCCCTAGACTAGAACAAGACCTCACGGGCTTCACTGTTCATTGTGCAGCGGTGAATGTTCAGGCTCTCAGCCTATGCCCGAGAGGGAGTAAGTTGGAATATAAATAAAAAAAAAAAAAAAAAAAAAAAAAAAAAAATGGGAGGTGGAAGGGGGTATATGGGAGGTGGATGGCGACATATGAGAGGTGGAAGGGAGTATATGAAAGGTGGAAGGGGGTATATGGGAGGTGGAAGGGGGTATATGGGAGGTGGATGGTGGTATATGGGAGGGGGAAGGTGGTATATATGGGAGGTGGAAGGGGGTATATGGGAGGGGGAAGGTGGTATGTGGGATGGAGAAGGTGGAATATGGGCGGTTGAAGGGGGTATATGGGAGGTGAAAGGTGGTATATGGGAAGTGGAAGTGGGTATATGGGAGGGGGAAGGTGGTATATGGGAGGTGGAAGGGGGTATATGGGAGGTGGAAGGTGGTATATGGGAGGTGGAAGGTGGCATAAGGGAGGAGGAAGGGTGTATATGGGAGGTGGAAGGTGGTATATGAGAAGTGGAAGGTGGTATATGGGAGGTGGAAGGTGGCATATGGGAGGGGGAAGAGGGTATATGGGAGGTGGAAGGAGGTATAAGGGAGGTGGAAGGACGTATATGGGAGGTGGAAGGTGGTATAACAGAGGAGGAAGGGGGTACATGGGAGGTGGAAGGAGTATATGGGAAGTGGAAGGGGGTATATGGGAGGTAGAAGGTGGCACATGGGAGGGGGAATGTGGTATATGGAAGGTGGAAGTGGGTATATGATAGGGGGAAGGGGGTATATGGGAGGTGGAAGGTGGTATATTGGAGGTGGAAGGTGGTTTGTGGGAAGTGGAAGGTGGAAGGGGGTATATGGGAGGGGGAAGGGGTTATATGGGAAGTGGAAGGTGGTATAGATGAAGTGGAAGGTGGTATATGGGAGGTGAAAGGGGGTATATGGGAGTGGGAAGGGGGTATATAGGATGTGGAAGGGAGTACATAGGAGGTGGAAGGGGGTATATGGGAAGAGGAAAGGGGTATATGGGAGGTGGGAGTGGAGGTGTGGTGGAGTGGTCTTGCCACTGGCCTGGTAATCCAAAGGTCCCAGGTTCAAATCCCGATGTATCAATGGGAAGATATTATTGGGATGGAATTTTTGCTGTAGCTAGTATCAGTGCATTTCCACAAAGCCCACCGAAACGCCAATAGAAAACCCTCATTGTTCCCTGATTAAATAGCACTGTATGAATATTTCCATATTCAAAATATAATATAGGGGTGCAATGCCTGGTGAGTTATCTGCTTAACAGGTGGCGTTGTGTGTGTAAGAGTGAGAGTCTGAGTGTAGGGGGTGAAACAGTGAAGCACGGGAACGAGGTGGCCTCAGAAATGGGGTCGCTTCGGGCCATGAGTGAGCAACGTGCCTCATGTGAAGGCAAGATGACAGGTGCTCGATGTACTCTATGTGCTTCACATGTCTCAATCCCTAGACTAGAACAAGACCTCACGGGCTTCACTGTTCATTGTGCAGCGGTGAATGTTCAGGCTCTCAGCCTATGCCCGAGAGGGAGTAAGTTGGAATTAAAATAGAAAAAAAAAAAAAAAAAAAAAAAAAAATGGGAGGTGGAAGGGAGTATATGGGAGGTGGATGGTGGCATATGAGAGGTGGAAGGGAGTAAATGGGAGGTGGAAGGGGGTATATGGGAGGTGGAAGGGGGTATATGGGAGGTGGATGGTGGCATATGAGAGGTGGAAGGGAGTATATGAGAGGTGGAAGGGGGTATATGGGAGGTGGAAGGAGGTATATGGGAGGTGGATGGTGGTATATGGGAGGGGGAAGGTGGTATATATGGGAGGTGGAAGGGGGTATATGGGAGGGGGAAGGTGGTATATGGGATGGAGAAGGTGGAATATGGGCGGTTGAAGGGGGTATATGAGAGGTGAAAGGTGGTATATGGGAGGTGGAAGGGGGTATATGGAAGGTGGTATATGGGAGGAGGAAGGTGGTATATGGAAGGGGGATGGGGGTATATGGTAGGTAAAAGGGGGTGTATGGGAGGTGGAAGGTGGTATATGGGAGGTGGATGGGGGTATATGGGAGGTGGTAGGTGGTATATGGGAAGGAGAAGTTGGCATATTGGAGGTGGAAGGTGGTATATGGGAGGTGGATGGTGGTATATGTGAGGTGAAAGGTGGTATATGGAAGGAGGAAGGTGGTATATGGGAGGTGGAAAGGGGTATATGGGAGTTCGAAATTGGTATATGAGAGGTAGAAGGGGCGCGTATATGGTAGGTGAAAGGGATATGTGGGAGGTGGAAGGGGGTATATGGGAGGGGAAAGGTGGTATATGGGAGGTGGAAGGGGGTATATGGGATGGGAAAGGTGGTATATGGGATGTGGAAGGGGGTATATGGAAGGGGGAAGGGGGTGTATGGAAGGGGGTATATAGGATGTGGAAGGTGGCATATGGGAGTTGGAAGGTGGTATATGAGAGGTGGAAGGGGGTATATGGGAGGGGAAAGGGGTATATAGGATGTGGAAAGGATAACATAGGAGGTGGAATGGGGTTTATGGGAGGTGGAAGGGGGTATATGGGAGGTGGGAGGTGGTATATGGGAGGTGGAAGGTGGTATATGGGAGGGGGAAGGGGGCATATAGGATGTGGAAGGGTTTTACATAGGAAGTGGAAGGGGGTATATGGGAAGAGGAAAGGGGTATATGGGAGGTGCAAGAGGGTATATGGGAGGTAGAAGGAGGTATATGGGAGGTGCAAGGTGGTATATGGAAGGAGGAAGGTGGTATATGGGAGGTGGAAGGGGTATATGGGAGGGGGAAATTGGAATATGAGAGGTGGAAGGTGGTGTATGGGAGCTGGAAGGTGGTATATGGGAGGTGGAAGAGGGTATATGGGAGGTGCAAGGTGGTATATGGAAGGAGGAAGGTGGTATATGGGAGGTGGAAGGGGTATATGGGAGGGGGAAATTGGAATATGAGAGGTGGAAGGTGGTGTATGGGAGCTGGAAGGTGGTATATGGGAGGTGGAAGAGGGTATATGGGAGGGGGAAGGGGGTATATAAGATGTGGAAGGGAGTACATAGGAGGTGGAAGGGGGTATATGGGAAGAGGAAAGGGGTATATGGGAGGTGGAAGAGGGTATATGGGAGTTGAAAAGGGGTATATGGGTGGTGGAAGTGGGTATATGGGAGATGAAGGGTGGTATATGGGAGGTGGAAGGTGGTACATGGGAGGTGGAAGGGGGTATATGGGAGGTGGAATGTGGTATATGGGATGGAGACGGTGGAATACGGGCGGTTCAAGGGGGTATATGGGAGGTGGAAGGGGGTATATGGGAGGTGGAATGGGGTATATGGGAGGTGGAAGTTGGTATACAGGAGGAGGAATGTGGTATATGGGAAGGGGAAGGGGATATAAATTATGGGATGTGAAAGGGGGAATATGGGAGGAGGAAGGTGGTATATGGTAGGTGGAAGGGGGTATATGGGAGGTTGGAGGTGGTATATGGGAGGGGGAAGTTGGCATATGGGAGGTGGAAGGTGGTATATGGGAGGTGGAAGGTGGCATATGGGATGTGGAAGGTAGTATATGGGAAGAGGAAGGTGGTATATGGGAGGTGGAACGGGGTATATGGGAGGTGGGAGGCGGTATATGGGAGGGGGAAGAGGTATATGGGAGGAAGAAGGGGTATATGGGAGGAGAAAGGGGGTTGATGGGAATTACGATATCAGTAGCCGAGATACGACAGTTAATAACAGATGTATTATCTTAATTATATGGAGATTTATAGTCTAGCTTGGATTATTATTGGAAGCTCCATGATACATTGGGACGAAGGAGGATGTTGATGAAAAGGGGAAAGGGAAATAATATGAGGGGAAAGTGGCTACATAGGTGGGTGGATGTGGTATATGAGAGGGGTAAGGTGGTATATGGGAGGTGGAAATTAGGGTATATGGGAGGGGGAAGGTGGTATATGGGAGGTATAAAGAGGTATATGGGAGGGAGAAGGTGGTATATGGGAGGGGGAAGGTGGTATATGGGAGGTGGAAGGTGGTATATGGGAGGTGGAAGGTGGTATATGGGAGGAGGAAGGTGATATATGGGATGTGGAAGGTGGTATATGGGAGATGGAAGATGTTATATGGAAGGAGGAAGGTGATATATGGGAGGTGGAAGGGGGTATATGGGAGGAGGAAGGTGGTATATGGGAAGTGGAAGGGCGTATATGGGAGGTGGAAAGTGGTATATGGGAGGTGGAAGGGGGTATATGGGAAGAGGAAGGGCGTATACGGGAGATGGAAGGTGGTATATGGGAGGAGAAAAGGGGTACATGGGAGGTGGAAGGTGGCATATGGGAGGTGGAATGGGGTATATGGGAGGTGGAAGGTGGTATATATGGGAGGTGGAAGGTGGTATATGGGAGGGGGAAGCGGGTATATAGGATGTGGAAGGGATTACATAGGAGGTGGAAGGGGGTATATGGGAAGAGGAAAGGGGTATATGGGAGGTGCAAGAGGGTATATGGGAGGTGGAAGGTGGTATATGGAAGGAGGAAGTTGGTATATGGGAGGTGGAAGGGGTATATGGAATTGGGAATTTGGTATACGAGAGGTGGACGGTGGTGTATGGGAGGTGGAAGGTGGTATATGGGAGGTGGAAGAGGGTATATGGGAGGGGGAAGGGGGTATATAGGATGTGGAAGGGAGTACATAGGAGGTGAAAGGGGTTAAATGGGAAGAGGAAAGGGGTATATGGGAGGAGGAAGAGGGTATGTGGCGGGTGGAAGGGGGTATATGGGAGATGAAGGGTTGTATATGGGAGGTGGAAGGAGGTATATGGGAGGTGGAAGGGGGTATATGGGAGGTGGAAGGTGGTATATGGGAGGGGGAATGTGGTATATGGGATGGAGACGGTGGAATATGGGCGGTTGAAGTGGGTATATGGGAGATGGAAGGGGGTATATGGGAGGTGGAAGGGGGTATATGAGAGGTGGAAGGTGGTATATGGGAGGTGGAAGGTGGTATATGGGAGGAGGAAGGTGATATATGGGATGTGGAAGGTGGTATATGGGAGATGGAAGATGTTATATGGAAGGAGGAAGGTGGTATATGGGAGGTGGAAGGGGGTATATGGGAGGAGGAAGGTGGTATATGGTAAGTGGAAGGACGTACATGGGAGGTGGAAAGTGGTATATGGGAGGTAGAAGGGGGTATATGGGAAGAGGAAGGGGGTATACGGGAGATGGAAGGTGGTATATGGGAGGAGAAAAGGGGTACATGGGAGGTGGAAGGTGGCATATGGGAGGTGGAAGGGGGTATATGGGAGGTGGAAGATGGTATATATGGGAGGTGGAAGGTGGTATATGGGAGGGGGAAGCAGGTATATAGGATGTGGATGGGATTACATAGGAGGTGGAGGGGGGTATATGGGAAGAGGAAAGGGGTATATGGGAGGTGCAAGAGGGTATATGGGAGGTGGAAGGTGGTATATGGAAGGAGGAAGTTGGTATATGGGAGGTGGAAGGGGTATATGGAAGGGGGAATTTGGTATACGAGAGTTGGACGGTGGTGTATGGGAGGTGGAAGGTGGTATATGGGAGGTGGAAGAGGGTATATGGGAGGGGGAAGGGGGTATATAGGATGTGGAAGGGAGTACATAGGAGGTGGAAGGGGTTAAATGTGAAGAGGAAAGGGGTATATGGGAGGAGGAAGAGGGTATGTGGCAGGTGGAAGGGGGTATATGGGAGATGAAGGGTTGTATATGGGAGGTGGAAGGAGGTATATGGGAGGTGGAAGGGGGTATATGGGAGGTGGAAGGTGGTATATGGGAGGGGGAATGTGGTATATGGGATGGAGACGGGGGAATATGGGCGGTTGAAGTGGGTATATGGGAGATGGAAGGGGGTATATGGGAGGTGGAAGGGGGTATATGAGAGGTGGAAGGTGGTATATGATAGGAGGAATGTGGTATATGGAAGGGGGAAGGGGATATTTGGGAGGTGAAAGAGGGAATATGGGAGGAGGAAGGTGGTATATGGGAGGTGGAAGGGGTGATATGGGAGGTTGGAGGGGGTATATGGGAGGGGGAAGTTGGCATATGGGAGGTGGAAGGTGCTATATGGGAGGTGGAAGGTGGCATATGGGAGGTGAAAGGTGGTATATGGGAAGAGGAAGGTGATATATGGGAGGTGGAAGGGGGTATATGGGAGGTGGGAGGCGGTATATGGGAGCGGGAAGAGGTATATGGGAGGAAGAAGGGGTATACGGGAGGAGGAAGGGGGTATATGGGAATTTCGATATCAGTAGCCGAGATACGACAGTTAATAACAGAGGTATTATCTCAATTATATGGAGATATAAAGTCTAGCTTGGATTATTATTGGAAGCTCCACGATACATGGGAGGAAGGAGGATGTTGATGAAATGTGGAAAGGGAAATAATATGAGGGGAAAGTGGCTACATAGGTGGGTGGATGTGGTATATGAGAGGGGTAAGGTGGTATATGGGTGGTGGAAGAGAGTATATTGGTGGTGGAAGGTGGTATATGGGAGGGGGAAGTTTGCATATGGAAGGTGGGAGGTGGTATATGGGAGGTGGTATATGGGAGGTGGAAGGCGGTATATGGGATATGAAAGGTGGTATATGGGAGGAGGAACGTGGTATATAAGAGGGGGAAGGGGGTATATGGGGGGGGGGGAAGGGGTTTATATGGGAGGAAGAAGGTAGTATATGGGAGGTAGAAGGGGTATACAGGAGGAGGAAGGTGGTATATGGGAGGTGGAAGGGGGTGTATGGGAGGGGGAAAGGGGCATTTGGGAGGAAAAAGGGAATATATGGCAGGTGGAAGGTGGTATATGGGAGTTGAAAGGTGGTATATGGGAGGTGGAAGGGGGTATATGGGATGTGGAAGGGGGTATATGGAAGGTCGTATATGGTAGCGGGAAAGGGGTATATGGGAGGTGGAAGGGAGTATATGGGAGGTGGTATATGAGAGGTGGAATGTCGTATATGGGATGTGGAAGGGGGTATATATGGGAGGTGGAATATGGGAGCGGGAAGAGGGTATATGGGAGGAGGAAGGGGTATATGGGAGGAGCAAGAGGGTATATGGGAGGCGGAAGGGATTATATGGGAGGTGGTGTATGGGAGCGGGAAAAGGGTATATGGGAGGAGGAAGAGGTATATGGGAAGAGCAAGGGGATATATGGGAGGAGGACGGTGGAATATGGGATGCGGACGGTGGAATAGGGGATGAGGAAGGTGGTATATGGGAAGTGGAAGGGGGTATATGGGAGGTGGAAGGTGGTATATAGGAGGAGGGAGGTGGTAGGTATATGGGAGGGAAAAGGGGGTATATTGGAGGTGGAAAGGGGTATATGGGAGGTGGAAGGGGGTATATGGGAGGAGGTAAGTAGTATATGGGATGAGGAAGGGGGTACATGGGAGTGGGGTATATGGGAGGGAGAAGGGGAATATGGGAGGTGGAAGGGGGTATATGTGAGGTGGAAGGGTGTATATTGGAGATGGAAGGTGGTATATGGGAGGAGGAAGGTGGTATATGGGAGGTGGAATGTGGTATATGGGAGGTGGAAGGGGGCATATTGGAGGTGAAAGGTGAAATATGGGAGGTGGAAGGAGGTATATGGGAGGTGGAAGGAGGTATATGGGAGGTGGAAGGTGGTATATGGGAGGTGGAATGGGGTATAATATAAGGGGACTTCACTCTAACATCAATTCTGTACACCAATTTCTTCAAGCAGAATCCCCTACTCTCCTTTTTTTGACAGAGACTCAAGTAACATCCACATCTGACACGTCTAGATTTAATTTTCCAGGTTATCACCTGCTCCAAATTTCAGATCTAAAGGAGGTGTATGTTGCTTAGCAAAATCTGAAATTGCCCTGGAGGAGGTTACTAGTTTCAATTGTCCCTATTTTGTTTATTCTATATACAAATTAATTTCTGCTGGTAAATTTAAAAATATATGTTGCATCTACCGCTCCCCAAATACTCCTGCAGAGCAAAGTCTTTTTGATTCTCTGTCCTCACAACTCAGTGTCCTCAACTTAAATGCTTCTTCTGAAATCACTGTGTTGGGTGATTTTAATGTCCATAATGTTGAATGGCTCACTCATTCAGCCAGGACTGATGATGCTGGTCTTGAATGTGAGCTATTTGCAGACTCATTTAATCTCACTCAACTAGTCAACCAACCCTCCCGTGTACCAGATAATCCTAATCATAATTCCCACCTACTGGACTTATTTTTAACAACCAATTCAGAAAATTATGATGTTACAGTGTGGTCCCCGCTTGGATCTTCTGATCACTGTCTGATACAGGCCACCTGTCTATCACCTACCACACCTTCCCACTCTGAACCTGTTTTGGTGACTAAATGGCATTAAAATAGGGCAGACTGGGAGGGTCTTCAAGGTTTCTTTATTGATATTCCCTGGACCTCTTTCTTTTCTAATGATGCACACTCCACCTTGAGCCACATACAAGATTTTGTAAACATTGGAATGGAATCTTTTATTCCTCATCAAAAGTACATTAAAAGATCTAATTCACCTAAATGATTTGACCATAATTGTGCTAGAGTAACTGAACAAAAAGCAATGGCCTACAATGCATACACAAGATCAAACACACATGAAGCCTTTAATTACTTTAGAAACATCAGAAATCATGCCAAAACTGTATTAAACCTAACTAAATCAAGCTTTCTCCACAAGCAGGCAAATAAACTTCTAAATAATCCAAATGATAACAAAATATTTTGGTCTACTCTTAACTCATTCAAATCCAACTTCACAACTGCTTCATCCATTCCACCATTAAAATCTCCGACTGGCAATCTTGTAAGTGACCCACGAGGTAAAGCTAACCTTCTTGCGGATATTTTTTCCACCAACTCAACCTTAGATGAAATAAATCAAGATGTCCCTGTACTTAATTTTAATTCGCCTGAAATTCCCTCACTTAAGATCCACACCAGACATGTCAAAACTATTTTGCAGAATCTCTCGGTAGATAAGGCTCCTGGTCCAGATGAAATTCCTCCAATAGTACTTAAGAATTGCTCCTTGGTGCTCGCTCCTGTATTGGCAAAAAATTTCCGTCTATGTACTCATACCTCATGCTTCCCAGTACCCTGGAAAGAAGCAAACATCCATCCAGTTCCTAAAAAAGGTGCCTCTTCAGATCCATCAAACTACAGACCAATAGCTATAACTTCCACTCATGGTAAAGTCTTTGAAATTATATTAAATAATCACATAATTAAGCATCTTGAGAATAATAAATTAATCAGTGATAGGCAATATGGTTTTAGACGATGTCGATCAACTGCAGACATTCTTTGCCTTCTTACGCATCAAATCAACCAAGCTACAGACCAACATGGTGAAACACATACAATAGCACTGGATATATCAAAGGCATTTGATAGAGTCTGGCATCAATCCTTATTGTCGAAGATGTCACACTACGGCCTTGCATCATTAGTTCCACTAATTTCTTCTTATCTTCATAACAGAAAAATACGTGTAATGGTAGATGGCCTTTATTCTCAATTTCACTCAATAAATGCTGGTGTTCCCCAGGGATCAGTTTTGGCCCCAACTCTGTTCCTCATTCATATCAATGATCTCATATCTACCACTCATAATCCAATACATTCCTATGCAGATGACTCAACACTCCACAGTTCCTTCACATTTACCAATTCTTTCACCCAACCCGATCTTATAAATTCAAAAATAAGCACTGCAATTTCTCTGAACCAGGACCTTTCTAGAATTGAAGAATGGGGACAAAAGAATCTAGTTTCCTTTAATGCACAGAAAACCAAGTACATTCAATTTTCTAACCGACAGAATCTCACTGACTCCCATATATTTTTTAATGATGTAAATATTCCCACTTCCCCTAGTATTGACATTCTCGGTGTAACATTAACTACTAACTTGAGCTGGACACATTATGTTAGAAGCATTGCTAAGAATGCCTCTAAAAAACTGGGACTCCTGTACAGAGTTCGAGAATTCTTCACTGACGAGCAGTTGGCCGTAATATATAAAAGTCATGTGCGTTCTCAGATGGATTACTGTTCACCTCTGTGGAGTGGAAGTGGAGTGGTTGCATTGAGGCAGTTGGACAAAATTCAAAATAAAGCTATTAGATTAATCAATAACCCTGCAATCACACAGGACCTTCCTACATTATCCATACGAAGAAACGTTGCATCCCTTGCATTATTCTACAGATATTTTCACAACAATTGTTCCGAGGAACTTGCTTCAATTGTGCCGCCTCTCCACATCTTTCCCCGTAGAACTAGGGCAGCTGAGAGCGCCCATGAATTTACACTTTCTCCTCCACAATGCAGAACTTCTGCTTATCAAAATTCATTTATCCCTAGAACTACTACTCTTTGGAATTCACTTCCCTCGAATTGCTTTCCACAAACTTACAATCTACAAACGTTTAAATCCAGTTGTTACAAACATTTTATGAATGGAGGATGCCTTTAGGCACATGGACCTTTTTGTTATATCTGTGTTTTTCCTTCCTCCGTTCATTGTCTTTTAAAAAAAATAAAAAAATATGGGAGGTAGTATATGGGAGGGGGAAAGGGGTATATGGGAGGAGGAAGGGAATGAATGGTAGGTGGAAGGGGGTATATGGGAGGTGGTATATGGGAGCGGGAAGAGGGTATATGGGAGGAGCCAGGGGGTTATATGGGAGGAGGAAGTTAATATATGAGAGGTGGAAGGGGGCATATGAGAGGTGGAAGGGGGTATATGGGAGGCGGAAGTGGGTGTATGGGAGGAGGAAGGGGGTATAAGGGAGGTGGAAGGTGGGATATGGGAAGAGGAAAGGGGTATATGGGAGGTGTGGTGGAGTGGTCTTGCCACTGGCCTGGTAATCCAAAGGTCCCAGGTTCAAATCTCGATGTATCAATGGGAAGATATTATTGGGATGGAATTTTTGCTGTACCTAGTATCAGTGCATTACCACAAAGCCCACCGAAACGCCAATAGAATACCCTCATTGTTCCCTGATTAAATAGCACTGTATGAATATTTCCATATTCAAAATATGATATAGGGGTGCAATGCCTGGTGAGTTATCTGCTTAACAGGTGGCGTTGTGTGTGTAAGAGTGAGAGTCTGAGTGTAGGGGGTGAAACAGTGAAGCACGGGAACGAGGTGGCCTCAGAGATGGGGTTGCTTCGGGCCATGAGTGAGCAACGTGCCTCACGTGAAGGCAAGATGGCAGGTGCTCGTTGTACTCTACGGGCTTCACATGTCTCACTCTCTAGACTAGAACAAGACCTCACGGGCTTCACTGTTCATTGTGCAACGGTGAATGTTCAGGCTCTCAGCCTATGCCCGAGAGGGAGTAAGTTGGAATATAGATACAAAAATAAAAAAAAAAATAAAAAATAAAATGGGAGGTGGAAGGGGGTATATGGAAGGTGGATGGTGGCATATGAGAGGTGGAAGGGAGTATATGAGAGGTGGAAGGGGGTATATGGGAGGTGGAAGGGGGTATATGGGATGTGGATGGTGGTATATGGGAGGGGGAAGGTGGTATATATGGGAGGTGGAAGGGGGTATATGGGAGGGGGAAGGTGGTATATGGGATGGAGAAGGTGGAATATGGGCGGTTGAAGGGGGTATATGGGAGGTGAAAGGGGGTATATGCGAGGTGGAAGGGGGTATATGGAAGGTGGAAGGGGGTATATGGAAGGTGGTATATGGGAGGAGGAAGGTGGTATATGGAAGGGGGAAGGGGGTATATGGGAGGTGAAAGGGGGTGTATTGGAGGTGGAAGGTGGTATATGGGAGGTGGAAGGGGGTATATGGGAGGTGGTAGGTGGTATATGGGAAGGAGAAGTTGGCATATTGGAGGTGGAAGGTGGTATATGGGAGGTGGATGGTGGTATATGGGAGGTGAAAGGTGGTATATGGAAGGAGGAAGGTGGTATATGGGAGGTGGAAAGGGGTATATGGGAGTTCGAAATTGGTATATGAGAGGTAGAAGGGGCGCGTATATGGTAGGTGAAAAGGGTATGTGGGAGGTGGAAGGGGGTATATGGGAGGGGAAAGGTGGTATATGGGAGGTGGAAGGGGGTATATGGGATGGGAAAGGTGGTATATGGGAGGTGGAAGGGGGTATATGGAAGGGGGAAGGGGGTATATAGGAAGTGGAAGGTGGCATATGGGAGTTGGAAGGTGGTATATGAGTGGTGGAAGGGGGTATATGGGAGGGGGAAGTGGTATATAGGATGTGGAAGGGATTATGTAGGAGGTGGAAGGGGGTATATGGGAGGTGGAAGGGGGTATATGGGAGGTGGGAGGTGGTATATGGGCGGTGGAAGGTGGTATATGGGAGGGGGAAGGGGGCATATAGGATGTGGAAGGGTTTTACATAGGAAGTGGAAGGGGATATATGGGAAGAGGAAAAGGGTATATGGGAGGTGCAAGAGGGTATATGGGAGGTGGAAGGAGGTATATGGGAGGTGGAAGGAGGTATATGAAAGGAAGGTGGTATATGGGAGGTGGAAGGAGTATATGGGAGGGGGAAATTGGTATATGAGAGGTGGAAGGTGGTGTATGGGAGCTGGAAGGTGGTATATGGGAGGTGGAAGAGGGTATATAGGAGGGGGAAGGGGGTATATAAGATGTGGAAGGGAGTACATAGGAGGTGGAAGGGGGTATATGGGAAGAGGAAAGGGGTATATGGGAGGTGGAACAGGGAATATGGGAGGTGAAAAGGGATATATGGGAGGTGATAGGGGTATATGGGAGATGAAGGGTGGTATATGGGAGGTGGAAGGTTGTACATGGGAGGTGGAAGTGGGTATATGGGAGGTGGAATATGGTATAGGGGATGGAGACGGTGGAATACGGGCGGTTAAAGGGGGTATATGGGAGGTGGAAGGGGGTATATGGGAGGTGGAAGGTGGTATATAGGAGGAGGAATGTGGTATATGGGAAGGGGAAGGGGATATATGGGAAGTGAAAGGGGGAATATGGGAGGAGGAAGGTGGTGTATGGGAGGTGGAAGGGGGTATTTGGGAGGTTGGAGGTGGTATATGGGAGGGGGAAGTTGGCATATGGGAGGTGGAAGGTGGTATATGGGAGGTGGAAGGTGGCATACGGGAGGTGGAAGGTGGTATATGGGAAGAGGAAGGTGGTATATGGGAGGTGGAAGGGGGTATATGGGAGGTGGGAGGCGGTATATGGGAGGGGGAAGAGGTATATGGGAGGAAGAAGGGGTATATGGGAGGAGGAAGGGGGTATATTTTTTTTTTTTTTTTTTTTTTTTTTTAAGAGATAATGAACGGAGGAAGGAAAAACACAGATAAAACAAAAAGGTCCATGTGCCTAAAGGCATCCTCCATTCATAAAATGTTTGTAACAACTGGATTTAAACATTTGTTGATTGTAAGTTTGTGGAAAGCAATTCGAGGGAAGTGAATTCCAAAGAGTAGTAGCTCTGGGGATAAATGAATTCTGATAAGCAGAAGTTCTGCATTGTGGAGGAGAAAGTGTAAATTCATGGGCGCTCTCAGCTGCCCTAGTTCTACGGGGAAAGATGTGGAGAGGCGGCACAATTGAAGCAAGTTCCTCGGAACAATTGCTGTGAAAATATCTGTAGAATAATGCAAGGGATGCAACGTTTCTTCGTATGGATAATGTAGGAAGGTCCTGTGTGATTGCAGGGTTATTGATTAATCTAATAGCTTTATTTTGAATTTTGTCCAACTGCCTCAATGCAACCACTCCACTTCCACCCCACAGAGGTGAACAGTAATCCATCTGAGAGCGCACATGACTTTTATATATTACGGCCAACTGCTCGTCAGTGAAGAATTCTCGAACTCTGTACAGGAGTCCCAGTTTTTTAGAGGCATTCTTAGCAATGCTTCTAACATAATGTGTCCAGCTCAAGTTAGTAGTTAATGTTACACCGAGAATGTCAATACTAGGGGAAGTGGGAATATTTACATAATTAAAAAATATATGGGAGTCAGTGAGATTCTGTCGGTTAGAAAATTGAATGTACTTGGTTTTCTGTGCATTAAAGGAAACTAGATTCTCTTGTCCCCATTCATTAATTCTAGAAAGGTCCTGGTTCAGAGAAATTGCAGTGTTTATTTTTGAATTTATAAGATCGGGTTGGGTGAAAGAATTGGTAAATGTGAAGGAACTGTGGAGTGTTGATTCATCTGCGTAGGAATGTATTGGATTATGAGTGGTAGATATGAGATCATTGATATGAATGAGGAACAGAGTTGGGGCCAAAACTGATCCCTGGGGAACACCAGCATTTATTGAGTGAAATTGAGAATAAAGGCCATCTACCATTACACGTATTTTTCTGTTATGAAGATAAGAAGAAATTAGTGGAACTAATGATGCAAGGCCGTAGTGTGACATCTTCGACAATAAGGATTGATGCCAGACTCTATCAAATGCCTTTGATATATCCAGTGCTATTGTATGTGTTTCACCATGTTGGTCTGTAGCTTGGTTGATTTGATGCGTAAGAAGGCAAAGAATGTCTGCAGTTGATCGACATCGTCTAAAACCATATTGCCTATCACTGATTAATTTATTATTCTCCAGATGCTTAATTATGTGATTATTTAATATAATTTCAAAAACTTTGCCAAGAGTGGAAGTTATAGCTATTGGTCTGTAGTTTGATGGATCTGAAGAGGCACCTTTTTTAGGAACTGGATGGATGTTTGCTTCTTTCCAGGGTACTGGGAAGCATGAGGTATGAGTACACAGACGGAAACATTTTGCCAATACAGGAGCGAGCACCAAGGAGCAATTCTTAAGTACTATTGGAGGAATTTCATCTGGACCAGGAGCCTTATCTACTGAGAGATTCTGCAAAATAGTTTTGACATGTCAGGTGTGGGTCTTAAGTGAGGGAATTTCAGGTGAATTAAAATTAAGTACAGGGACATCTTGATTTATTTCATCTAAGGTTGAGTTGGTGGAGAAAATATCTGCAAGAAGGTTAGCTTTACCTCGTGGGTCACTTACAAGATTGCCAGTCGGAGATTTTAATGGTGGAATGGATGAAGCAGTAGTGAAGTTGGATTTGAATGAGTTAAGAGTATACCAAAATATTTTGTTATCATTTGGATTATTTAGAAGTTTATTTGCCTGCTTATGGAGAAAGTTTGATTTAGTTAGGTTTAATACAGTTTTGGCATGATTTCTGATGTTTCTAAAGTAATTAAAGGCTTCATGTGTTTTTGATCTTGTTTATGCATTGTAGGCTATTGCTTTTTGTTCAGTTACTCTAGCACAATTATGGTCAAACCATTTAGGTGAATTAGATCTTTTACTGTACTTTTGATGAGGAATAAAAGTTTCCATTCCAATTTTTACAAAATCTTGTATGTGGCTCAAGGTGCAGTGTGCATCATTAGAAAAGAAATAGGTCCAGGGAATATCAATAAAGAAACCTTGAAGACCCTCCCAGTCTGCCCTATCGTAATGCCATTTAGTCACCAAAACAGGTTCAGAGTGGGAAGGTGTGGTAGGTGATAGACAGGTGGCCTGTATCAGACAGTGATCAGAAGATCCAAGTGGGGACCTCACTGTAACATCATAATTTTCTGAATTGGTTGTTAAAAATAAGTCCAGTAGGTGGGAATTATGATTAGGATTATCTGGTACACGGGTGGGTTGGTTGACTAGTTGAATGAGATTAAATGAGTCTGCAAATAGCTCACATTCAAGACCAGCATCATCAGTCCTGGCTGAATGAGTGAGCCATTCAACATTATGGACATTAAAATCACCCAACACAGTGATTTCAGAAGAAGCATTTAAGTTGAGGACACTGAGTTGTGAGGACAGAGAATCAAAAAGACTTTGCTCTGGAGGAGTATTTGGGGAACGGTAGATGCAACATATGTATTTAAATTTACCAGCAGAAATTAATTTGTATATAGAATAATCAAAATAGGGACAATTGAAACTAGTAACCTCCTCCAGGGCAATTTCAGATTTTGCGAAGCAACATACACCACCTTTAGGTCTGAAATTTTGGAGCAGTTGATAACCTGGAAAATTAAATCTAGATGTGTCAGATGTGGATGTTACTTGAGTCTCTGTCAAAAAAAGGAGAGTAGGGGATTCTGCTTGAAGAAATTGGTGTACAGAATTGATGTTAGAGTGAAGTCCCCTTATATTACTAAAGAAATAGCTGTACTGACAAGCAGCTTTGGGACGTTGCAATGCTATGGGAATTACGATATCAGTAGCCGAGATACGACAGTTAATAACAGATGTATTATCTTAATTATATGAAGATTTATAGTCTAGCTTGGATTATTATTGGAAGCTCCACGATACATGGGAGGAAGGAGGATGTTGATGAAATGGGCAAAGGGAAATAATATGAGGGGAAAGTGGCTACATAGGAGGGTGGATGTGGTATATGAGAGGGGTAAGGTGGTATATGGGAGGTGGACATTAGGGTATATGGGATGGGGAAGGTGGTATATGGGAGATATAAAGAGGTATATGGGAGGGGGAAGGTGGTATATGGGAGGGGGACGGTGGTATATGGGAGGTGGAAGGTTGTATATGGGAGGTGGAAGGTGGTATATGGGAGGAGGAAGGTGATATATGGGATGTGGAAGGTGGTATATGGGAGATGGAAGATGGTATATGAAAGGAGGAAGGTGGTATATGGGAGGTGGAAGGGGGTATATGGGAGGAGGAAGGTGGTATATGGGAAGTGGAAGGGCGTATATGGGAGGTGGAAAGTGGTATATGGGAGGTGGAAGGGGATATATGGGAGGTGGAAGGTGGTATATGGGAAGAGGAAGGGGGTATACGGGAGGTGGAAGGTGGTATATGGGAGGGGGAAGCGGGTATATAGGATATGGAAGCGATTACATAGGAGGTGGAAGGGGGTATATGGGAAGAGGAAAGGGGTATATGGGAGGTGCAAGAGGGTATATGGGAGGTGGTATATGGAAGGAGGAAGGTGGTATATGGGAGGTGGAAGGGGTATATGGGAGGGGGAGTTTGGTATACGAGAGGTGGACGGTGGTGTATGGGAGGTGGAAGGTGGTATATGGGAGGTGGAAGAGGGTATATGGGAGGGGAAAGGGGGTATATAGGATGTGGAAGGGAGTACATAGGAGGTGGAAGGGGTTAAATGGGAAGAGGAAAGGGGTAAATGGGAGGTGGAAGAGGGTATGTGGCAGGTGGAAAGGGGTATATGGGAGGTGGAAGGGGGTATATAGGAGATGAAGGGTGGTATATGGGAGGTGGAAGGAGGTATATGGGAGGTGGAAGGGGGTATATGGGAGGTGGAAGGTGGTATATGGGAGGGGGAATGTGGTATATGGGATGGAGACGGTGGAATATGGGCGGTTGAAGTGGGTATATGGGAGGTGGAAAGGGGTATATGGGAGGGGGTATATGAGAGGTGGAAGGTGGTATATGAGAGGAGGAATGTGGTATATGAAAGGGGGAAGGGGATATATGGGAGGTGAAAGAGGGAATATGGGAGGAGGAAGGTGGTATATGGGAGGTGGAAGAGGTGATATGGGAGGTCGGAGGTGGTATATGGGAGGGGGAAGTTGGCATATGGGAGGTGGAAGGTGCTATATGGGAGGTGGAAGGTGGCATATGGGAGGTGGAAGGTGGTATATGGGAAGAGGAAGGTGGTATATGGAAGGTGGAAGGGGGTATATGGGAGGTGGGAGGCGGTATATGGGAGCAGGAAGAGGAATATGGGAGGAAGAAGGGGTATACGGGAGGAGGAAGGGGGTATATGGGAATCTCGATATCAGTAGCCGAGATACGACAGTTAATAACAGATGTATTATCTCAATTATATGGAGATTTATAGTCTAGCTTTGATTATTATTGGAAGCTCCACGATACATGGGAGGAAGGAGGATGTTGATGAAATGTGGAAAGGGAAATAATATGTGGGGAAACTCGCTACATAGGTGGGTGGATGTGGTATATGAGAGGGGTAAGGTGGTATATGGGAGGTGGAAAGGGTATATGAGAGGGGGAAGATGGTATATGGGAGGTATAAGGAGGTATATGGGAGGTGAAAGTGGGTGTATGGGAGGTGGAAGGGGGTATATGGGAGGTGGTATATGGGAGGGGGAAGAGGTATACGGGATGTGGAAGAGTGTATATTGGAGGTGGAAGGTGGTATATGGGAGGGGGAAGTTTGCATATGGAAGGTGGGAGGTGGTATATGGGAGGTGGAAGGCGGTATATGGGATATGAAAGGTGGTATATGGGAGGAGGAAGGTGGTATATAGGAGGGGGAAGGGGGTATATGGGTGGGGTGAAGGGGGTATACGGGAGGAAGAAGGTAGTATATGGGAGGTGGAAGGGGTATACAGGAGGAGGAAGGTGGTATATGAGAGGTGGAAGGGGGTGTATGGGAGGGGGAAAGGGGCATTTGGGAGGAAAAAGGGAATATATGGCAGGTGGAAGGTGGTATATGGGAGTTGAAAGGTGGTATATGGGAGGTAGAATGTCGTATATGGGATGTGGAATGGGGTATATATGGGAGGTGGAATATGGGAGCGGGAAGAGGGTATATGGGAGGAGGAAGGGGTATATGGGAGGAGCAAGGGGGTATATGGGAGGCGGAAGGGGGTATATGGGAGGTGGTATATGGGAGCGGGAAGAGGGTATATGGGAGGAGGAAGAGGTATATGGGAAGAGCAAGGGGATATATGGGAGGAGGACGGTGGAATATGGGATGAGGACGGTGGAATATGGGATGAGGAAGGTGGTATATGGGAAGTGGAAGGGGGTATCTGGGAGGTGGAAGGTGGTATATGGGAGGAGGGAGGTGGTATATGGGATGAGGAAGGGGGAATATGGGGGGGGAGAGGGGTTATATTGGAGGTGGAAGGGGGTATATGGGAGGTGGAAGGGGTATATGGGAGGAGGCAAGTGGTATATGGGATGAGGAAGGGGGTATATGGGAGGGGGTATATGGGAGGGAGAAGGGGGTATATGGGAGGTGGAAGGGGGTATATGTGAGGTGGAAGGGGGTATATTGGAGATGGAAGGTGGTATATGGGAGGAGGAAGGTGGTATATGGGAGGTGGAATGTGGTATATGGGAGGTGGAAGGGGGCATATTGGAGGTGAAAGGTGAAATATGGGAGGTGGAAGGAGGTATATGGGAGGTGGAAGGAGGTATATGGGAGGTGGAAGGTGGTATATGGGAGGTGGAAGGGGGTATATGGGAGGTAGTATATTGGAGGGGGAAAGGGGTATATGGGAGGAGGAAGGGAATGAATGGTAGGTGGAAGGGGGTATATGGGAGGTGGTATATGGGAGCGGAAAGAGGGTATATGGGAGGAGCCAGGGGGTTATATGGGAGGAGGAAGGTAATATATGGGAGGTGGAAGGGGGCATATGAGAGGTGGAAGGGGGTATATGGGAGGCGGAAGGGGGTATATGGGAGGAGGAAGGGGGTATAAGGGAGGTGGAAGGTGGGATATGGGAGGTGGGTGGTGGTATATGGGAGGTGGAAGGGGGTAAATGGGAGGTGGAAGGTGGTATATGGGAGGCAGAAGGGGGTATATGGGAGGTGGAAAGTGGTATATGGGAGGTGGAAGGTGGTATATGGTAGGTGGTATATGGTAGGAGGAAGATGGTATATGGTAGGTGGAAGGGGTGTATGGGAGGTGGAAGGGGGTATATGGGAGGTGGAAGGGGGTATATGGGAGGTGGAAGGTTGTACATGTAAGGAAGGAGATGGTATATGGGAGGAGGAGATGGGTATATGGGAGGTGGACGGTGGTATATGGGAGGCGGAAGGTGGTATATGGGAGGTGGAAGAAGGTATATGGGAGGTGGAAGGGGGTATATGGGAGATGGAAGGTGGTATATGGGAGGTGGAAGGTGGTATATGGGAGGTGGAAGGTGGTATATAGGTGGTGGAAGAGGGTATATGGGAGGTGGAAGGGGGTATATGGGAGGTGGAAGGGGGTATATGGGAGGAGGAAGGGGGTATATGGGAGAAGGAAGGGGGTATATATTGGAGGTGGAAGGGGGTATATGGGAGAAGGAAGGGGGTATATCGGAATGGGAAGGTGGCATATGGTAGGAGGAACGCTTTATAGGGGTATGCGAGGGGAAAGTGGGAATATGGGAGTATGATGGGGTATATTGGAAAGACAAGTGGATGTGTAAGTTAAAGTATACAGATGGTACGAAATGAGAGGGAGGTGGTGAGGTTGTAGATACAATGGAGGATGGAAATATTTTTAGGGAAGGGTAAAGCTGAAAACAGTGCACGTATTATAGCTATAGCAATTAAATAATGGATATATTTTAAGGATGAAGCATGACTATATAAAAGGAAGATTGGTGTGAACATAAGAATACAAGTGAATGGAATATGAGGATATGTGAAATGCTCGAAAATTAGGTCTGGGGTAAAATATGCTGTATGGATCGATTAATTTATGAAAAAGTGTAGTAATCCACAATATTAATCAATGTAGATATCATAGAAAAGAAGCAAGTGATGGGAAGAAATCAAAATGAGATGATATGCTCAGGTAGATATCAAATATGATAAAGGGATAAGGTACTGTTGGGTGGAATGGGAGCGGTCCGGCATGTGGATAATCAAGTATATTCGTGAGAGAAGAGGGTATGAAATGTTTGTGGACATGCAGTAATGCAAGTAATGGTCGCTCTTCTGTAAATCTAAAACGGATTACTTAAGAATGAGAAAGGGGTGGGACCTTTTATTTTTGTTTTGTTGATGCAAAAGGGAAGGTGGTTGAAAACGGTTGGAAGGGGTTGGTGCATAAGGTCTGTGGTGTGTTGCTGGAACAAATATATCACACCTATAAAAGGGTGGGGTTAAATTGAAAGGAAGTGGTGAGTATGAGAATTTGTTTTGACATATTTAAGGGTTGTAGCCAGATATAAGGGATTGGAAATATCATTACATGCAAGACTAAGAGTGGATTAGGATGGGAGTGATATTGGGGAGAAAGAAATAAAATAGTCCATTAGCGTTTGTGGAGGAAAATGGAACTAGTACAGTAGATAACACATCTAGTTGTAAGCAAATGAGATAACAATGACAGTTTGTAGAAGAGTGTTGATGGGTATGTGGAAAAGCATACCTCTGTGTGGGATATAATTATGAGTGTAGATGGGGGCAGGGGCTTTAAAAAAAAAATCGAAATATAAACGAGACAGGTTATTACGTAAAGAGGAGATAATTGTACATACAGTATGGGAAAGAAGATGCGTCTAAGTGGAAAATAAAGGTTAAATATTAAGAAGTGAGGCGGTGTGTGTGAATAAAATTGTTGTTAGCGATTTTGGAATGTGGTTTGGTACATGGGATGGGGTGAGATGGAATGCAAATGGGTGGGGGTAGGAATTCGGACGGGGAGGGGGGGGGGGGGGTTATAAGAGAAGGAACATTCTAATATATATATATTACATAAGTAAAGAAGGGAATTAAGATGTGGGATGGTAATTGTACGAATGCAGACAGTTAGTGGTTAGGCATATGAAAGGGGATGAACTCTGTGTGTTGATGGAAATCAATTAGGTATGAAGAGAGGGTATATGAAGGAAGGAGATTGACATTTTGAAACATACATTATTAAGTTTGTGGAAGGTAAGGGTTTGATAGTATGTGGAAGAACGAATATTTGGAAAGGAGAAGAGTGGATATTTTGAAATGACTACGTATGTGGATGGTTAGGAACGTAAATGAAACTTCCTTTTTTTTTTTTTTTAAAGAGCAATGATTGGAACTACAGAAATCAAGCAGTTACCAATGTTGAAGGGAATTTGTTTTAAATCTAATTATTCATGTATACAGATGGAAGGAAACCTATTTGGAAGGGGGTGAGTTTGTGAAAGAAACATAATTGAGAATGTACTGGGGATGCAGATGGTTATGTGAAAGGAAGAATTAGTTAAGAAAAGGAGTGGTCAAGTATATCAAAATGATGGGCTAAATACAAAGAAAAACAAATTAGTAAAATGTATGTCACAGGGAAACTTTGTCAGATCAAACAAAGGGGAAAACAAATACAAACGAGATATTAGGACACAATATAAGAGCTAATGAAGGAAACATTTTAAGGAATATTACGATTTAATGAATATAAGAATATTAAATACATTAATAGTTGGGAGAGGGCTTGGTGTAGGTAGAGCCAAACGAATTTATTTATGTGAAATTGGAAATAATAGTATGTCATGGATAAGAAGAATGGTTTATGGAAGGAAATGTACACATGGCACAATATAAATTAATAATAATGAGAAAGCAAATGAGAAATTGGGGTCTAGGAAAAGAGAAAACATACTAAAGTACATTGGAAACGTTAGATCTGCTAACAACAAAAGGCGATATTAACCACGATTTGCAGAGAGAGGGACAGAGAGAGAGAGGAAGGGTTATAGGCCTACTGCTGCAAGAGGTGAGGGAGAGGGGGACAAACTGGTATACATGCTGAGGGCAGACGAAGAAGAAGAGAGAGGGAAGGGGTCGACCCTGTGTGAATCGATAATGAAGAAGCATTGAAGACAGGTGAGAGAGAGTTACAAGAAAATACAAGTAACAGTTAGTATCTCAAAGACCTTGGGGCCCATTCTAGGGATGTGGTCTTAGTGGGCACAACATATTTTATGGTGAATTATTATCTTTGCAGAGTGTGCATAATAGTAATTACTTCTCTCTAAAATGGCTCCACTGAGAACAAACAAAACACATTTAAGTCTATAATGTGCAAGGAAAGTTTGTTATAGGTAGAATGTTATTTTATGTGCAATTTTGTCTACATGTATCAGTGTTCCAAACCTTCAAATCCACCGAGAGAGAGAGAGAGAGAGAGAGAGAGAGAGAGAGAGAGTGTGTGTGAGTGAGAGAGAGAGAGAAATAAGGGGGGGGGGGTCAGACAAGCCGCAGAGAAGGTAAGTGTAGTAAACCAACCCTAAAAGACTAACAGTACCTGTGCATGGGTTACAGGGAATCTCTGTAACTCGGGCTTACATGCATTTAAGATCTTAGTTAATTCATAAAATAAGATATATCGGCGTATTATAATGCTCCACTATAGAACATCGTGTTGCGGATAGGTTTGGTGAGGTTCAGTTTATCCAAATTAATCTGTATATTTCCGAACCTAAAAACATAGGCAAATACATACTATTATATATTGTCGTATATACATGATTATTACAGTTGATACTGATAATAAACACATCTAGGTCAGCAAAAATTTGGCGTACGTTAGCCTTACATTAAAGCACATATTATCACTAAGTGCACATCCTGGCTAATATACTGTACAGTATAAACCCAAGTTGCAGTGAGTATGACTGTATAATATATATACAATATATCTCTATCTCTTTCTCTCTCTCTCTCTCTATATATATATATATATATATATATATATATATATATATATATAAGAGAGAGAAAGAGAGAGTGTGTGTGTGTATGGGGTAGAAGGGGAGTGTGGGAACCCAACACTGAAGGACTAAAACTACCTGTGTATATATATGGGATGGGGGGGGGGGGGGGGCAAAGAGAAGGCTGCCCTGTATGTGTGTGTATGTCACAGTGTAGGTCAGTTGTATACTGTGTGAACCAAGTTCCTGTGTGTGTGTGTGTGTGTGTGTGTGTGTGTCTGTACAGTATGTGTGTTGTCAGTTGCTGTGGGAGAACCAACACAGTGGGTGTGCACGCCCTCATGCGTGTGTGTGTGTGTTCATGTGATAATAAAATAATATTATATTCACAATTTGTGTGGTTAATTGCAAATGTGTCTATCTACAATCTATAACAGATCGATTTGCATGCCAGCAAGCATAACTTTATGACCTTTGTCTTTAATGATTATGTGCAACAGTAGCCTACTGTATGAACATATTATGTGCAACAGTAGCCTACTGTATGAACATATTATGTGCAACAGTAGCCTACTGTATGAACATATTATGTGCAACAGTAGCCTACTGTATGAACATATTATGTGCAACAGTAGCCTACTGTATGAACATATTATTAATAAAATTAGGCTAAAACCTTTTCGATTGTGTATAAACATCAAGAAGAATCAATATACGCTAAGTAGGCTATATATGTATAAACAAATTAAAAATAAATTTCACACATCAAACCTCTCTCCAAATGTACAGCAAGAGAGACATCCGAAAAATATGCCTAACTCAATTTCCATATCACCACCAACACACACATATATACATACAGCAATCCATACACCTTATCAACATTACAAACATTTACCAAATATCATCGCTCAAATCTACACACACACACACACACACGCACACAATTAAATTCCCAACCTCCAGAGCCAGGCACGAGTTAACGAATGTCGACCCTCAGACTATTCCTCTCACCTTCTGTCTATCAACCTGGCGTCATGCATACTAAACCTGTCAAAACAATTACCGCGGGGGGACAGACCATTGCGCAGCCCTGTGACGCACCCCTCGATATAAATGATAATTAATTGCAATTCTCCAGCACTTCTCCCCCCTCAATCTCATTTATTGATTAGTGCCTACTGAGATACCTGTCATCGGTATTTGGCCATTTATGTCAGCGATGTGTACAGTTGGAACTCACCTGCCATGGGTCTTTAAACACATATTTACCGAAAGCACCATGGGTATTGGAGACTCAACACTTTTTCAAGATGTAAGTTAAACATAAATTTTTCAGATGAGTAGCCTATTGGAAATCACAGCAATTATAATTCTTGCATTTGCAAAATATTCAAAGTATCACGGGACACGTGGCAACCTCCAGCTTACACCTAGAGACATACATATAATATGTATTGTTCAGATGGGGAACTTAATGATTATCACAAGCCATTATCATTATTGCATTTACAAACAATAACCAAGTAACTCAGACATATGATGTCTAGCAAACTACACCTAGAGGGCACAGCACTGTTTCATACACATGCACAAACACTTCATACACTGTTTACACTGGACTCTGGAGGTGGGCAGGGCAAAAATAGACTTATTCTAATATTAGCAGAGGACACAGATGACCAGACCAGTGGTGGGTGAGGAAGCCTGGCTGGGCAGCAGTGCAGGTGTCGACGTCGGGGGTGGAGGCTGTGACGTCATCGCTGGATATTGCAATGCCCCCTTGACGTATACTGAATGTATCCTGAGGTGGATCTAGTCCGGTATACCTTCAGTATACGTAGCAGGAGGCACTACTGTCTCGTAGGCACGCCCCCTTTATCCACTTAAAAGCTCCGCCTTTTCTTGTATATCTTCACTGTTTTCCTGCTTGGTACTCTGTGCAGCACATCCACAAGTACCACCATGGTCGGCATATCATCGACTCCTCGGCGCCCATTGCTGCTAATTGGCCGGCGGCGGGGTACGGGCCACCTGGGGGGCGGGGCATATAAATGATCCCCGCCCATTTACTTACGTGGCAATGACGTTACAACACTTGATTGGCTCCCTATACCCAGCATCCGTGACGTCATCGCTGCTATGACACAGACGGATGGTACATAGGCAAGGCGGGTAGCCAGACAGCCAGCTAGCCACCAACCCCTACCCTACTCTACCACCTTCCCTATGCCCTGTCTCGCCTGTCTCACATGTTTTCTCTATCCCTCTCTCTCCCTCCCTTCCTCGTCCTGTCAGGTGCACAGATCAGTAATAAACATTTGTCGTCGCTACCCTCCAGGTTTTCAGTTCCTCTATTACAACATCTAAATCCCGTTGTGGCTAGTCGGAATTTTTGGTTCCACTCCTACCTCCCACCCCCTCCTTCTTACTACCTCCACATACCCTACCCACCTTCCTTCCTCCCTTCCTCCTGCTTACAACTCGCCCCATCATATTCAGTTCCCTCGAAGCAATATATCACATATAATTGGCTGACCATTAGCATATTTCACAAGAGAGCTCGTTATTGTCAAAATGATTAATGGATACATAACAAGCTTCAATTAGAGTAAATTAAGGTACTTGAAATAACTAAAATATGCTTCACAGAGAAATCATCATATACGTAATTACGTTTAACAATAATGTTTATAATAATCACATACTGTTTCTTATAATTTATGCAAATGGGATATTCCTTTTTATCACACTGATAAAACATGTAATATATCAACATAACACTCTTCATTATAATTCCTTTCGAATGAATACATAATTATACATTCATACAACTGAAATAATTAAAACCTGAAACAATAATTAGTTCACACATTATATACAATGACAAAGTGGATATATATATATATATATATATATATATATATATATATATACTGTATATATACTGTATACAGTATAATATCCTATATGATAATAAATAATTCAATAACACTAAGTAAAGTAACACTCACTTGGCCTTCACTACAGAACCCAGACCTGCTCACAATATTAGTGGCCTACCATATACCTAGAGGGAGGGAGGGATAAGGGGGAGGAGGAGGGCTGAGAGCGAGCCTTGTAGAGCGACCCACCTCACCACTAACTTTTAACGGCACCAACACTGTACCACCCTCCTTGCTAGCACACTACTACCACCACACTGCCATACCATCACCATCACTACCACCACCACCACCTTACCCAGACACCACGACTGCTATCACGACCACACCACCACCACTACCATATCAGTACCACAGCATCATCTTCACCTCACAACTATCACACAACCACTGCCAGGACCACCACACCCCTTCGTCTTCAGCACCACATTAGCAACTTCACCTCAGTTCAACAATGACAGCCTACCACCACACCACACCACACCTCCAAAACCACACCATCACCACCTCACTTCTCCGATGTGCCCCACCAATGGTACCCCCTCCAACACAACCAGCACCACCACAATACCACTTTCGCTTAATAGCCACATCACCAATGTTACTTAACCAAACCCCACCAAGCCATAATACAACTATCATCCAACCACTCCCAACCTACCAGCACCACCTCACATCACTACCAGCACCACAGGCACACCTTCACCAACCACCACCATACTAACACTGCCACCCCACCCATGCACCACATCGTCTCACCAATACTGCAACCCGACCTATACTATCTATCAACCTATCAACACCAGCACCAGACCATAAATACACACACAAAGCCATATATACCACACCACACCACACCATAATTATTACCACCGATACAACCACACCATCACAACAACCACACCACACCACACCACACTATACTACCTCCTTCCTTCACCCCACCACCAACACAGCCACACCACACCGCACCACACTGCCACACCACCATAATTTCAACTCTAACTTTTAACCATAGCCTACTACCACCTTTCAAGCTACCACACCAAAAATACTAACACTGTAACACTAACTTTAACAGTGTTTGCGCTTGTATTGAGGCTATAATCAGATCGCATTGCAATACCAAAACCATAGCACAACCACCACGACAGTCTCAGTTTAATTAGGCCACCAGCACACCAAAGCGTTCATCCTCACCAGGATACCAACACCATTAATATACATCACATTCTACTAGACTAAGCCATGTGTTCACCATATGCTCGCTGCCGCTCTCTATAGCCTAGCTTGCCCCACCCCCACCCTCCCATCTAAATATATCACAATATTGACTTTAGATTACTGTATAATTTTAACATTCACGCTTCAAATCACTATCACCACTAAGCCACCATGATCCTAACTAGGATATTGTTTTCAAGCTACAGTTACAACACGAACATATTATTAAGAAATTGCATAATATAGTTAAGATTATTAAGAACGACCCCTATAGCATCACAGATCAACATCACATATAAGTATATACCATCAAACCACAAACGCTCCATAATTACGCTCAAATAGAAAAAATACCACCATATCAATAAATAACACCAGAACAACAAATACCACCTTATTTCCAAGCACCTTCACTAATATATCACATAACATCTGCCACAACATGAAGAACACCATGTTGACCAAACCACATAAGCACCATAACAACCAACTCCATCATTATCACATCAACATCACATGCTGAACAACACCACATAACCACCACGACCAATTCCACACATATACTACACAAAACAACACCGTCAACATCACAATATCACATCATCAAGAAGCAACACCTCGATCAACATCACAGACACACCATATCACTAAACCACAAGCACCACCATTAGTATTCGATTACCACTACATTAAGTAATAACACCACACACACGAACATCAACACCACCACACATTTAAGGAAGAAGACCACACATACAAACCTCACCACCACCAAACCAAAAAACAATACCACACACATCTCCTAACCATCTCATCAAGAATCACACCACACGCTCACACACCTCATCAATACCACACCATCAAGAAAATACACCACATATACACAAAACTCCAAATCACCACACCATCAAGAAACAACACACACACAATCCCCATCACCACCAAATAACACACACATAAACACAAGCACACCACAAACATCGCGAGGACCACAATCATTACCACTACACCATCAATGAACAACACCATCACCTCATCACAAACAGCGCCACAATCACAACACCACCACAACACCTGCTAAGTTTTAACGGCACCCACCTCCAAGCATACACACAGCCTCCTACCAAACTCTCGCTAATTCCATACATAGAAGTACAATTGGGCACACTAAAGCCTGCTACAATACTACATTAATTTGGGCAGTTATTGCTATTTGTGAGTGTATAACTACAAGCCAATTATGCAACGTTAACTTCTGCGATAGATAATTCAAAATGCTTTTGAGCTTTCGATGTCTATACTAATTGATAGCTATAGCCTAACATATTAATTAAACGTACATCTGAAACAACAACTTTTTAAATACAAATGTACACCGGGGAAACAAAATAGGGATCCACGTTTTTTTTTTTTTTGGCTAACATAAGACAATTAGGAATTATGTATACAATTAAGTCAAACCCTCTTCATTAAGCAATCAAATCCTCCAGGCTCTTCATAAACTGACGATTTTATTCAGCTTAGAAAAGACAAGAGCTTCAATTTTGCTCCATGTAACTAATTCATTATATTTAGACCCTGCTCCCTTGCATTCTGGCTGGCACTAAAAATAATATATTAAACATAGTAAAGTTCTCTTGTTTTCAAAGGATTGTGTGGTTTAGTAAAGCGAACTGAAATATATGAAACAAAGGAATACTTAAGGATATCCCTTAGGCTTAGTACAATAACAACTAATTGAACGTCAGATACTATATAAAAATTAACATTAATACAGCCTAAATTAATGATGGTAACTTTAATGTAGAGGCTATAATATTATAATATATTCATATACATTTTAATTATTATGTATATCATGTAGGTTAATAATTTGACAAACAACTTAAAATAAAATATCATTACTATGACATAATATAAATTACACTTGGATATTACTATCTGGTTACCATTTTCAAGGCCTTCATAAATATCCTTGAAACTTATCGAATATTCGAACATCTTAGTGCATTATATCAAAATACTCGACATATTATTTATTTCACAACCCTAATACAGCAACGAGTTCTGAAACAATAGTGAAGATAGAATATGCCCAATTTTGCCTAAGCAATTACTGGTAAGCCAGTTATCTAGGTTGGTTTAAGCATGCGCAGGACACTGAAAATATTCGATAGTAACAATGAATTACATTAGCAATGCTAACAAATGTGACTACTTAGTCGAATAAATACGATAACAAATTTAACTATACATCTCGGTCATTTTACTAGGTAGTAACATTCTGTAATTTTTGGTGATGGCAAAATTGGGACATGTTATATATATATATATATATATATATATATATATATATATATATATATATATATATATATATGAGTGTGTGTGTGTGTGGTATCTAGCAATTTCAAACAATACTGAAATAAGCTACGTGAAACACTTAAGTGTATCCAAATAACTTTTAAAATAATATCAACATATAATTATACACATTGCCTGATACAATTGAATACATAATAATGCATACAAGTAATACAAACACAAATAAAAACATAATTAATTTTTGGTTCTGCTGCTCAACGACTGCGATCTCCGATCGCCGATCGACAATTCGCTTTCCAAACGCACCCCACCTGTCGTTACATAAATTCCAACGTGCGATACATTAACACAATGCTCGTATACCTGTGTTATCTCCCGGCTAAATGCGCACACTAGAGTTATATCTTACATTCTCAGATAAGCCAATCCCCCAGAGGCGAATCGGCTCGTTGGAATTCATTGAAGAAGCAGCGCAACTGTGTGGGAATGGCGTCTAAATAGAGACATTAATATCATCACGTTCTCAAGCCTCCCACACCGGACCCGTTCTCGCAACACACACACACACATACACATACAACTCCCCGCACTCACCTCAGCGGTACCTGCAACACGCCACCTTTCTATCGTAACCTCTTCCTCGCCCCACCCAGGATTCCCTTACCTACCTCACTCCCTCACTCTCTTTCTCTCCTATATCAAGCCCACCCTCTCCCTCCCTCCTCCCCCACCACATGAATGAATTATCCCTTATATATGACACACTTCCTCCTCTAGGGCGACACGGAGGCAACCATAGCCTTCGTTTTAGGGATTCGCTTTCAACAGCTCTGGATCGACTCGAGTTTAAAGAAGAAAGTATCATAAGGACAAGCACATTACCACTGTATTTCTATCTGCATACTCGTGTAGAGAGGAAGATAACTACATGTTGATGAAACCATGCATATGACAGAGAGGCTAAAAATAATAAAAACATTAATAACATGTTACTTAACGAGTAAAACTACAAAAACAGATATTTAAAGCAGGGAGCCAGGTGAGGGGGAGGGGGAGGGAAGGAGCAACAGAAAATGAGAACAGAATCGGCTGCACTGTGACCACCACGTTGCGGTTGGCTGAAGTTCACTTTTATTTATTTAGGCATTTCTTTATTTTTAAAGTTACAGGACACCACATACTCTACGCACACATTATAGTTGTTGTATAGTTAACATAATGAATGTATTTTTCAGCATAAACAATCCATTTTGTGAATTAAATGAGTTCTGGTTTTTATTGACCTTGTAAGTATGAATCACCCCTGTAAGCTCTTTTCCTTCGTTTGCAATTGTCCACGGGGTTAGTACTATAAACCTCGCAAGTGCTTTTGAATAAACATGCGTATGGTGTGTATGTTTCTATGGGTGTTAGTATTTCTAATACATTATGGTGTCAATATAATACATTACTGTGAAGAAACATAACTGCTTACTCTAAGACTAAATATTCCTGGTGATCCACTTAGCTTAAAGTCTATAATTGCTTTGGATAAATCGTGGTATTTAGGTTCGATGCACTGTCATTTAATACGTTGACACTATATTATTAAGAAATGTTTGGTGTTAAATTTGCTTTAGTTGTGCCGAAAGTTTGGAGGATGGTTGTAGCCTGTAGGTGCATTGATCAATACTTAAGTAGGTGGCAGATGTTGGTGTATGGCTTGTGTTTTGTAGACTGCATTGTAATGATACAAATTGTGCATTTTGGATTAAAGGGTGTATGTGGTATATGTTTATTATAGGTAGTGTATGATCGCTGCATGTATATATTTTGGTGTAGATGGTATACGTGTGGGTGTACATTATGTTGATGTAGAAAGGTTATGCCCGTTTTGATTATATATTAAGGTGTTAGTGGTACAGTATTTGCTGATGTAAGTGGTAAATCAATAGCATATGTTGATGTAGGCAACATATGCAGTAACAGGTAGCTTTTTTGGCCTAGGTGTGTGTCCTGCCTTGATAGTAAGCATTGTATACTGAATTTGACATCGTAAATGTGTTCAGGTGACATATAATGGTGAAGGAGGTATATAATGGTGAAGGTGGTATATAATGGTGAAGGAGGTATATAATGGTAAAGGAGGTATATAATGATGAAGGAGGTATATAATGGTGAAGGAGGTATATAATGGTGAAGGAGGTATATAATGATGAAGGAGGTATATAATGGTGAAGGAGGTATATAATGGTGAAGGAGGTATATAATGATGAAGGAGGTATATAATGGTGAAGGAGGTATATAATGGTGAAGGAGGTATATAATGGTGAAGGAGGTATATAATGGTGAAGGAGGTATATAATGATGAAGGAGGTATATAATGGTGAAGGAGGTATATAATGGTGAAGGAGGTATATATAATGATGAAGGAGGTATATAATGGTGAAGGAGGTATATAATGGTGAAGGAGGTATATAATGATGAAGGAGGTATATAATGGTGAAGGAGGTATATAATGGTGAAGGAGGTATATAATGATGAAGGAGGTATATAATGGTGAAGGAGGTATATAATGATGAAGGAGGTATATAATGGTGAAGGAGGTATATAATGGTGAAGGAGGTATATAATGGTGAAGGAGGTATATAATGGTGAAGGAGGTATATAATGATGAAGGTGGTATTTGATTGTGATCGTGTACAATTCTGGATTAGTTGGTATATTATGTAGGTGGCAGGCCGGTATATCTGATATACGATTGACAAGCAACCTGGTGGTGGTTATAGGACAACTGTCACCATTATTGTCCGCTTGATAATTCCCCCCACCCCCACCCACCACCAGACATATAGAAAACATACCAATATTAGGACGTATATGGGGTATTTAATAAATGTTTCAAAACTTGTGTGTGTATAAGTGAATTGCTGCTATAAGTGACATTATCCAACAGAAAAAATAAAGTTTACCTCATCCCAACCTAAACAATATTATTTTAACCTAACCTACCTTACCCTATCTGAACCTAATTTAACAAAGCTAAATAAAATATACCTAACATAGCTTATAGCCTGTTCTCTCATATCTTAACCTAACCAATCTCCGTTAACCGTATCATAACCAAACTCATTCAAGCCAAGTAAGTCCCATCCTCATATAATGCGGCATAACCTACACACAACTTCCTCGGTAGTGGTTAGCGTTAGCGTTAGGATCTACATATCAGTGCAAATTGTTATTGTATCACTTGATGCAAGGGATGGGGCTTTGGATAACTGTGTAGAGGTCATCCTGTTAATCAAGCCATAATCAGGTTTACCAAAGGCCTAATTGATATTGGTGATTGATTTTTGGGAATATTTAAAGTTATAGTGCTTGGATATCATTAGCACTTTCACATGTGGACACTATTCAGTGTTGACCTTCAAACCCATTCTTACCTAACTTAACCTATCCTTATATAACTCAACCATAACTCAATCTTAGCTTCGATTGGCCTATGTAATAGGGTGAAGATACCAAGGAGTGTAGATAAAACATTGTGTTATACAGTTATACAACACGAGAGAAACTATTTTACAAACAACCAAAGCTGATGTAGGTGGCAACAGTTGAGAACATTGATGGAGGCATTAAAGGTGACTTAGGTCTGAAGGGTAGCTCAGGAAAGGTGCCTTAGGAATACATTAACAGCATAAAGGACCATTTGTAGGGGGTGGGTGTATGGTCAAGTACGGAGTTAATAAAGCTTGGAAGGATGGGGGTGATGAAAAGTAAATGTGTGAGTGTGTGTGTGTGTGTGCGTGCTAAGGATGGAGAGAGAAAGAGAGAGTAGTGTGGGTGTTAGGTAGTGTGGGTGTTTGATGGTGTGGGTGTCCGGGTAATGTGGGTGTTTGGTAGTGTGGGTGTTTGGTAGTGTGGGTGTTTGGTGGTGTGGGTGTTTGGTAGTGTGGGTGTTTGGTGGTGTGGATGTTTGTGGGTGTTTGATAGTGTGGGTGTTTGATAGTGTAGGTGTTTGGTAGTGTGGGTGTTTGATAGTGTAGGTGTTTGGTAGTGTGGGTGTTTGGTGGTAAGGATGTTTGGTATTGTGGGTGTTTGATGGTGTGGGTGTTTCGTGGTGTGGGTGTTTGGTAGTGTAGGTGTTTGGTAGTGTGGGTGTTTGGTAGTGTGGGTATTTGGTGGTGTGGGTGTTTGGTAGTGTGGGTGTTTGGTAGTGTAGGTGTTTGGTAGTGTGGGCGTTTGGAGGTGTGGGTGTTTGGTAATGTAGGTGTTTGTTGGTGTGGGTGTTTGGTGGTAAGGATGTTTGGTGGTGTGGGTGTTTGGTATTGTGGGTCTTTGATGGTGTGGGTGTTTAGTGGTGTGGGTGTTTGGTAGGGTAGGTGTTTGGTGGTGTGGGTGTTTCGTGGTGTGGGTGTTTAGTGGTGTGGCTGTTTGGTAGGGTAGGTGTTTGGTGGTGTGGGTGTTTGGTGGTGTGGGTGTTTGGTAGTGTGGGTGTTTGGGGGTGTGGGTGTTTGGTAGGGTAGGTGTTAGGTGGTGTGGCTGTTTGGTGGTGTGGGTGTTTGGTAGTGTGGGTGTTTGGTAGTGTGGGTGTTTGGTAGTGTAGGCGTTTGGTAGCATGGTGCTTGGTAGTGTAGGTGTTTGGAGGTGTGTGTGTTTGGTAGTGTGGGTGTTTGTTGGTGTGGTTGTTTGTTGGTGAGTGTTTGGTAGTGTGGGTGTTTGTTGGTGTGGGTGTTTGGTAGTGTGGGTGTTTGGTGGTGTGGGTGTTTGGTAGTGTGGGTGTTTGTTAGTGTAGGTGTTTGGTAGTGTTGGTGTTTGGTGCTGTGGGTGTTTGGTAGTGTGGATGTTTGGTGGTGTGAGTGTTAGGTAGTGTGGGTGTTTGGTGGTGTAGGTGTTTTGTAGTGTGGGTGTTTGGTAGTGTGGGTGTTTGGTGGCGTGGGTGTTTGGTAGTATGGGGGTTTGGAGGTGTGAGTGTTATGTAGGGTGGGTGTTTGGTGGTGTGGGTGTTTTGTAATGTGGGTGTTTGGTAGTGTGGGTGTTTGGTAGTGTGGGTGTATGGTAGTGTGGTTCTTTGGTGTTGTGGGTGCTTGGTAGTGTAGGTGTTTGGTAGTGTGGTAGTGTGGGTGTTTGGTAGTGTGGGCGTTTGGTGGTGTAGGTGTTTGGTAGTGTAGGTGTTTGGCAGTGTGAGTGTTTGGTAGTGTAGGTGTTTGGTAATGTGGGTGTTTGATGGTGTAGGTGTTTGGTGATGTGGTGTTTGGTAGTGTGGGTGTTTGGTAGTGTGGGTGTTTGGTAGTGTAGGTGTATGGTGATGTGGGTGTTTGGTAGTGTGGGTGTTTAGTAGAGTGGGTGTTTGGTAGTGTGGGTGTTTGGTGGGGTGGGTGTTTGGTAGTGTGGGTGTTTGGTAGTGTGGGCGTTTGGTGGTGCGGGTGTTTGGTAGTGGGGGTATTTGGTGGTGTGAGTGTTTGGTGGTGTGGGTGTTTGGTAGTGTGGATGTTTGGTGGTGTGAGTGTTTGGTGGTATGGGTGTTTGGTAGTGTTGGTGTTTGGTGGTGTGAGTGTTTGGTGGTATGGGTGTTTGGTAGTGTGGGTGTTTGGTGGTGTGAGTGTTTGGTGGTGTGGCTGTTTGGTGGTGTGAGTGTTTGGTGGTGTGGCTGTTTGGTAGTGTGGGTGTTTGGTGGTGTGGCTGTTTGGTGGTGTGGGTGTTTGGTGGTGTGAGTGTTTGATGGTGTGGGTGTTTGGTAGTGTGGGTGCTTGGTGGTGTGGATGTTTGGTAGTGTGGGCGTTTGGTGGGTTGGGTGTTTGGTAGTGTGGGTGTTTGGTAGTGTGGGCGTTTGGTGGTGTGGGTATTTGGTAGTGTGGGTGTTTGGTAGTGTGGGCGTTTGGTAGTGTGGGTGTTTGGTAGTGTGGGTGTTTGGTATGTGGGCGTTTGGAAGTGTTGGTGTGGGTGTTTGGATGTGTAGGCGTTTGGTAGATTGGATGTTTGGTAGTGTGGGTGTTTGGTGGTGTGGGTGTTTGGTAGTGTGGGTATTTGGTAGATTGGATGTTTGGTAGTGTGGGTGTTTAGTAGTGTGGGTGTTTGGTGGTGTGGGCATTTGGTAGTGTGGGTGTTCGACGGTGTAGGTGTTTGGTAGTGTGGGTGTTTGGTGGTGTGGGTGTTTGGTAGTGTGGGTATTTGGTATATTGGATGTTTGGTAGTGTGGGTGTTTAGTAGTGTGGGTGTTTGGTGGTGTGGGTGTTTGTTAGTGTGGGTGTTCGACGGTGTAGGTGTTTGGTAGTGTGGGTGTTTGGTGGTGTGGGTGTTTGGTAGTGTGGGTGTTTGATAGTGTGGGTGTTTGGTGGTGTGGGTGTTTGGTAGTGTGGGTGTTTGGTGGTTTGGGTGTTTGGTGGTGTGGGTGTTTGGTAGCGTGGGTGTTTGATAGTGTGGGTGTTTGGTGGTGTGGGTGTTTGGTAGTGTGGGTGTTTGGTAGTGTGGGTGTTTGGTGGTGTGGGTGTTTGGTGGTGTGGGTGCTTGGTAGTGTGGGTGTTTGGTAGTGTGGGTGTTTGGTTGTGTGGGTGTTTGGTAGTGTGGGTGTTTGGTGGTTTGGGTGTTTGGTGGTGTGGGTGTTTGGTAGCGTGGGTGTTTGATAGTGTGGGTGTTTGGTGGTGTGGGTGTTTGGTGGTGTGGGTTTTTGGTAGTGTGGGTGTTTGGTAGTGTTGGTGTTTGGTGGTGTGGGTGTTTGGTAGTGTGGGTATTTGGTGGTGTGGGTGTTTGGTAGTGTGGGTGTTATGTGGTGTGGATGTTTGATAGTGTAGGTGTTCGGTGGTGTAGGTGTTTGGTGGTGTGGTTGTTTGGGGATGTGGGTGTTTGGTAGTGTGGGTGTTTGGTGATGTGGGTGTTTGGTGGTGTGGGTGTTTGGTGGTGTGTGTGTTTGGTGGTGTGGGTGTTTGGTAGTGTAGGATTTTGGTGGTGTGGCTGTTTGGTAGTATGGATGTTTGGTGGTGTGGGTGTTTGGTGGTGCTGGTGTTTGGTTGTGGGGGTGTTTTGTGGTGTGGTGTTGGGTGGTGTGGGTGTTTGGTAGTGTAGGTGTTTGGTGGTGTGGGTGTTTGGTGGTTTGGGTGTTTGATGGTGTGGGTGTTTGGTGGTGTGGGTGTTTGGTGGATTGGGTGTTTGGTAGTGTAGGTGTTTGGTAGTGTGGGCGTTTGGTGGTGTGGGTGTTTGGTAGTGTGGGCGTTTGGTGGTGTGGGTGTTTGGTGGTATGCGTGTTTGGTGGTGTGGGTGTTTGGTAGTGTAGGTGTTTGGTGGTGTGGGTGTTTGGTAGTGTGGATGTTTGGTGGTGTGGGTGTTTGGTGGTGTTGGTGTTTGGTGGTGGAGTGTTTGGTGGTGTGTTGTTTGGTGGTGTGGGTGTTTGGTAGTGTAGGTGTTTGGTGGTATGGGTGTTTAGTAGTGTGGGTGTTTGGTGGTGTGAGTGTTTGGTAGTGTGGGTTTTTGGTAGTGTGGGTTTTTGGTAGTGTGGGTGTATGGTGGTGTGGGTGTTTGGTGGTGTGGGTGTTTGGTGGTGTGGGTGTTTGGTCGTGTAGGTGTTTGGTGGTGTGGATGTTTGGGGGTGTGGGTGTTTGGTAGTGTGCGCGTTTGGTGGTGTGAGTGTTTGGTGGTGTGGGTGTTTGGTGGTGTGGGTGATTTGTGGTGTGGGTGTTTGGTAGTGTGGGTGTTTGGTAGTGTGGGTGTTTGGTATTGTGGGCGTTTGGTGGTGTGGGTGTTTGGTAGTGTGGGTGTTTGGTAGTGTGGGTGTTTGGTAGTGTGGGCATTTGGTGGTGTGGGTGTTTGGTAGTGTTGGTGTGGGTGTTTGGTAGTGTGGGTGTTCGGCAGTGTTGGTGTAAGTGTTTGGTAGTGTGGGTGTTTGGTAGTGTGGGTGCTTGGTAGTGTAGGTGTTTGGTGGTGTGGGTGTTTGGTAGTGTAGGTGTTTGGTGGTGTGGGTGTTTGGTAGAGTGGGTGTTTGGTGGTGTATGAAGGAGTGGGCAAATGTAGGGGAGGATGCATGAAGGGGTGGATGTATGAAGGAGTGGATGTATGAAGGGGTGGATGTATAAAGGGGTACACTGGACATCCCGGAGAAGGCCCTGAAAACACTACTGGAGCTATGTACCAAGGAGGCCCCCTTCCTTTGCCCCCGGGGCAACATGTACAAGCAGATAGACGGTGTGGCGATGGGAAGCCCCCTAGGAGTTCTTTTTGCGAACTTTTTCATGGGTACCATCGAGGAAGAGCTCCTAGCTGCCCAACGACCAGCCGTCTACTGTAGATACGTGGATGACATCTTCGTGCAAATCAAGGACCTCCACGAACTACAGGAACTCCAGCGTCGCTTCATGACCTCCTCCGGACTTAACTTCACCTTTGAAAAATCTAACAATGGACAACTCCCCTTCCTCGACATCCTCGTAGCTCTGAACGACCATGGGTTCAAAACCACCGTCTACATTAAACCTACTAACACAGGACAATGCCTCAACGGCGATAGTGAATGCCCCCGCCGTTATCTTCTATCCTCCATCTCCGCCTATGTTAGGAGAGCCCTCACGCACTGCTCTACCTGGGCCGACACCCACCAGGAACTAGAAAGACTATCCCAAGTTTTAGTAAATAACGGATACTCCAACTCCGACATCTCCAGCACCATCAACCACCATCTTGAAAAATGGTACACCCAAAGCCCTCCCAACATTGACCCCCCCAATGAAATTAAGATCTTCTACCGCAATTACATGTCCTCTGAACACAAAAATGACGAGGCCGTCTTAAAAGAAATAATCTCCAAGCATGTCCACCCAACCAACCCGGAAAACAAAATCAAATAAATAATTTATTACAAATCCCCCAAGACCTCCAACCTCGTTCTCCGCAACAAACCAGCCTCCACCAAGATAAAGAGCCCGATGACCGACGATCACGTCATTTACCAACATACCTGTAATTATGAGGACTGTGGACCTCATTCCTATATTGGTATGACGCAGACTCGTCTTTCACGTCGGTTAACTCTTCACCTTCAGGCTGGAGCCATCAAAGGCCACTATCTCACCCCTAACCACCCTCACCTCATATGCAACGAGTTAGAGAAACACACCACCATACTCGATAAAGAAAGTGACCCAAGGAGATTACCTATACTCGAAGCTTTATATATCCAAGCCTTACATCCCAACATCAACAACCAAACTCTGGACCTTCAGATCCTTCCTTCTGCCAAAAGGCACTACCCTACAGGACCTAACACCCCTCCACGCCCCCCGGTGCCCTTGACGCAGCCCCCCGCGCTACCTCCTTCAGCTTCGTCTTCTGCAGGCGCCACACAACTTAGGCCACGCCCCTCGACACGCAGCCAATCAGCTTCGACCCCTCCTACTGACCACCATCCCGCATCCAGTGCGCATGCGTGAAGCGGTTAACCCCTTCTCTCTCCTAGTTTACGCTTCCACCAATAGCAGACTTTTGCCCCCTGTTTTCCGCCTCCTCTGATCCTCCACCCTCTATATATACCCTTCCTGTTTACCTTTTATATCATTCCTTCCTTACTTGATAATGCTGGTTGTCCAGTGAAACGCGTCGTATATCCTGTATCATCATGTACATTTATGTAACCCTGTACCACCATGAATTTTGCTCATCTCCTTCATCTACTTCCTGCCACCCAGCGAAAACTCATCAGAGACCTGGAAACTTTGAATAATAAAATTTCCAACGCAGAAATTGCCATTTCTTTCAACCTCGTATGTATTAAAGAAAATATATATATATATATATATATATATATATATATATATATATGTTTATAATAGTACATATCAATAATAATAATGACAATTTCAGGCTCATATAGCTGTCACCGGTTGCCAGGAACCGCAGTGTTATGGCTAGTCGTAGGCCAGGGTCGAGTGCCTTCCGGTAAAAGTATCGTTCTTTTCAATGCGGTGCGCCACACGTCCTAGTACCTCCCGGAAGACTGCAACATCCATCCGCAGGTAGTTTCTGTAGGCTGGCCCATCCTCCTGGGCGAGTTCCTTCAGTAGCTGCTCATAAATACCAAAGGTTTTCCTACGGAGAAGCCAGTTCCGGACCCACATGCGAGGGGTTCTATTCTCCCTCCTTCTTTTCCTCAACAGCAGCTTGCAGATGGCTATATTTGTCAGTAGGGAGTCATTTTCCAGATTTAACTGAACCTGGAGTAAGCGTAGATGTCGTATCGGGTTCCTGGGGACTGTGGTGAACATGGCTGCGTGCAACCGTTACGGTGGCTGAAGGTATACTGATGAGGCCCACCCTTTGGTGTACCTTTTATATACCACACCTTGAGTTCGGTCGCCGTCGTTCGGGGTCATGCGGGCCGGGGTCACCGTCCATACTGAAGGGGTCGCCGCTCATCGGCACAGTAATGAATATTGACGCCGCCCTAACTCCTGTCGACGCCGTTCGTCGGGTCGTTGTCGACGCACTACGCCGCAGATCGGCACTCCAGTGGCGACCTAAAACTCACATTCAGTCCGGCATGGGCGCCGGTCTACCCCGTCAGGCGGCGTGGCCATCCATACTGCGTCCCGTCCAAAACTCACCCCTCCATATCCTTAAGCTCTCCGCCGAAGGTCGGCACTCCTGACCACGACTCAAGGTCGTGGTCTGTCGTGGCTCAAATCGGCATGGTGTGACGCCTGCTTTAGTAAACGCGACTACCTGGCTAGTGTGTCCCTACCTACCGTGTGACTCACCCACCATACCTGTGTGCGTATTTACCCTCTCAACTCACCCGGATTCTCTTGTATTGAGATTGTGTCCTAGTTTCTTTCATTGTTGATTTATTCACGGAAGACACTCGACTCGCATCATTATTATTATTAAGGGTTGATTCTATAAGTCACGTGTTATTATTTAGTTGCATATTATTCACCTTGTTTATAACCACAGTTGAAGAGCAGTTGCCGCAAAGGCGGCAGTACGTGTGGAGAGTGAGCAGAGCGAGTTCTTTGACCTGAATGTTAGTTTGAAACAAGGGTGTGTGATGTCCCCGTGGTTGTTTACTGTATATATGGATGGAGTTATGAAAGAAATACTATCAAGAGCAGTGGATGTTGGTGTATCGCTGAAAAGGGAGGGAATTGAGTGGAAGCTACCTATACTGCTGTTTGCGGATGATACAGTTCTGATGAGTGATAATGAATGGGAGTTGCAGGGTCTGGTAAATGAGTTTGGAACAGTGTGCGAAAAACGGAATTTGAAGGTAAATGCGGGGAAGAGCAAGGTTTTGGTCTTCGAAAGGGGTGACGTCACAGAGTGTGAGGTGAAGCTGAATGGTCAGGCTATGGAGTTTGTCAACTCTTTTAAGTATCTGGGCAGTGTGTTGAGTAAAGATGGGACTATGGATGAAGAAGTGCGGGAGAGGGTACAGCAGGGGAAGAGGGTTGTAGGAACGCTAAAAGCAGTAACAAGAAATAGGGTGGTCAGTATGGAAGTGAAGAAGTCCTTGCACCAGAGACATTAGTAGACCCCCCGCCCCCTGGATGAATGACGCAATTAAAGAAGCCATAAAAGCCAAATACGTAGCACATAAGAACTTAAAAGAAGACAGGTATAACACAACATTACAGAGTCTTTACAAAAACCGTAAAAAACAAGTTACAAAACTTATAGTAACAACAAAGAAAGAACACTATCATAATGAACTCTTAAACTCAAAAAACAATATTGCCTCTACTTGGAAAATTGTAAAATCATTAGTTCCCCCCTCCAAATCCAAATCCAACGCCGCACCAACTGATATTGATCAATCCAACGCAGAACATTTCAATGATTTCTTTGCAAACGTCGGATAAAGGACATATGAAAAAACCAGGGCATCCCTAAATAATATCCAAGACTCGACAGCCGATAATGAAAATAACCATAACGACCTCTCCTCTCATTTTCTTCCCCAACCCGTAGATACAAACACAATTATCTTAACAATAAAGCACCTACGTAATACTAAATCTTTTGGGTGTGATAACATTTCTCTCCGATTAATTAAAGATTCATTACCTGTTATTGCTTTTTTACCTTACAATCATTATTAACACCTCCATTGTCACTGGTATTTGTCCTACTGTATGGAAGCACGCTATCGTCACCCCCCCTTTTTAAAAGCGGAGATAATAATGACGCCACTAATTACCGACCAATCTCATTACTCCCCATTTTTTCAAAAATACTCGAAAAGATTGTCGCTAATCAACTATCAAATTTCCTAGACTCTAATAAACTACTCTCAATATGCCAACATGGAATCCGACCAAAATTATCCACCGAAACGGCCCTTACAGTTGTCACTAATGCAATATATAATAATATGGATAAAAAACAAGTATCTTTGCTAACCTTATGTGACCTTTCTAAAGCATAAATTTTGACAGTGTCCATCATAACACCCTTATAAATAAACTAATTAAATTCAAAGTTAACCCATTCTGGTTTAGAAGTTATCTAAATGAAAGATCGCAATCAGTTCTTATGAATAACATACTATCATCAAAATTACCAGTAACATACGGTGTTCCTCAAGGATCAATTTTAGGTCCATTATTGTTTATTATATTCGTAAATGACATGCTTATGTTCTTATATTCTTATATTAAATATATCAAAGACTGTACACTAGTACAATATGCCGATGACACACAACTTCTACTCAGTGACTCCGTAAATAATTTTGGCAATCTAATTACTAAAACGGAAGAAATACTACAAAAACTGAGACTATATTTTATACAAAATGGATTAATGATGAACGCTAATAAAACCCAATGCATATTCATAGGCACTCGTCAGGTACTTTAAAAAATACCCAGTAATGCCACCATACGCCTTAATGACAGCACTATTGAACCTACCACTCATATAAAAAATCTAGGCATATATTTTGATAGACATATGAACTTTGATGTACACATTGGTGAAATGAGTAAACAAGTAGAAGGGACACTTATGTATATCAATAGAATAAAAGATCACTTTGACAAATCAACTAGAACAATCATTGTACAAACACTAGTGCTAAGTATAATAAATTATTGTAGTGTAATTTGGGGTTCATCAAATGCTACCCAAATATCCAGAGTGCAAAAACTTCAGAATTTTGCTGCTAAAGTGGCTGACGGTAAGTCAAAAAAGTTTGATCATGTCACTCCTATATTAAAGGAACTAAGATGGTTAAATATTAAAGATAAAATAACGCATGACACACTAATAGTTATTTTCAAATGCTTAAATAAGCTTTACCCAGAGTATCTACTAAGTCTACCCACAGTATTCAATGTAACAGCTAGCACAACGAGACAACAAAATATGCTTTTTATTCCGAATGTTCAAACTGACATAGGGCAAAAAAAAATAACGGTAAGAGGACCTGTACTTTGGAACAAACTCCCAGTTAATGTACAAACTTCCAGTAGCCTAGGAACCTTTAAGACTAATGTTAAAACCTTGCTGCTAAACTCTGCATATGATTAAATTAAAGTTCATAAGAAATCTGTAGACATGACCCTCTCTCTATATATATGTATGTATGTGTGTGTGTATGTGTACATGTGTATGTATTTGTATATATCTCTCTCTCTAAACCCTAAATCTCTTTCTGTCTGATTCCCACCCCAATTTTAATCCCTCATAATCCCCCGCGCTGTCATCTCTCTCTCTCTCTCTCTCTCTCTCTCTCTCTCTCTCTCTCTCTCTCTCTCTCTCTCTCTCTCTCTCTCTCTCTCTCTCTCTCTCTCCAGTACCGGGTATGTCTTAGTTAAACAGCAGATCTTTAAATTTAAATTTTAATTCTATACACTGTTATGTTCTTATGTCAAAATATAATACTGTATTAAAGAGAACGTTACTGTATTTAGATAGGCTATATGAAGGTGTCCTACCCTGAGCCAGGTCCAAGGGCTAACCTAATAATCCACAGGCTTATCTGCCCTCTTAATCTACATATATCTGAGCTGACCTACTTGGTGTATTTGTAATTACAGCTTAGGAATTGTGGTCCGTCACACCTGGTCTGAATACACAACTAACAACTGTATGTCTACTGTATGTAACACTAAATTATGTATTATGTATTAGTATTGTAACTACTTTGAAAACACTAAACCCCCAACTGTATATAATTATATTTGTAAATACTATGTAAGACGAATAACCACTGTCGGTGGAAATAAACTTTATTATTATTTATTATTATTATTGCATGACAGTGTGGTAATCCCGACACTGACTTACGGAAGCGAAGCATGGACGTTGGTTGAGAGACTCAGACCAAGAGTGAGAGCAGTGGAAATGAATTACTTAAGGAGTGCGTGCGGAGTTACATGGAGGGATAGACAGACTAATGAGGAAGTAAGAAGGAGGTGTGGTGTGGAGGTAGATGTGCTGGAAAGTGTGAAAAGGAACAACTTGAGATGGTTCGGCCATATGGAACGTATGGAAAGCGAGAGAATGACTAAGAGGGTGTACAAGAGCGAGGTGGAGGGACAGAGAGGGAGAGGTAGACCGAATGAGAGGTGGAAGGATGGAGTGAGGAAGTACATGAACGAAGGCAGTGCTGGTTAGGGGGAGGGGCGTCGACTGACTGGAGACAGAGGTGCATGGGGGCGGTTCGTTCGTGGCCACCCCTTCGGGGATCACGACGTCAGGCAATAGATAGATAGATAGATAGAAGAGCAATTGCTACCCATTCATGATCTACTATTTATATGCATTATATACCTTGCCTGATAGTTCTGACAATTATCCAGGTGAAGCTGCATTCTGAATTTCAGGTATAAATATCCTTGAATAAACTTGTGTATAATTGCTATGTGTGTTGTTATTGAGTTCTGTAGTACCTAGTTGAATACCTATTTGTGAGATTAAGAACGTGTTCGGTTTGACCCTGTAGAGTTTATTTACGGTCTATAAGTCCTGATCTGGATTTTAGTAAAGACTATATCACGAGCTGTAAATATTATAGCCCGACATAACAAGGTGGATGTTGAAGGGTGGATGTTTTCTATATTCCAAGTACTTCCTCTCGGGAATAGGCTGATGGCCTTTACACTCTACCGCTGAACACGGAGAGGCCCGTGAGGTCTTGCTCCAGTCTAGGGAGTGAGATATGTGAAGCTTCACGGCCCGAAGCAACTCCATCTCTGAAGCTGCTCCGCCTCTGTGCTTCACAGTCTCATCCCCCAGGCTCGGACCCTCACTCTCAAAACGCCATCTATTGAGCAATTAACTCACTAGAAACTAGAAATATGCTCTGTAGCATATTTTTGGATATGGGAATATTCAGACAATGCTATTTAATCAGGGAACAATGAGGGTATTTTTGGGGGGCATTTCGGTGTGCTGTGGTAATGCACTGATACTCTAGGTACAGCACAAATTCCATCCCAATAATATCTTCTCATTGATATATTGGGATTCGAACCCAGGTCCATTGGATTACCGGTCCAGTGGCAAGACCACTCCGCCACACCTCCCCTATGTATGAAGGGGAGGTTGTATGAAGGGTGGATATATGAAGGAGTGGATGTATGAAGGAGTGGATGTATGAAGGGGAGGATGTATGACGGAGTGGATGTATGAAGGAGTGGATGTATGAAGGTGGGTGTATGAAGGGGTGGATGTATGAAGGGGAGGATGTATGAAGGGGTGGATGTATGAAGGAGTGGATGTATGAAGGAGTGGATGTATGAAGGTGTGGGTGTATGAAGGAGTGGATGTATGAAGGGGTGGATTAATGAAGGAGTAGATGTATGAAGGGGTGGATGAATGAATGGGTGGATGTATGAAGTGGTGGGTGTATGAAGGGGTGGATGTATAAAGGGGAGGATGTATGAAGTGGTGGGTGTATGAAGGGGTGGATGTATGAAGGGGTGGATGTATGAAGGGGTGGATGTATGAATGGGTGGATGTATGAGGGGGTGGATGTATGAATGGGTGGATGTATGAAGGGGAGGGTGTATGATGGAGTAGATGTATGAAGGAGAAGGTGTATGAAGGGGTGGGTGTATGAAGGGGTGGATATATGAAGGAGTGGATGTATGAAGGAGTGAATGTATGAATGGGCGGATGTATGAAGTGGTGGGTGTATGAAGGGGTGGGTGTATGAAGGGGAGGGTGTATGAAGGGGTGGGTGTATGAAGGGGTGGATGTATGAAGGGGAAGGTGTATGAAGGGGTGGATGTATGAAGGGGTGGGTGTATGAGGGGGTGGGTGTATGAAGGGGAGGATATATGAATGTGTGGATGTATGAAGGGGTGGATGTATGAAGGGGAAGGGGTGGGTGTATGAAGGGGTTGATGTAAGAAATGGTGGTTATATGAAGGGGTGGGTGTATGAAGGGGTGGATATATGAAGGGGTGGGTGTATGAATGGGTGGGTGTATGAAGGGGAGGATGTATGAAGGGGTGGTTATATGAAGGGGTCGGTGTATGAAGGGGTGGATATATGAAGGGGTGGGTGTATGAATGGGTGGGTGTATGAAGGGGTGGATGTATGAAGGGGTGGTTATATGAAGGGGTGGATGTATGAAGAGGTGAATGTATGAAGGGGTTGATGTATGAAGGAGTGGCTATATGAAGGGGAGGGTGTATGAAGGTATGGATGTATGAAAGGGAGGGTATATGAAGGGATTGTGTATGAAGGGAGGGTCTATGAAGGGAGGGTGTTTGAAAAGAGGGTGCATGAAGGGGTGGATGTATGAAGGGGTTGGTGTATGAAGGAGTGGATGTATGAAGGGGAGGGTGTATGAAGGGAGGGTGTATGAAGGGATTGTGTATGAAGGGAGGGTGTATGAAGGAGTGAATGTATGAAAGGGAGGGTGTATGAAGGGATTGTGTGTGAAGGGAGGGTGTATGAAGGGAGGGTGTTTGAAAAGAGGGTGCATGAAGGGGTGGATGTATGAAAGGGAGAGTGTATGAAGGGGTGGATGTATGAAAGGGAGGGTGTATGAAGGGAATGTGTATGAAGGGAGGGTGTATGAAGGGTGGGTGTTTGAAGGGAGGGTTTATGAAGGGAGGGTGTATGAAGGGAGGGTGTTTGAAGGGAGGGTGTATGAAGAGAGGGTGTATGAAGGGGTGGATGAATGAAAGGGAGGGTGTATGAAGGGAGGGTGTATGAAGGGAGGATATATGAAGGGAGGGTGTTTGAATGGGTGAATGTATGAAGGGGTGGATGTATGAAAGGAAGGGTGTATGAAGGGGTGAATGTATGAAGGGTAGGTGTATGAAGAGGTGGATGTTTTTGGGGTGGATGTTGATGTCGTGGATATATTTTTTATTTTTATTTTTTTTCTATGTGATTGAGGGAGGCAAAAGGCATAACTGCCTATAGCGAGTGCCTCCCCCATAGTTGAAAGAGTGACAGGGCCAAAATCAAGGGACGTTCGAGCCAAAATGCCTGGACACACGGAGTTTGAAGCAATTTAAGTCATAGGAAGAGGGAAAGACTGATTCTGGGAGAGAGTTCCAGAGCTCAGCTGTTGAGTAGAAGAAAGTTTGAGAGTAACGTTTCACTCTTGGGTTGGAGAGTTGCACAGAGTAGGGGTGGGATTGAGTTGCAAGACGGGTACCACGTGCCCTACGTAAAGGAGGTGGTATGCACTGGGATAGCTCTGAGGAACACTGATTATAGTAGCGATAGAATAGCGAGAGAGATGCAACATTGCGGCGGAGAGAGAGAGATTGCAGAGAGTTGGTGAGTGGACGGGAGTTAATGATACGAAAGGCCTTCCTTTCAACTTTGTCTAGGAGAGCAGTGTGAGAGGAACCTCCCAACACATGTGAACAATACTCAATACAAGGGCGCACTATGCCTCTGTACAGAGCAAGAAGCTGTGCAGGGGAAAAGAACCCCCTAAGGCGGTTGAGCACACCCAGCTTCTGGGAGGCTGCCTTAGCAAGACTGGTAATATGGTCCTTCCAAATGAGAGCAGAAGAAAAAGAGACACCAAGAATATTGAGAGAAGATGAAGGGTTGATTTTTGTATTGTTGAAGAATAAGGGATAGTCCGCTGGGAGATCCTGACGGGTAGATAGATGGAGAAATTGGGTTTTGGAAGCATTAAAGTTAACAAGGTTTTCTCTGCCCCAATTGGAAATAGTATTTAGATCAGAATTTAAGAGTTCTATGGCTTCATTACGTTTGTCGTTGAGGGATTGCTGGCTGGGGCGTTCTGAAAAACTAATGGAGTAGTGCAAGGTTGAGTTGTCTGCGTATGAATGGATGGGAATTACGGTACAGTTAAGGAGATAATTTATAAAAATTAGAAAGAGAATTGGAGATAGGACAGAGCCCTGAGGAACACCGGAGCTTATAGGGTGAGGAAGTGAACAATGGCCGTCCACAACCGCGGCTATGGAACGGCCGGAAAGGTAATTAGAGACAAAGGCACAGATGTAGGGATAGAAACCGAAGGAGGGTAGTTTAGAAATTAAAGATTTATGCCAGACTCTATCGAAGGCATTCGATATGTCTAGTGCAATAGAAAAAGTCTCACCGAAGTCCCGAAAGGAGGATGACCAAGAGTTAGTAAGATATGAAAGAAGATCACCAGTAGAGCGACCCTTAAGGAAGCCATACTGGCGATCTGAGAGCAGATTATGAGAAGAGAAATGCTTAAGAAATTTGGAAGCAAGAATAGTTTCAAAAACTTTAGAAAGACAAGAGATAAGAGCAATTGGAGGATAGTTGGAGGGTTGAGAGCGGTCACCCTTCCTTGGGACAGGTTGAATGTGAGCAAACTTCCAGCATGAAGGGAAGACGTTAGAGGATAGACAGAGACGAAAGAGTTTGCCTAGGCAGGGAGTATGATGGGATGGATGTTGCAAGGGTGGATGTGGCAGGGGTGGATGTTGCAGGGGATGATGTTGCAGGGGCGGATGTTGCAGGGGTGGACGTTGAAGGGATGGATATATGAAGGGGTGGATGTTGCAGGGGTGGATTATGAAAGTGTGGATGTTGAAGGGGTGGATATTGAAGGGGTGGATGTTAAAGGGGTGAGTGTATGAATACGTGGTGTATGAATATGTGTAAAGGGGGTGTATGAATGGGCATATTATAGGGGTGAGTGTATGAAGGGGAGGGGATATGAAGGGTTTGGAGTATGAGGGGGGTTGTAGAAGGGTGGGGTTCATGAATGGGTTAGCGTTATAATGGGAGGGTATATGCGGTGCTAGGTGTTTTAGAGGAATTGTTGTTATTTTAAGTCTGAGATTAGCAATGTCAAATGCTTAAGGAATGAGTGTTTTGTGATATTTGTTTGAGTTCGTTGGTTGTGGTGATTAGAGAATGGATGTCTTTTGATAATCACAATTTATGTGATGGGGTTATGGTTGGGAGGCATAGGTATCACAAGGGATGCACATTTCTGTGGTTGGAGTTTCTGTGTGGATAATGGATTGGGCAAGTTCATTTAGTGTGATTTTTAAGACAAGTTGATTTGGTGAAAGCAATGAAGCTAGTGATAGAGACTGGGTTTCATGGTGGATATCTTGGAGCTAGATACTTTACAAATGTATATTCCTGTGTCTGAAGTGAGTGTATTTTCCGTTGTACTAATTTTCTAAGGGTGGATTATTTTGATTTTTAGGAGTGGAAGATTTGGAAGTGGGTATTATGAGGGGTGTGTGTTTTGGGAGTTGGGTGATTTGAAGGGTGAGTGGTTTGAGGGCAGGTTTCTTCGAAGGATAGGTATTGTATTTTTGTTGGGGGGGGGGGGGGGAGTGCTTTGAAGGGTGGGTGCTTTAAGGGTTGGGTGCTTTGGGGGGGGGGGGGGTGAGTGCTTTCAGGGGTGGTTGCTTAGAGTACTTTGGGGGTTAGTGTTTTTTTGGGGGGGTACTTTTTATGTAGATGGGTGATTTGAGGGGTGAGTGGCTTAAGGGGTGGGTATTTTGAGGGTAGGTGCGTTGAGGGGGTGGGTACTTTAGGGGTGAGAGATTTGAGGGGGGGTGCTTTGGGAATTGGTGTTTTGGGGGGTGGGTTCTCTTTTGGAATGAGTGATTTGAGGTGCTTTGAGGGCTGGGTGCTTTGAGAGGTGGTTACTTTGGGGATGGGTGCTTTGAGGGTGGGTGTTTTGGGGGAGGGGTGATTCGAAGAGTGGGTGATTTGAGGGGTTAGTGCTTCAAGGAATGGGTGGTTTGGTGGATGTGTGCTTCGAGAAGTGAGTGGCTTGATGGGTAGATGGCTCAAGGGGTGGGTGCTTTGAGGGGAAGATACTTTAGGGGTGGATGCTTTGGAAGGTGGGTGTTTTAGTGGGTGGGTACATTGAAGGTGTGGGTGCTCTGAGGGGTGGGTGTTTCAGTGGGTGGGTACATTGAAGGTGTGGGTGCTCTGAGGGGTGGGTGTTTTAGTGGGTGGGTACATTGAAGGTGTGGGTGCTCTGAGGGGTGGGTGTTTTAGGAGGTAGGGGCATAAATGGGTGGATGCTTTTGGGATTGGGGTGAACTGAAGGGTGGGTGCTTGAGGGGGTTGGGGCATTGGAGGGTTACTGTTCTGAGGGGTAAGTATTTTCCTGGCTAGGTGTTTTAGGGAGTAGGTGCTTGTGAAAGATGTTTGCTCCTGGAAGGTTTTTTTTTTATTTATTTATTTTTCTGTAATGTTTATTTTTAGGTCTCTAATATGGGAGCTTAAGGGAGAGTGTTTTCATGTTTTAGAGTGGTTGTCTTTTGTTGAATGTACTGGATGAGTGATGTTTAGGGAGATGAGTAGGTGGGTGTATTGAGGTGGCGAGTTTTTACAGGTAAGGGTGTTAATGGGGCAAGGGGGAGGGATTATTTAAGTGTTTTGAGAGTGGAGGCTAGCCTTTAAGGGGTTAAGATGGGTGTTTAGAGGGGCGATTTGGATTTGATATTATGAATGGGTGTTTACGGGTTGATGCTTTCCGAAAACTATTTTGAGGGTGTTTTAAGAGTAGGGGTAGATGGATGCTTATATGCTTGGATGTTGTAAGGGGGTGGGTAGCTTGGATATGGTTTCAAAAGAGTGTAAAGATTACTGTGTGAAGGGTTGATACCTTTAAGGGAGGATTAATTAAGGGTTTGGTTTGAGTAATGATGATTAGGAATGTGTGCCATGATAATGGGTAAGTTAACTTGGATGTGAATGTGATGGTGAGTAAGAGTTATAGAAGGTGGGTAATATGAGTGGTGGGTGTTAAAAGAGTGTGTGTTTTGGGATGGGTGATTTAGGAGTGGATTGTTTAGGGGTAATTGTTGTTTGGGTTGGGTGAATCGGGGATGGTGATTTGAGGGATGGATAACTTAAAGTTGATGTTTGGTGAATAAGTGAATTGGTGGCTGTTAGCTTATGTAGTGAGTGTTTGTGAGGGTGTGTTACGAGGTTGGGTAATTTGAGTTGAAATTCTTACGAAATCAATGTTATCTGGATATTTTGGGAGAAGAAGCTGGAGTGAACATGTTGCGACGGATTGGCAAACTTGAGAGTTCTATATTTAGTGGAGAAGTTTAAAGAATTGTTGTCAGGGGCAGTACTGTAGGTGTTAAGAAAGGTTCGTGATGTTTTATTGGTAGGTGTATGTCTGTATGTGTGAGTGTGTGAGTGTGTGAGTGTGTGTGTGTGTGTGTGTGTATGTTTTTCAGAGAGAGAGAGAGAGAGAGAGAGAGAGAGAGTGAGTGAGAAAAGACTGAATAGGGGTACAACAAACAACAATAACATATATTCATAGCTGTAGATGTGATATGTATTAATGTTTATGCACACAACACATACTTACGATTCCTACTGCACAAAAAGGGTGTGGGTGTACAGAAGAGTGATGGTGTAAATAGGGTGGAGGTGTCTCAGGGTGGGGTTAAACAAATGGTGATAAATGTGGGCGGTATTTGTACAAATAGGAGCATTAGTGTGTTTGCATATGTGAAAACATACAGTAATATTTCAACTTTATGGTCAAAGGATGCTAATAAATATAACAGATGCTGACAAAAATGTATAACTATGAAGACATAATGCAAGTGGAATAATTGTGGTGTTTGTGGCTGGTGGTGGTGATACTTGTGGGTGGTGGTGGTGGTGTTTGTATATGTGATAGTGGTGGTTGAGTTTGTGGATGGCGGCAGTGGTTATATTTATTAGAGATCAGATTTGTGGGTAATGGTGTTTCCGGGTTGTAGAAATAGTATATGGTACTGGGTGTATATGGTGGTGGTTGTATATGGTGGTGGTTGTATATGGTGGTGGTTGTATATGGTGGTGGTTGTATATGGTGGTGGTGGTTGTATATGGTGGTGGTTGTATATGGTGGTGGTGGTTGTATATGGTGGTGGTTTTATATGGTGGTGGTGGTTGTATATGGTGGTGGTTGTATATGATGGTGGTTGTATATGGTGATGGTGGTTGTATATGGTGGTGGATGTATATGGTAGTGGTTATATATGATGGTGGTGGTTGTATATGGTGGTGGTGATTTTATATGGTGGTGGTTGTATATGGTGGTGGATGTATATGGTGGTGGTGGTGGTTGTATATGGTGGTGGTTGTATATAGTGGATGTATATGGTGGTGGTTGTATATGGAGGTGGTTGTGTATGGTGGTGGTTGTATATAGTGGTGCTGGTATATAGTGGTGGTTGTATATGGTGGTGGTTGTGTATGGTGGTTGTTGTATATGGTGGTGGATGTATGTGGTGGTGGTTGTATATGGTGGTGGTTGTATATGGTGGTGATTGTATGTGGTGGTGGTTGTATAGGGTGGTGGTTGTATATGGTGGTGGTTGTATATGGTGGTGGTTGTATATGATGGTGGTGGTTGTGTATGGTGGTGGTTGTATATGGTGGTGGTTCTATATGATGGTGGTTGTATATGATGGTGGTTGTGTGTGGTGGTGGTTGTATATGGTGGTGGTTTTATATGGTGGTGTTGGTTGTATATGGTGGTGGTTGTGTGTGGTGGTGGTTGTATATGGTGGTGGTTGTATAGGGTGGTGGTTGTATATGGTGGCGGTGGTTGTATATGGTGGTGGTTGTATATGGTGGTGGTTGTATATGGTGGTGGTGGTTGTATATGGTGGTGGTTGTGTGTGGTGGTGGTTGTATATGGTGGTGGATGTATATGGTGGTGGTTGTATATGATGGTGGTGGTTGTGTATGGTGGTGGTTGTATATGGTGGTGGTTCTATATGATGGTGGTTGTATATGGTGGTGGTTGTGTGTGGTGGTGGTTGTATATGGTGGTGGTTGTATATGGTGGTGGTGGTTGTATATGGTGGTGGTGGTTGTATATGGTGGTGGTGTTTGTGTATGGTGGTGGTTGTGTATGATGGTGGTTGTATATGGTGGTGGTTGTGTATGGTGGTGGTTGTGTATGATGGTGGTTGTATATGGTGGTGGTTGTGTATGGTGGTGGTTGTGTATGATGGTGGTTGTATATGGTGGTGGTTGTATATGGTGGTGGTTGTATATGGTGGTGATGGTTGTATATGGTGGTGGTGGTTGTATATGGTGGTGGTTGTGTATGGTGGTGGTTGTATATGGTAGTCAAGCAATCAATCAATCAGTCTTTATTTCATAATATACATAAATTTACATATATTACATATGGAGAGGAATCAGTCAGAATAGAGTAATACAAATGTGGTATAATTATTTACAAATCGACTATAAAAATAATAAAAACAATACAAATAATACCCGCTGGTAGTGGTTGTATATGGTGGTGGTTGTATATGGTGGTGGTTGTATATGGTGGTGGTGGTTGTGTATGGTGGTGGTTGTATAATTATGGTGGTGGTGGATGTATATGGTGGTGGTGGTTGTATATGGTGGTGGTTGTGTATGGTGGTGGTGGTTGTAAATGGTGGTGGTTGTATTTGTTGGTGGTTGTATATGGTGGTGGTCGTATATGGTGGTGGTGGTTGTATATGGTGGTGGTGGTTGTATATGGTGGTGGTTGTGTATGGTGGTGGTTGTTTATGGTAGTGGTTGTATATGGTGGTGGTTGTATATGGTGGTGGTTGTATATGGTGGTGGTTGTTGTATATGGTGGTTATGGTGGTGGTTGTATATGGTGGTGGTTGTATATGGTGGTGGTTGTATATGGTGGTGGTGGTGGATGTATGTGGTAGTGGTTGTATAGGGAGGTGGTGGTTGTATATGGTGGTGGTTGTGTATGGTGGTGGTTGTATATGGTGGTGGTGGTTTTATAGGATGGTGGTTGTATATGGTGGTGGTTGTATATGGTGGTGGTTGTATATGGTGGTGGTTGTATATGGTGGTGGTGGTAGTATATGGTGGTGGTTGTATATGGTGGTGGTTGTATATGGTGGTGGTGGTGGTTGTATATGGTGACGGTTGTATATGGTGGTGGTTGTATATGGTACTGGGTGTATATGGTGGTGGTTGTGTATGGTGGTGGTTGTATTTGGTGGTGGTTGTATATGGTGGTGGTTCTATATGGTGGTGGATGTATATGGTGGTGGTTGTATATGGTGGTGGTGGTTGTATGTGGCAGTGGTTGTATAGGGTGGTGGTGGTTGTATATGGTGGTGGTTGTGTATGGTGGTGGTTGTATATGGTGGTGGTGGTTGTATATGGTGGTGGTTGTATATGCTGGTGGTAGTTGTATTTGGTGGTGGTTCTATATGGTGGTGGTGGTTGTATATGGTGGTGGTGGTTGTATTTGGTGGTGGTCGTATATGGTGGTGGTTGTATATGGTGGTGGTGGTTGTATTTGGTGGTGGTTGTATATGGTGGTGGTGGTTGTATATGGTGGTGGTGGTTGTATATGGTGGCGGTTGTATATGGTGGTGGTTGTATATGGTGGTGGTTGTATATGGTGGCGGTTGTATATGGTGGCGGTTGTATATGGTGGTGGTTGTATATGGTGGTGGTTGTATATGGTGGTGGTTGTATATGGTGGTGGTTGTAATTGGTGGTGGTTGTATATGGTGGCGGTTGTATATGGTGGTGGTTGTATATGGTGGTGGTTGTATATGGTGGTGGTTGTATATGGTGGTGGTTGTATATGGCACTGGGTGTATATGGTGGTGGTTGTGTATGGTGGTGGTTGTATATGGTGGTGGTGGTTGTATGTGGTAATGGTTGTATAGGGTGGTTGTGGTTGTATATGGTGGTGGTTGTGTATGGTGGTGATTGTATATGGTGGTGGTGGTTTTATAGGATGGTGGTTGCATATGGTGGTGGTTGTATATGGTGGTGGTGGTTGTATATGGTGGTGGTTGTATATGGTGGTGGTGGTTGTATATGGTGTTGGTTGTATATGGTGGTGGTGGTTGTATATGGTGGCGGTTGTATATGGTGGTGGTTGTATATGGTGGTGGTGGTTGTATATGGTGGTGGTTGTATATGGTGGTGGTTGAATATGGTGGTGGTGATTGTATATGGTGGCGGTTGTATATGGTGGTGGTTGTATATGGTGGTGGTTGTATATGATGGTGGGTGTATATGGTGGTGGTTGTATATAGTGGTGGTTGTATATGATGGTGGGTGTATATGGTGGTGGTTGTATATGGTGGTGGTGGTTGTATATGGTGGCGGTTGTATATGGTGGTGGTTGTATATGATGGTGGTGGTTGTATATGATGGTGGGTGTATATGGTGGTGGTTGTATATGATGGTGGTTGTATATGGTGGTGGTTGTATATGGTGGTGGTGGTTCTATATGGTGGTGGTTGTATATGGTGGTGGTTGTATATGGTGGTGGTTGTATATGATGGTGGGTGTATATGGTGGTGGTTGTATATGGTGGTGGGTGTATATGGTGGTGGTTGTATATGGTACTGGGTGTCTATGGTGGTGGTTGTGTATGGTGGTGGTTGCATGTGGTGGTGGTTGTGTATGGTGGTGGTTCTATATGGTGGTGGTTGTATATGGTGGTGGTTGTATATGGTGGTGGTGGTTCTATATGGTGGTGGTTGTATATGGTGGTGGTTGTATATGGTGGTGGTTGTATATGGTAATAGAATCTGGTAGTAGTTGTGGTTGGTGATGGTTGTGTTATGATGGTGGTTATCTTTGGTGGTGGTTGTGTATGGTTGTATATGCTGGTGGTTGTATATGGTGGTGGTTGTATATGGTGGTGGTTGTATATGGTAATAGAATCTGGTAGTAGTTGTGCTTGGTGATGGTTGTGTTATGATGGTGGTTATCTTTGGTGGTGGTTGTGTATGGTTGTATATGGTGGTGGTTGTATATGGTAGTGGTTGTATATGGTGGTGGTTGTATATGGTAATAAAATCTGGTAGTAGTTGTGCTTGGTGATGGTTGTGTTATGATGGTGGTTATCTTTGGTGGTGGTTGTGTATGGTGGTGGTTGTATATGGTGGTGGTTGTATATGGTAATGTAATCTGGTAGTACTTGTGCTTGGTGATGGTTGTGTTATGATGGTGGTTATCTTTGGTGGTGGTTGTATATGGTGGTGGTTGTATATGGTGGCGGTTGTATATGGTAATAGAATCTGGTAGTAGTTGTGCTTGGTGATGGTTGTGTTATGATGGTGGTTATCTTTGGTGGTGGTTGTGTATGGTGGTGGTTGTATATTGTGGTGGTTGTATATGGTAATAGAATCTGGTAGTAGTTGTGCTTGGTGATGGTTGTGTTATGATGGTGGTTTTCTTTGGTGGTGGTTGTGTATGGTGGAGCTTGTATGGAGTTCTTATTGCTGCGTGTGTGTGGTTAAGATACACAGTAGTGTCCCTATGACATGGTATATTTACTGTCTGTATGAAGGTGTATGGGCTAGTGGTTGTAGTTTTGGTAGGAAATGTATTTTAAGTTTAGTTCATAGTTTGAGATAGTGATTACACGGTTGTGGGGCTGAAAGTATGACATTATGAGTATGTGAGGTGAAGCGTATGTGGTGTGGAGGGTATGTGAAGAATTGGAGGGTGTGTGATGTAGAGGTTATCTGTAGAAGTAGAAGGCTTTTGAGGTGGAGGATATGTGAAGAAATGGAGGGTGTGTGATGTAGAGGTTATCTATAGAAGTGGAGGGTTTGTGGTGTGGAGGTTATGTGTAGAAGTGGAGGGTATGTGAAGTGGAAGGTATGTGAAGAAGTGGAGGGTTTGTGAGGTGGAGGGTTTGTGAGGTGGAAGGTATATGAGGAAGTGGAGGGTTTGTGATGTGGAGGGTATGTGAAGAGTGGAGGGTTTGTGATGTGTAGAGTATTTGGTGTGGAGGGTTAATGAGGTGTAAGGCATGTTAGATTGAGGGGTATAAGATGAAGGGTACGCGGGGTGGAAGGATGTGAGGTAAAGGGTATGTGAAGTGGAAGGCTTGTGTGGTGGAGGGTACGTGAATTGGCGTATGTGGCGTGGAAGTATATGTGGAGGGTATGTATGGTGGAGGGTATGTATGATGGAGGGTATGTATGGTGGAAGGTAAAACTTAGATAGGCATATGGACGAGAGGGGTTGGGTGTGAGGGGGATCTGTCAGGTGTGGGCCAATCGGCGCTCTGCAGACCCCCGTTTTTCTGACCTCTGACCGTTTCGGTGAGGTAGTCAAAATGGTGTTAGTAAGCTGGGCTTATAATTAGGCCTTAAAATTAGGGTTGGGTGTGACATGGATCTGCCTTGTGTAGGCCAATCGGCTTTCTGCAGACTCCCATTTTCTTATGTTCTGTTCTTATGTTCTTATATATATATATATAGATATATATATATATATATATATATATATATATATGTTTTTATATATATATATTTATATATATATATATATTTATATTTATATATATACAGTATATTATACAGAATATATATATATACTGTATAAATATAATATATATATATTATACTCACAAACATATTTATGTATAAAGACATAGCTTACAGAAAGGACGAGGAAGATACTCGTCTGTATAAGGAAATCACAATTCCATACCATCATTTATTAATAATGATTGAATAGAGTTATGACAAGTGTCTAATAGATCTTAATATGACAACTATATTATACTTCTACATAATTCTAGAGTAAAGAGAGCACATATTATACTGCAACACTCGCAGCCACGCCACAGCAAAACACACACCGAGACGTTCCTATAGTTACCCTTTTCACCCTCCTCTTCCCTTTTTCCCTTTCTTCTCACCTCTACCACCCCTCGCACCACCATCACAACCAAAACACAATCCTTACCAAATGTCTCGTGCGGGGAAAACACCGTCCTCAAAGTACTCGGCTGCTGCAGATAGTTCACTTCTTAAAGTGGTCCTTGGGAGACCGAGTAGGATAGGTCCTTGCGCACAGTGATTCCTACGGTTCCTACGGTGTGGACCGGGTCGCTTTAAGCACACTGAAATACATAATTACAAAAAAGGTTCTATAATCGACACGGGGGGTTGGATGGCTTGCCAGACTGCTGCACCAGACGGTAGACAAGACATCCTTTGCATTGTGTTACCTCACATCAATGTTTATATCCTAAACTGCATTATATAAATGATTAAAGTTATATATGAAATAAACCTATTTTATATATCAGTAATAGCTCTTCAAATACGTAGAAATACAGCCTAATAAACTAGGAAAGCATCGTACAACCGCTGGTTTGCATCCCCCGAAGGGCGAGCGAATAGGTTGATGGTGCACGATAATCCTCTAAACTTTGCATGGCTCGCTCTACCTGCCTCGCTCACAGCTTACACTATCATATTCCCATTATAGTATCTACCAGGCCTACCCTACGTAAGGAGAATATTACCGAATCTCAACATCTGTGCGTCGTATTGATTAAATAGCTTAAAGTCAGGTCGGTACGAAAGGGAAAGCAGGGCGGCAGGTCGGCAAGGGGATAACTAATGGACGTTATTCGATTCTCTGGGTGGAGTTTAACGTATGGAACAAAATGGAGAAGAGAGAAAATGGGTAAGCAAAATGATATTATGAGGGTAATAAGGGGAGACTATTAAAAACCTTGATACTGAATGGGCCAGATTAAGCGTAAGTTGAGTAATTATGAGGCGTAAAACTGTCAGGAGAGGATGGAAAAGAAAATAACAAGTCGAAGCCGTACCTATAATTATAGTAATCATCTGAGTCAAGGTAAAATCTTCCGGTAAGAATGACCAATACTTGACAGAATATACATAATGCTTATTTCCTCGCTCATGTACAGAAAGTATACATAGAGATACACACAACTAATATAATACTAATAAAACTATAATTAGTTAAAAGTAAAAACGTACTAGGATGCCGTGAAAACCGGAAAATGAGGAAGGGTTATATACAGTATATAAGGAAGGGTGAAGAAAATGGTGCAGCAGGCAGGAGAAGATGAAGAACCAACTAGTTTAATATTTTCCATTTATGAGCGACTTGGACGCAATAAAGTTGATAAATTCATGGTCTAGTGCACCATCGGGCTGATAAAGGCGATTGGAAATGCAAAATAGGACACGGAATGTAAGCTACTGTATGTGAGAGATATGTGTAAATAAATAAAAACAAAAAACAGAATGTCCCACCCCTTTCCCATTCTTAAGTAAGCCATTTTAGATTTACAGAAGAGCGACCATTACTTGCATTACTGCATGTCCACAAACATTTCAGTAATGTAAGCATGTTTCCTACTATTTTTTTGAGATATGTGTAAATTCCTGTACGTAATTTAATAAATTATGTAAGTTCGTATATGTAATTAATGGCAGGATAACGGAAGAATAAATTATACAAATACATAGGTACACTACATAATTATAGTCCAGGTAATGTTATGCCGGTTGTGATTTACATTTAGAATATATTTGACCCACATGAAAATAATTAATAATGTGGTTGTTAGTGGCAACACTGTCTACACACACACACACACACCATTTTAACTAAGTAGTATTTTTGTATTGGATCAACTACTCATGCTGCAAATCAAATTACCTATGTTTATTATTTATTACTATGACAAACATTGATAAAGAAAATCTTTACACATTTTCTATATTTTAAATAGGCCGTGTGGGACTTGCATATATTTTAGTATTTATTAACAAGAAATTATATGTAATGGTTATTTAATATAATTATCAAATACATTATAAAGTAATGCAATAATTTTATTTGAATATATATAAATAAGTATCACACCGATATATGATTCAAAATTGTTTAACACATATTCATTAAAATCGATCGAACAGTATCAAATTATTTATGAAAAGTATAACACTACAGTATATACTCTCCTCACCATGGGCACAAAGGAACATTACGCATATTAAACATGAAGACCAAGTCTTAAAATGATAAGTGGCAATAATTTATAAGATAGAAAGGAAAAACAAAATGTCAGCGGAAGAAGGAAATGGAAAAAGGCAGGAGAGGTAAAGTAAGGTGTGTAATTAAGAGAACTGAAGGATAAGGAGGAAAGCGAGACTGAAGAGGAAGTAATAGGAATCCATAAGAAAGGGGGAATTGACGATGAAAAAATAATAACAGAGAGAGAGAGAGAGAGATAACAGTACCAAGTCAGCAAGAACGGGAGGCTAACTATTACGACTGTTGTAGAGGGCCAGTTACTGCTGGTAATGAACGGCCTACTGTATAATTTATGTTATGTTCTGATGGTTTTCATGGGTAAACAAACAAACTCAGTAAGTCGCATTCCTAAACATGTAGGATCAAAGTATTACAAATTGAGTGTTGCATATGAAAAATAACTGGGTTTTATGCAATTAATTATTGATATATATTTGTAAGTAGACATTTCGTTCGTTAACACAATGTAATCTTTCCTTTTAGAAGAACACCTGTTCGATAATTCCATTATTAATCCTCCAAAGTAAATTGCATGTGAAAGGGTATACTTGCCGTTCCACTCATCTCCCTGCATTATACTAGGAACTTGTGGTAGGCCAAGATCTTCATTATCAAAGTCAATAGCTGCGATTGTAGTATCAAGGTAACCACAATTTTTCTTTATCAGGATTAGACTGAGAGTTTTGCTGGCACCAATAATAATGAAGGAGTAGGCATGCCGAGCTGAGTGGGTGCCAACAATTGCCTGATATCATCGGTAATTTAAATGACACGATATGAAATGCGGCTGCTAGTGTTACATGAAGTCCTCAGTCTTCCTACATATGAATTTGACAAACAAAAACAATAAATATATATACGTATGAATACTAAGGAAATGGAAGATTAAGTATGGTCTCTTTAAAACAGATCTGCTTGCGAAAACTAATACCCAACTCAAGCAGGAACTAATATACGCAAACAATCCTACATTTGCCTTGACTTAATACAAATCCCAAAAGAAAAATATGATTACAATAAAGTATGGTCACCACGGTACGCGAATCACGAACTCATGAGAGAGAGAGAGAGAGAGAGAGATTAAACCCCGAGGAAATCGTACCCAACGACAATAAAACAAGGCTCTCGGACACGTAAATTATCCACTAAACAGCTTTTCTCTTTAAACAGTGGTGGGGGGCCCGCTACTGCTGCTGCTGATGATGATGGTGAGTGCTGCATCCCTCACCCGGTGGACTTTTAACACCCTCCTTCCCTATATCCTTACCGCAAAATGAATTGAACTTGCGCCACTTTCTGTATCACACACTCTGACTCATTCATTTTATCTCTCTCTTTAACACATTCCTTCACTACACCCTTACCAGAAACGTTTTCATTTCCGCTACACCTCCTCCTCTCTCACACACACACACACACACGCGCACACTCTTTCTCTCTCCCTCTCTCTATAACACTCCTTCACTATACCCTTTCCACACATTATTAATCTATCGCTACTCTCTCTCTCTCTTTCACACATACACACACACAAACACAGACTCACACACACTATCTCACAGACACAAACACTCACTCTTTCTATCTCTCATTTACACACTCCTTTATTACCCGTACGACACACTATTAACCTCGCTTGAATATAGTACGGCACAAGCATTTGTTTGTTATTAAGATGACCATGAATTATGTAGGAGACTGAATGTTCATTGTGGTTTGTGAAGACAAAGTCATAAAACTCATAATTTGACCAGCCTGTTCGTGCAGAATGGTCTCTAGATTGGAGCACGGAGTTCCCAAAAGAGGTAATATCTCCAGCATGACTCTTTGGGTGATAGTTTTAAAACATTTGCAGGAAGTACTGTTCTTTTCTCAGGTGTTATATCCAATCGGGAAAGTATAGTGGGAACTCATCCCATTGTTAAAGAATATGCCTCATATTTTTTCTATTTTCCCTGTATGTCTTCTGCTCTTGGTATTATTGGATTTGTTTATATTTTTAACGCAATAATTTTTGTGTCATCTCCTTCCAATGTTCGTAACTTCTTACGTTTACTAGTATTCCCTATTTAATTGTTCTTATACATTACCGTTTCATTACATATAGCTGCTTATTCACATGTTCATGCACTAGATATTTCATTCACTTCAAAAAGAGATACGAAAGCGAAATGCCCGAAATCGAATTGAATAAACGTTCAAAATATTATAATTGTGTTGTGTAGGCTAAACAACGAGACAGTTAAAATAAGACTATTCGTACAAGCGATACAAACTGAGATCAAAGTATGGAAAGTAGCTCACCTCGTATATATGCTTACAGGAGCGCTTTTCCGGCAACAGGAACTTTCAAGTGGCGTCATTGTTTCCGGAAAAAAACAAATTGAGGGTCTTTTTCATACGGCACTGGCAATTGTGGTAATATTAGATTGTTCTAGATAGCTGAACACTTATATAACTTGAACTCATAAGCTTCATGACCAGTATTACGCGAGTTACTATGCCGGAAGAAATCGCTGTGTTACTCAGCCTTAAGAACTTATACTTTCCTTAAAGTAGTTTCAATTATATTGTTTTCATGATTTTATAGTTTGCATTACTTCTGGGGTATACTGGAATATACGCAGTCTATCTCTCAGGTGTTCCTTCTCTCTTGGGATTGGTGATTCACCTGGACCTATGGTAAGTAAGAGGCCACGTACCTGGCAATTGCTTCAGGCTACTTACGGTACAGTCAGAAACCGCAGTCCCTGAGACACCTGGATAGGGCCCGGACATTGGGAGCGTATAGTTTCTGGACGACATCCCACTTTAACTATCACAAGGCCGCACACGTACGAACGCACGTTTCGAACCAATAGATGCTTCACTCAGTCTGCCATGTAAAGTTATTGTGCTCTTGTTATGATACGATACGATTCATACTGCAGATTCTGATATAAACATGATAAAAATACCATTGTTTTTTATTCCCTCCTGTATCTACATAAAACAAGAATAGCTATTAAATACATAAGAATGTAAAGAAACACTACCAACTCGCAGTGAATGGACAGGCTTTCGTTGTGTGTGTGTGTATGTGTGTGAGATTCATCAGACGTTATCCATAGTAGTTACTATTAAACACATACCGGTACTCACATATAATTAATCCATTTTATATCATGCTATTAACCTTGTTGCACTGTGTAAACATTGCAATACATCAGATACTGCAATCCTAACATCGAAAAGGTATCTATATCCATTGCTAAGCGTAGTTTCACCATGCAATGCTTATAATTATAGCCTTTACCCTTTAGAGTGTTATATACATTTGTTTACTAAATTAGTATCGAATATATAAACCTATCATCGTCTGAAGCTTAACTTTGCGTTGTATTACATAACATCCCCCATATATCACTACTGATAACTCATTGCCGTTTCACACCTGAATTTCATAACAAGATGATAACATGTAATATTGCATTGCATAGTTCGTTGTGTTGTATGTCATGAAGCAGACACTTCTGTTTTCAGTAAGTTGTCACTTACTGTAGAGCACTATGTCTATTACAACACACATCGGTTCACTTACACAAACACACACACACACACGCACACACTCGAATAATCGTAACTAGCAATTCACGTCATAATTGCCATCGTTACTTTACACATCAACTGTTTATTACACATCAATGATAGGTAAACATGTACACTGTAATACTGAACATCCTCCTCTTCGAAATTAAAAGTATGCATAACGTGGTCACTGGGAACATGGACATGAAGACAGCTCTCAGTGGGGTGGGGACGAGAGAGCGAACCTAAACTACCAAATTTCGTAACAGCCTATGAAAAGTTTAAGTTTGGAACCTGAGTCATTCTCGTGGGGCAGCAATTTGGAAGTATTTCTTTTCATTTATATGTGTTTTAAACCTATGGTAATATTCGTGTCCGTATTTACTGTAGATACGCAAGGGAATGTAATAGAGGTATTTTTGTCATTTGTATATCCATAAATATATGAATTCATATGAATATATGAATTCAATATATGAATATATGTGATATATTAAATGACATTTTAATATATGAATTAATATATAATTCATAAATATATGAAATATATGAACACATCATAGCAGCAGCATTATAATTTTACATGGCAGACTGAATGAGCATCTATTGGTTCGAAACGTGTGTGCATAGGTATGTGGCCTTATGATAGTTAAAGTAGGCTGTCGTCCAAAAAACGATGCGCTCCACATGTCCGGGCCCTATCAAAGTGTCTCAGAAATTGCGGTTTCTGACTGTACGTTGAGTAGCCTTTTAGGGGTGTGATTTATCTTATAATAATTGGCAAACTAAAGACTAGAACACAGTACATGGACACAATATAAGGTTGTATTTATAAGCAAACATAAGTTTTTGCTGAGGTTAACATACATAGGATAGCTTCTGACTGGGTTCATGCGCGTGTGATGAATATAACACGTGGACTGTAATATAACTGGTACACATTATACTGTAGGTGTATTCATTTAACCACAATATAGAACTTTCAATAATATCATACACTTTTTTGTTTTTTCATAATAGTCACAAATATAAATGATGATTCCGCAACAAAGTGTTCCAATTGTTATTAAAACAAATCCAACACACTGATTACATGTACCAGTTTCGATATAATGCAGGTGTTCTACACTTCCAACACATACTTTAAAGTGTGGTTGTTATTGTATTCAAGGTGGTGGAGCAGAGTGTACGAGGGGGCAGTGAGGTGCTGGAGAGGAAGAGGTGGCCGGGGTTATAAGGTGGCATAGCTTAGGCGCTATCAGCATGCAGAGCTTTTTCACCTCCTGATACACACTTCAATTATTGCGTACTCACATCAGCATACTAAATACCTCGGCACCAACACACACACAAACACGTAATTATCTGAGTGTCCAGGTCCCACAAATCACACACACACAAATTGGCATGCGTAGTATTGTGTCAAAGGTGCTTGGCATTCACAAAACTGTTCTGTTATAACTGTAAGGGTGTGCTTTTATAATTGGCTATAAAGCTTATTAAGACGAATATGTTAGAGTGGATTGTATAATTATATATATACAGTGTATACTGTGCATATATATATATATATATATATATATATATATATATATATATATATATATATATATAGTAATACAGTATATATATACTGTATATATAATTATATATATATATATATAATTATATAAAATGCAAATGGAAGAAATCTTTGACGTTTTAATTTGACGCACCTACGTACTGTTTTGTCAGTGTTGGAGATCCTCAAGACGTCCCTGGTCAATTGCAAGTGTGGATCTGTAAGTAAAATGAAAACAATGGCATTAATTCCATGAAGCTGAGAAGCATTGTTAACAATTTTTTATAAGAAAATATAAATCAACAGGTAGCAATTATTAATCAGTGCTTATAAATTGTATTGTGTGTACTTAATAAGCACACACAATGCACATTAACCCTTGCTTCTGGTTATACTTAGAGTACATATTTTGCCATACGAATGCAAGGTATAATCAATATTATTTTTTTTTTTTATTTTTTTTTTTCTATGTGATTGAGGGAGGCAAAAGGCATAACTGCCTATAGCGATTGCCTTCCCCATAGTTGAAAGAGTGACAGGGCCAAAATCAAGGGACGTTCGAGCCAAAATGCCTGGACACACGGAGTTTGAAGCAATTTAAGTCATAGGAAGAGGGAAAGACCGATTCTGGGAGAGAGTTCCAGAGCTCAGATGTTGAGTAGAAGAAAGTTTGAGAGTAACTTTTCACTCCTGGGTTGGAGAGTTGCACAGAGTAGGGGTGGGATTGAGTTGCAAGACGGGTACCACGTGCCCTACGTAAAGGAGGTGGTATGCACTGGGATAGCTCTGAGGAACACTGATTATTATAGTAGCGATAGAATAGCGAGAGAGATGCAACATTGCGGCGGAGAGAGAGAGATTGCAGAGAGTTGGTGAGTGGACGGGAGTTAATGATACGAAAGGCCTTCCTTTCAACTTTGTCTAGGAGAGCAGTGTGAGAGGAACCTCCCAACACATGTGAACAATACTCAATACAAGGGCGCACTATGCCCCTGTACAGAGCAAGAAGCTGTGCAGGGGAAAAGAACCCCCTAAGGCGGTTGAGCACACCCAGCTTCTGGGAGGCTGTCTTAGCAAGACTGGTAATATGGTCCTTCCAAATGAGAGCAGAAGAAAAAGAGACACCAAGAATATTGAGAGAAGATGAAGGGTCAATTTTTGTATTGTTGAAGAATAAGGGATAGTCCGCTGGGAGATCCTGACGGGTAGATAGATGGAGAAATTGGGTTTTGGAAGCATTAAAGTTAACAAGGTTTTCTCTGCCCCAATTGGAAATAGTATTTAGATCAGAATTTAAGAGTTCTATGGCTTCATTACGTTTGTCGTTGAGGGATTGCTGGCTGGGGCGTTCTGAAAAACTAATGGAGTAGTGTAAGGTTGAGTCGTCTGCGTATGAATGGATGGGAATTAAGGTACAGTTAAGGAGATCATTTATAAAAATTAGAAAGAGAATAGGAGATAGGACAGAGCCCTGAGGAACACCAGAGTTTATAGGGTGAGGAAGTGAACAATGGCCGTCCACAACCGCAGCTATGGAACGGCCGGAAAGGAAATTAGAGACAAAGGCACAGATGGAGGGATAGAAACCGAAGGAGGGTAGTTTAGAAATTAAAGATTTATGCCAGACTCTATCGAAGGCTTTCGATATGTCTAGTGCAATAGAAAAAGTCTCACCGAAGTCCCGAAAGGAGGATGACCAAGAGTTAGTAAGATATGAAAGAAGATCACCAGTAGAGCGACCCTTAAGGAAGCCATACTGGCGATCTGAGAGCAGATTATGAGAAGAGAAATGCTTAAGAAATTTGGAAGCAAGAATAGTTTCAAAAACTTTAGAGAGACAAGAGATAAGAGCAATTGGACGATAGTTGGAGGGTTGAGAGCGGTCACCCTACTTTGGGACAGGTTGAATGTGAGCAAACTTCCAGCATGAAGGGAAGATGTTAGAGGATAGACAGAGACGAAAGAGTTTGCATAGGCAGGGAGTCAGCACGGAAGCACAGTTTTTGAGAACAACAGGAGGAACACCGTCCGGACCGTACGCCTTATTAGTGTTAAGCCCAGAGAGGGTAGAAAGTACATCTTTTGAAGAGATTAGGATATTAGGCATAAGTAAGAGAGAGGAGGGCGGAGAGGGAGGAATAGCACCGGAATCATCCAAGGTGGAGTTTCTAGCAAAAGTTTGAGGGAAGAGTTTAGCTTTGTCAGAGGAAGAAGTGATGGTTGTGCCATCAGAGTGGGAAAGGGGAGGGAAAGACGAGGAAGAGAAATTGTTGGAGAGGTTTTTGGCTAGATGCCAGAAAGCTTGGGAAGAGCTAGAGTTGGATAGTTCAGTGCATTTATTATTGATGAAAGAGTGTTTGGCAAGTTGAAGAACAGATTTGGCTTGATTCCGGGCAGAAACATATGAAGAATGAGAGTCTTGAGTTTTAAGGCGTCGGTACCGTTTGAATGCTTCCTCCTTATTGCGGACAGCAGTAGAACAGGCGTGAGTAAACCAAGATTTTTTAGCATTAGATTGAGAGAAAGAGAATGGAATGTATGCTTCCATGCCCGATAGGATTACCTCGGTAATGCGTTCAGCACTCTCCGAGGGTCCTTGGCCATGGAAGCAGAAATCATTCCATGGGAAATCAAAGAAGTACTGCCGAAGAGCCTCCCAGTCGGCAGCGCCAATTTTGATTTGACTATCTAACAGCTAGTGGTTACTTTCAAATACAATATATTTACTTGAAGGTATCTATATACAATGCTATCTATCTATCTATTGCCAGGCACTATGTTCCCCGAAGGAGTGGCCAAGAATGAATCGCCCCCAACCACCTCCGTCCCCTGTCAGCCGACGCCCCTCCTCCTAACCTTCACCGCTTTTTCTCATATACCTCTCAACTCCACCCTTCCATCTCACTCTGGGTCTGCCTCTCTCTCTCTCTGTCCCTCCACCTCATATCTTGTAACTCTCTTAGTCATTGTCTCGCTTCCCATAAGTTCCACATGGCCGAATCATCTCACACTGCCCTCTTCCTTTATCATTTGTCTATTTATCCCACCATATAACTCCACATGCACTGCACTTCTCAAATAACTCCTTTCCACCCTTCTGCCCCTGATTTGTGCCTCTCCAACAACGTCCATGCTTCATTCCCATACATCAATGTCTGAATCACCACACTATCATGCAATGACTGTTTACTTCCATGCAGACCACCCTATTTCTTGTCATTGCTTTCAGCGTTCCTACAACCATCTTCTCCTTTTGCACCCTCTCCCGCACTTCATCCTCCATACTCCATCTTTACTCATCACACTGTCCAAATACTTAAATAAGCTGACATTCTATATACCTCGCACTCTGTGACTGCACCCATTTCAAAGACCATAACCTGATTGTTCCCCACATTTACGCTCAGGTTCTTTTTCTCACACACTGTTCCAAATATAATTATATACTAGACCCTGTTACACTCACTCATTATCACTCATCAGAGCTGTATCGTCAGCAAACAACAGTACAGGCAACTTCCACTAATTTCTTTCCCTTATCAGGGGTACACCAACATCCACAATATATCTACCGCAATGAGGAAAATAAATAAAATTATTGACTCTAATTAAAACAAAAATATTGATAAAGTTTTCTTTACTTCCATTATTTTTCGAAGTTCAGTTAGGATATTTAGATACCAGGTATGCTATGAAGTATGCAATCCCATTATGTGAAAAGTCCATCACACACCGTCCAGGTGATCTCAACCCTGGATATATATTATAAATACAGCAACACACCATATAACTCAACATATAATTACCCTCAACACGGTTCTGGTAGTTTATGATTTAATATATTAAATAATTATCTCACATAAATTCATATATCTTCAGTATAGCTTCCGATGCCAGTGCTAAAGACCTCAAAAAGGTTGGCAGAGAATTGATGACCATCGAAATTCGCCGATAAATGCTCTCGTGTGATACTCTCACCAGTCAACTTAGTAGAGTGCCTACAATGTTGCCAAATCTATCATAAATCAAGGTGTTCGATCCCTGGCATAACGTTTGTGTGATTCAAGTTAAGAACTTGCAGGATAAAGATATATATCAACATCATTAGCTAGTTCCGGAAAACAAAACGAACAAATCAGTTGATTGTTGGTGTATATGTGAAAAGTGCTGTAGATTCTATGTTATAATATACTGTATATAGTTTACAACATAATTATATATGTTATAAATCATACCCATATAAAATAACCGGATAAGGATAGATGAGCTAGACCTGCAAGCATTATGAGGATGCCTTTACAGTCAGTGATACTTAGGGAGTATACTAGGCAAACGTTTAACCCCTTCAGTACCGGTGCCGTCCTTGTAACTTAATTCTGGCTACTATTTGACGATTCAATTATAAGTTAAAAAAGGGCCTCCAGCAAATAACGGGCTTCGAACTAGGCTATGTCGCTTAACCCTTTTTACTACCACAGATCCTTCTTAAACTGCACGAAATCGTCTAAATATAGCTAAAATATAATAAAATATTTCGCCAGAACAGAGGGATTAAGCAAAATAAGTTAAGAAACTCATAAAACGGAGTTTGATTGCTCTCTCTCTATATATATACAGTATATACATATATATATATATATATATATATATATATATATATATATATATATATATATATATAGTATATATAATATTCTTCTATGGAAGTCGTTGGCTTCTCTTGCGGTGGGACCTGTTTGGTCTAGTCACCTCCGGGCACACATTCCGCAGAGTGTCCAGAGGAGGGTGTGCTACCCCCCTTGCCCCCTACCCACATCTCTCTCTCTCTCTCTCTCTCTCTCTACATCATCTGTAAAATGTTCCTTGCTTCTTTTCTAAATTATGCTTTGAATCAACGTACATCCAGCTCGAAGGGACAGTAGGCAGTTGGAATCGATGAGAATTAACTCTAGTCAGCGACGTAGTTCTTCACATACTAGATTTTCTTAATTCACTTGAGCAAATATCTTCGGGAGGAAGGAAGGGAACTAAGATAATTTATATCAGCCTACTTGGAACAAGCCCTCACAAGGCCGTTCTTCGGGAGGAAGCAAATAGTCACATAGTAGTGGAAATTATATTAGTGGAATAAATAGCATTGCACAGCTTAAATTATTATATTTGTCTACGAATCTTGAGTATTGCATAATTATATAGTCTAAAAAGCTTAAGGTTTTGAAATTAAATTAAGGTCTTTCATATGGTAAATCTTCCTTTTAACCCTATCTCATATTTGAGCACTCAGAGCATTTCCTTATATTTATTCTTTGTAAGATATCTTTCTTTAATCTTTATATATTAAAATTGTTCTATGTATACAGCATATTAACTGTGCTTGCAATACACAACACAAATCTAGGTATATAATTCTTTAACCAAACAATGTTGCTATAAATATCTCGAATACAATTAATAAAAATAAAATTATCAACAATGCTAATCAGAAAACATTTACATTTTGCTAGAGCCCTGACCACTTTCCTCCCTGCAGTAGTACGTTGCTCTCCTCACCTCCCCCGAGAGTGGGTCACGTGACTAAACACCCTCGTAAAAGTTTTATACCCGACCGCTACCTACGATAGAGCTTTTATGTAGCGGGGATCCGATGCCCTTTACTTCATGAGCCAGGGTATAAATCAGTACCTTCAGAGAGGGCCTTTTGATACAGTTATAATCTACATGGCATTTTGATTATTGTCGTGGATTTAAACGCACGCACACACACACACACACACACACACACACACACACATATATATATACTGTATATATATATATATATATATATATATATATATATATATATATATATATATATATATATATATATATATATATATATATATATATATATATATATACATCATTAGGCGCTAAATCAGGGATGCTTGACTGGAGAGTAGAAAACAAGAGAGATGTACACGAAATATCGGTTATTTACACAGGCAGGAAACAAGATACAATACAAATATGAACATAAGGGAAAGACATGTATAACACTATCTTGACCGGGGATGGGGCCTTAGCGTCTCCAGTGGGGTTGGTAGCGTGGCTCTCTGAGCCTGGGGGCTTCAGAACTCGGTAATTGTCGATGCTAAATACAGGGCATATCCCTCGTCGGGCACAGGCAGCTCCTTCCTCAGATGCAGGGTAGCTACCTCGTCCACAAACATCTTCTTCCTCTGGTACAGGGCAGCTCCCTCGTCAGGGACAGGCGGCTCCTTCCTCTGGTAATGGGACATATTCTCGTCAGGTACATGCAGCTCCTTTCTCAAGTACAGGGCAGATCCCTCATCAGGCACAGGTGGCTCCTATCTCAGGTGCAGGGCAGATTCCTCGTCAGACACAGGCAGCTCTTTCTTCAGGTACAAGGCAGCTATCTCGTCAGACACAGGCAGGTCCTTCCTCAGGTACAGGGCAGATCCTTTGTCTTGCACATGACAGCTACTTTCTCAGGCACTCGGGCACCAGGACTGAGGAGAGGTGTGGTGGAGTGGTCTTGCCACTGGACTGGTAATCCAATAGACTCAGGTTCGAATCCCGATATGTCAATGGGAAGATATTATTGGGATGGAATTTGTGCTGTACATAGTATCAGTGCATTATCACATAGCCCACCGAAACGCCAAATAAATACTCTCATTGTTCCCTGATTAAATAGCACTGTATGAATATTCCCATATTCAAAATATGCTACAGGGGAACAATGCCTGGTGAGTTCATTGCTCAATAGGTGGCGTTCTGAGAAGTCAGGGTCCGAGTCTATGAGGTGAGACAGTGAAGCACTGGAGTGAGGCAGCTTCAGAGATGGGGCTGCTTCGAGCCGCGAGTGGGCAACTAAGCCCCATGCATCCTGCGAAGGCAAGATGGCAGGGACTGATTGCAGCTAACAATGCTTCACTTGTCTCACCCCCTAAACTGGAACGATACCTCACAGGCTTCTCCATTCAATGTGTAACGGTTGAATGTACAAGCTTTCAGCCTATGCCCGAGATGGAGTAGTGGGAATATAGATAACACAAAAAACAACAAAAGTGGTGGTGTGGCAGGCAAGGGGGATTTTGTCAATGTGTCTTCTTTAGGAATAGGGTTTCATCTTCACAACTCTCTTTTTCTCTTCCTCTGTCAACGTTCTTACCATCCACAAGAATGACCTCAATAGCTGGAGTTGTTCTGCACTTTGGAGAGATTGAAGTTGAGTTCTTTGGGAATCTCAGTTTTTTTAATGATCTGCTGCTGTTGATGATGATGATTGTTGATCGCAGAAGCTTAGCTGCACGGGCATTTTGCCTTTGGCGAGCGCGTAGGTGTCTTCTTGGTCTTATGCTGCATAAGTCTTCCATTGCCCTCATGTTGTGGACAATGTCTTCCATGAGGTCGTTCTTTCTCTTGGCCTCTTCTGCAGTCATTTGGCATTACCCAGTTGCCATATTATCTTCCAGGATGGTTAAAAGGTACAGCCTAAGGAGGTTTTGGTCCCCATCAGCAAGAGCAATGGCCGTTGTGATAGCGATCTGGATGACTTCAGATCTGTCACGAGATGACTCGCTAGAGTATGCTGGTGGGTAGTCTAACATTCTCTTTTCTCCCTCCTTTTTATCTCCCAGGCATGTCTGGATCCCTTTGAAAAAGCTCCATTAGGTCCCGAGGCATTGCCAACTTGATTCCCTTTCTTCCTCTTTTTCATGGTGAACAGTACCTTCTTGCCGTCACTGAGAGAGGGCACTGCATGTCGAGGGTTGGGGCTGGAGATACATCTTTGGTGGACAAATATATCAACTCCATTGTTGTTTCTGTGCCATATCCCCTATTCACATAAAATAATTTAGCCAGACCAGTAATAGTGGTGGAGATTGCTGGAGGCATGGTGGTGGTGGTGGTGGTGAGAGAGAGTGCCGAGAGACAAGGTGTTACCTGGATCGATGCTCAGAGTGACCGGATCTGCTGCAGGTTTCGTGGTTTATAAGTCCCTTCTGAGGTTTCTTGAAACTTCGAGCTTCACTGCCCCAGTTCAAAACACAGTCGTGTCCTCTGGACCTCATATCCTGTCTGCATGACATAGGACATGTAGCTGTGCCGGTGACCTTAGGTTTGTAGATGCTGCAGCAATGTCTGTCGCCCATTCCTGTTCGTGCTGGGTACAAAGTGGAGTTTCTTGTGCGGGTGGCGCCGAAGGAGATCAGGCAATTGCAGGCGGCTTCAAACTTTCTGGATAAATCCCGCATCTTTGAATATGTGGAGTGCACTGGGATGTAATCCACAGCAAGAAAATTAAGGAAATCTAGTGCATGGTTGTGGGAAATGGCATAGAAATCTTTTAATGCTGGCGAGAATGTTGGTGTAGGTCTTGGCCTTTGGACGGGAGCCAGCATGGGGCCTGGCTTCTTGCAAGTAGTAGAGACTGGCTGGTGGGTCCTCATGGACTGCTCCTAGGTCATCCCTAACCTGGGAGCCTCTTAAAGCATCCTTCGGGCTAGGGTACTCCTGAAGAATGTGGCCCCTCCACCACAACAATTTTAGCATTGGATCCTTATCTTCTTGCCTTGATCCCTTCTGCTCTGGTTTGAATGAGGGACAGTATTTTTCTGATCGAAGGCCGCGGTGCAGCATGGACTCATTTTTCGCTAAGATTGTTTTGCTCTGGCATTGATCTGTTCTGTTTCGGATGGGGGTTGGTCTTCTCTGGCCGAATTGCGCGGCGCAGCATGGCCGCAATCTTTGACTGGAGCCCCTCTCGGTTATCTTCTTCTTTGTCTGCTTCTTCCTTCCACTTCTTCCGTTGTGGGGCACGGGATTCCCAGCTAGGTGCAGGTGCTGGGGCATCCTTGTAAATGGGATAGCCAGTGGGAGCCAAAGCTACCCTCCTGATGTAAGCCAGGTTTTCTGTGGTGGATGAATCCGCCATAGATATCTTGAGGATCTGGATGTTGCCTTCAAGCGAAATCCTGGCCTCTCTCACAAAGTGAAGTCATATTATCTGGGCCACTTGAGCAATGAAGGCTGCTCAGACCAGTTTGTCTCGCTCCTCCTGCATCAAGTCGGGGCGGGTCACTCTGTGGAGTTCCTGGACCTGTACCCAGAACTTGTATATGTCTTCCGTCAGTAGAAGAGCATAGATGCAGGCTTCGGCTTCGTCAGGGGTGAAAGTAGAGCAGAACGCAGCCATGAGGATCTTCTTGGTATCAGATTTGCTGCGCATGTACACTCATACACGACTTTATTTGTTAACTGTGTTATTAGGTATGGTAATATCCAGTAATCTCAGCCATACCCATATATTTTAACAGAATTAACCAAAAAATAATTACTCAGATTTTCATAAGGGTTATATCAAATTTTAATGCACGTATCTGAGTTTCACCCAGCATAGATAATTTCAATCGGTAGTTCTAAGGCCACGATAGGATGAGTTAAATAATGACTTTCATTTGATACAGGTTTCTTTGGCCCTGGTTAAATTGACCTTGGATTAAATTTACTGATTGAAATGATCTATCGATTTAGTTGACGTGAAACATGTGAGTATCTTTTCCGCGTTCTCTCCAGGAACTAGAGTTTTAATTCATATTAGCTTGGTAGCATAATCCCTCCTCATTTCATTGACATACGATTGGATCAATGTATATGTATCCTTTGGACGTAATAATACATCATTAATACGCTTCAAGAGTCACTTCAAATACCAGTGTTAACCAGTCATTGCCTTTCATACTTATTCGATCCAAGATACTGTAGTTTGAGCGTAGCATGTCCGTACGATAGAGACTCAGTATAAAGACAATTATTTGATGGTGGATGGAAGTAATACCGGAACCATTGGTCAAATGCATGTTTCGCTGTCTTGGTTTTTTGTTAATCTGTTATGAATATCACATGGCAATAGTTTCAGATCATAAAGCTGGAGATCCCAAAATGTGTAATACAAATTTAGCAAGAAGTAGACAATGCAAATGAGTGTTTAATTACGAGGAGCTATACTTTCGAAATGGTCTACTCTTGTTTGTTTTCCACTGGTATTTCTATATTTATCTATTTATCTACTTACTTATCCACCTGTAAATATGCTTACATAAATACCTCTCTATATACCATATTGCATCTATCTATATAATTATTACCTAATTTTCGTTCGCTTCAGTGCAAGGGGTAGAACGAATGGCAATGAGTTGGAACTGCAAAGCCTGTGGAAAATGCAAACAGGAAGAATCCAACCGAGAATAATTGAAATAAATGGACAAGACTCGGCTCAGGTGTCCAAGGCAAAGGGGGGATAAAGGAGAAAGGAGAAAAAGGAATAGCAAGAATAAATTATGGGAAGGCGTATTAAATCTAAGAAATGAAAAGGGGTCGAGAAGGAAAGAGGGTAAGAAAAACTTGGAAAACAGGCCTGGCTATAGAAACGAAAGGGGTGTACAATTTATAGGGGTCACTAGAATATAAAATTATGGGCCATTGAGGAGTATGCAGGAGGACTGACTGACCATTCTGTAATATAAAAATATACGATCAATGTGAAGTTTCAAAACAGGTACCTTCTTTCGATTTACCCAATTTGATTCTGGGGTCTTTTTTAGACCTCCCCTATTTTGCTCCATTAGTTTGGAGGCTTCAAGACGTTTCACCCCATCAGTTTGGCAATAATGAAACGCTTCACCACACTCAGTTCCTGATTTGATTTTCTGAGCGAGCGATATCGAGCCTATAACTTTGAAGAAATCGGCCTTTGGCCGACGCCCTTCGGTCGGGGAAAAATGTACACATTTATCATGCAAGGGTCTGGGTGGGCATTTGTTTTTCTTTTAGTTTGAAGGAAGTCTGGGAATGCGTGTCTATTAGCTTACGAGACAAGCTAATATACATTGTTCGAAAATAGCAAAATCAAACAAAATCCTCAATAATATACTGTACAGTATAACAACATATAATAACCTATAATACGTCGGACCAGAAAGTGCTATGAGGTTTGAGTATCCAATTTAGAACCAGGGAACATTTATATATTATATGCCCGTCACCGCCAGCCGATTTTCATGCTACTTAGGAAGGGGTGTTTGCAGTCATTCGACCCAAAGTAAAGATCGATGACCCATTCCAATATGATGACTAATTCTTAAAGCCACCAACAAGCGATTGTATTCACTGTAAGTATTCAATATCAGCTAAGAGCAAACCCTATGTTCAACTTAAGAAGGACCTTTACTATAGTGTTGATTTTCTCAGGTGATGGTAAATTGAATCACTTAACATCTGATTTATCGATTCTTTAATAAACGAGTATAAATTTAGATCAAACTCATTATTTAATAGTCCAATTTATAATACACCTTCAGCATTTTTTACCTTTTTTATCATTAGTTATTTCTATCTATCTATCTATTGCCTGACGCCGTGATCCCCGAAGGGGTGGCCACGAACGAACCGCCCCCATGCACCTCTGTCCCCAGTCAGTCGACGCCCCTCCCCCCAACCAGCACCGCCTTCGTTCATGTAGTTCCTCACTCCATCCTTCCACCTCATATTCGGTCTACCTCTCCCCCTCTGTCCCTCCACCTCGCTCTCGTACACCCTCTTAGTCATTCTCTCGCTTTCCATACGTTCCATATGGCCGAACCATCTCAAGTTGTTCCTTTTCACACTTTCCAGCACATCTACCTCCACACCACACCTCCTTCTTACTTCCTCATTAGTCTGTCTATCCCTCCATGTAACTCCGCACGCACTCCTTAAGTAATTCATTTCCACTGCTCTCACTCTTGGTCTGAGTCTCTCAACCAACGTCCATGCTTCGCTTCCGTAAGTCAGTGTCGGGATTACCACACTGTCATGCAAGGACTTCTTCACTTCCATACTGACCACCCTATTTCTTGTTACTGCTTTTAGCGTTCCTACAACCCTCTTCCCCTGTTGTACCCTCTCCCGCACCTCTTCATCCATAGTCCCATCTTTACTCAACACACTGCCCAGATACTTAAAAGAGTTGACGATCTCCATAGCCTGACCGTTCAGCTTCACCTCACACTCTGTGACTTCACCCCTTTCGAAGACCATAACCTTGCTCTTCCCCGTATTTACCTTCAAATTCCGTTTTTCGCACACTGTTCCAAACTCATTTACCAGACCCTGCAACTCCCATTCATTATCACTCATCAGAACTGTATCATCCGCAAACAGCAGTATAGGTAGCTTCCACTCAATTCCCTCCCTTTTCAGCGATACACCAACATCCACTGCTCTTGATAGTATTTCTTTCATAACTCCATCCATATATACAGTAAACAACCACGGGGACATCACACACCCCTGTTTCAAACCAACATTCAGGTCAAAGAACTCGCTCTGCTCACTCTCCACACGTACTGCCGCCTTTGCACCCTCATACATGCTCTTCACTGCTTTCAGCAACTTGCCCTCTACTCCGTATATTCTAAGTACTTTCCACAAACCTACTCTATCCACTCTGTCATAGGCCTTCTCCAAGTCCATAAAGGCAACATACACCTTTTGTTTCTTCTCCAGATACTTCTCCACAACACAATTCAGGGTAAAAATCTGATCTACACATCCTCTTCCCTTCCTAAAACCTCCCTGCTCGTCGCCTATCCATTTCTCCGTTCTCACTCTCACTCTCTCAATCACTACCCTACTGTATACCTTCCCTACTACGCTTAGAAGACATATTCCTCGGTGGTTACCACACACTCCTCTTTCCCCTTTGCCCTTATATAGGGGGACTATTATGCCAGTCTTCCAGTCATCGGGTGCACTCCCCTTCTCCCATGCTAGTTTGCACATTTTCCATACCCATTCTATCACTATCTCACCACCATACCTCAACATTTCCCCACACACTCCATCTGTTCCTGGTGCTTTCCCCAACTTCACTCTTTTCATGGCTTCCCACACTTCTGACCTCCTGATCCCCACCTCCTCCTCCACTACTTCTCTTCTTCTCCCTCCCATACCATATCCAGCTATGTTTGCTGGCTCTTCATTCCTTTCATTTAGCAACTCACTGAAGTACTCCCTCCATCTTTCGACTCTCTCTTGCTTCTCGGCTAGCATTATCCCATTCTTATCTTTCACACCCTTACTGTTTCCCTTGCTACCTTCCCTAACTTTCTTGACTTCTTTCCAGAACAGTTTCTTACTCTCCCTCCATTTTACACTCAGATTCCTTCCAAATTCCTCATCTACTCTTCTCTTACTTTCCTTCACTACTCTCTTCACCACCCTCTTACTCTCCACGTACCTCGCTCGTTTCTGTCTCTCGGAATCTTCATTCCCTCTACTACCCAACCACTCTCTATATGCTTTCTTCTTTTCTTCCACAGCTATTCTTACCTCTTCTGTCCACCATGCTGTACCTTTCACTCCCCTCCCTCTTCTCCTCACTCCACACACCTCCTCACATGCTGCACAGATCTCATCCTTAAACACCTTGCTCATCTCCTCCACTTCCTCCATAACTTCCAGGTCGAACCCACCTAGTCGTCTTTCCACTGCTCTCCTGTACTCCTCCCTGACTTCCTCCTCCTGCAACCTCTCCACCCTCCTCACCATTCCACCCTCCTCTCGCCTCCCTCCCGCTCTCCTCACCCACTTCTTTTGTATCCTAACCTTAGCTACCACTACATAATGATCAGACAGACCCCCTCCAATACCCCTATACACCCTAGCATCCATCACAGATTTCTTCATTCGTTCATCCACACATACATAATCAATCAATGACTTTCGTTCCACCACTGTCTTATCCTTCATCGTCAACATCCGTTTCCATGTGTACCTGTGGATCATTCTGTGTCGGAAGAAGGTGTTGGCTATCCACAGCCTCCTCCCCACACATACGTCCACAAGTGCACTACCATTCCCATTCACCTCTGATGGCCCTCCCACCACTCCCTCAACTTTCCTATCACCCACCTTACCATTCATATCCCCAATCAGAAATATTCTTTCGTTCTTGTCAAACTTCTCCAGGCACGCCTCCACATTCATCCAGAACTCCTCTTTCTTTCTTTCAAGTATATCCTCTGTCGGGGCATACACGCATACAATCACCCACGTTTGTATTCCTACTTTCATTCTCACCCACACAATCCTTGAACCCACAGACCCATACTCTCTTACACATTCCTTCCATTTGCTACTTACAAACAAACATGCACCTTCTCTCGCTGTTCCTTCACTCACTCCAGCACACACACCCATTCCACACTCCCACTCTCTCACATCTGAACCTTTCCATTTGGTCTCTGTCATTCCACATACATCCAGCCTGGCATTCACTAACACTTCCAGAACCTCTCTCTCTTTTGTGCCATCATTCATGCCACTAACATTCCACGTAGCCATTCTCAGAATGTCCGAAGGCATGTCCTTAGTCGGTCGTGGTTCGTCAACGTTGGTTCCGTCCGCATCCGAGGCTGTTCGTTCGTTTTTTTTTGCTTAGATATTTTTTCCGGGTGGGGGTCGCAAGCCCACCGACCCCTTTTACTTCTTGCTTTATTAGTTGTAGTAAAAATTATAAAATCAAGTATGATACTGCTATGTCTCTGCATCATAATATTATTGCTAAGTGTTTTACAATTACTAGCATAGTTCACTAATAATCTTAGTACTAGCCAAGTAATCATGGTGGCGAGATAGAAATTTACCATCAGCCGGAGACAAAATGTAATCAGAAGGTTCCTGGCACAACAATTTTGAAAAGAGACTACCATTTCTAAAGCTGGTCTACAGCAGCGTAACCAATGAATTGAGGTCAGCGTTGCGAACGATTCATGCATTTTTGTGTTCAAGGTGAATTACTTTCGTACTACTCGACATCAGATTAAATCACCTGTATAATGGCTATCAGTAGTAAGTGTTGATAATTTCGAGCCAGTTAAGCACTAAATAATAACTCAATGCTAAATAAATTTTAGTCTTAGACATTTTACGAGCCATTGAGAAAAACAGTTGCGGCCAGATATTAGTAGCTTATGGTGCACAGAAGTCCGAGAGCGTTGACTGATGAAACATATTGACTAGGTGTTGGTGGCCATCAAATAATATACCAAATTTCATCTTGTTTCTCTGAACTTCTAGCCTTAGTGTTAAAAGATTAAATAATGACACTACTTACGCAAACAATTTATGAGATAAACTATTGTTTCGTCTATATTCTCCTGCTACAGCGTCCACCCTATTTTATCCAACACTTCTGCATTCAATTTCAATTCTGTTCAGTAATCTTGCACAGGATTGCTTGCCTCAAATGCAATTTACATGATAAATCAGCATAACTATTGTCATTATTTCGTTCTTCACATAATCACAGTTCCATTTCCATTTGTTCCTGGAAGCTCTTCTCCATAGTTACTTGAAACCGAAACATTTAATTAATTACTAAAACTCTCCTTAATTGTATTCATCAATGTGTCAACTTCTTAGTTTTGGTTGTCTCCAGTCCTCTCGTATAAAATATTTTGCTTCCTTCCATAATAATTACCTAGGATTATTGTTTCCTCTTCCGTTTCTCAGAGCCCTCTTCCTTTTTCCTGTTCTTTAACTCTCTCTTCATGTTATGCTTTCTCCCCACTTCTATTTATGTCAAAGTTCATTTTGCGGTCCCCCCGCCTCTCTGTCTCTCTCTCTCTCTCTCTAAATAATGAATGCATTTGCCAATGTGAATTATAGACACATGTTTATGAATACAGCACGGAACCATGGTGGGAAATTATAGTTGATCAGTTTTAGCATACATTACATGTAATGTCTGTTCTACATGCAAGGAAGTTATCTCATAAAATTTATATTGTTTTTCAGTAGAACAGCTAAAGAAGAGAGTAGATAGTATCTTGCAAACCTAGCATTGCACTATAAAATATCATTATTTCTCACTTAGAGGATCTCCCTGGAACGGACAGCAAAGTCTTTAAAATTGTACTAATCATTATATTCTTCTTTCTCCACGTTCATATTTCTACTTACTTCCAAGCTATATTCTACATTCACATAGTCTGCAATGTTGTGTCTTTATTATATACTGTATATGCGCCCATTATAATCACCAACGTATCTCTCGCCTCCCACCCCCACATATCTCTCTCTCTCTCTCTCTCTCTCTCTCTCTCTCTCTCTCTCTCTCTCTCTCTCTCTCTCTCTCTCTCTCTCTCTCTCTCACTATCCTCACTCCAGCAACGACCAAAGGCTTCATCACACGGAGTAACCTGCCGCGTAATTGCATTCTTCCCCTTGATTTAGAATTCCAATTTGGCGACATTAGCGAGAGGCGGACACGGGGCCCCGACTCTGTCATCACCGCCAGACCCACTTGATAAGTCAATAAGGCAGACCTTTTTTCTGGACTCCCTTCTCCCTCATGTTTAGCCCCACTAGTTTTGAGATTATAAGACGTTCGGACCATTAGTTTGGCGATTTTAACACCTTTCACCCCATTTCGTTGTCAATTTTAAGGCCTTTCGTGCCATTTAGGTGTCGATTATTTCCTGGCGAGCGATAGCGAGCCTGCAAGTGTAAGAGGAACTGGCCTTCGGCCGGGAAATTTTTCTACCGAAATATGTACAAATTTATCTTGAAGGGCGGGGGGGGGGGGGGGGGGGGGTTTTCTAAGCTTGATGGAGGTCTAGGGAGGAAACTAAAAAAATATATGAGTAAATGAATTAATAGACCAAACAAGCGGTCTGTCTCCCATAAGGCAGACTCGGGAGCCCTTCTTGTCTGTGTTCACGGTGGAATTGGTGAGGTCATCATGGTTGCAGCTTCTCGGGACTTTCTTTGTTTCTCACTTAACAATTTAGCTTTCTAATTTTCAGCCTGTTTGGCTCTCTCTTTCGCCCTCTGACTCTCTTTCTCTAACTTTGTTTTTACTTTTTATCCTATCAAATTTCTTTCTTCCTCTGCAATTGTTGAAGTAATACCACGTAGTCTTCCTATGTACTCACCATTTTGATCTACAGTATAAGCCAAGGATATTCACTCAATTGTCGCAGTTCCTAAAATCATGACTTTGCGTTTTGATTTTTTCCTACGTCTTGCATCATCGTTTATAGTACATCCGGGAACATTTTCCTATATTGAGGTATGTCAGTTTTATAAAGCTTTCCTTTGTCATTTTCTACTTGTAATAATGTGTATTCAACCTAGTGTTATATATCTATACATTAATTTTGAGACATTAATGTTAAGCTACTTTCCTTCCTGAACTGATATATATATATATATATCTTGGTTGTAATTATCTCCAATTAGATACAATATTTACATATACTGTATCCCTACATTCTACGTCTTATACTTATGCTTCGATTGTCGAACAATTTCCGTTCACTTACTACCTTTTTAGAAGTTGAATGTTCCTAGATTCAAACTTATATATGAGCAAATTTCCGAAATTATAATAGGTCTATTTTACAATTTAGCACTATCATAATATCAACTACATGCTGGTTTTACACTTTTCATTCTTAGGCACACTTACATAGTGAAGATTGCCTCTATTATACGATGATGTTACTCTATCAACATGATGGTGACTACTTTCAACTATTTTTGTCTATGTGTATAAAGGAGACAACAGGCACTGTTGCCTGTAACAAGTGTCTCCCCCAAAGCCAAAAGAGTGACAGTGCCAAATTCAATAGACGTTAGGGTCATAATGCCGGGACACAAGAAGTTTAAAGCAGTTTAAGTCATAGGATGAAGGAAAGATTGATTGAGGGAGAGAGTTCCAGAGTTCACTTGATGAGTACAAGCAAGACTGAGAAACTTTGTTAATTCTTGGGTTGGAGAGCTGAACAGAATAGGAGTGGGACTGTTGAAAGGTGGATGCCTCGTATTCGCTACATGGGAGAGCTTTGAAGAGCACTGCTTTTTTTACTATCGATAGAGGAGTGAAAGAGATGCAGCATTGCGTGTAGAAAGATATTGTAGGGAACTAGTAAGAGGAAGTGAGTTGATGAGGTGAAAAAATTTCGAGAAGTGAGGTATGAGTGGAACCTCCCCTCACATGCGAGCAATACTCGATACATGCGTGCACTGTTCCTCGATACAGAGTAAGAAGCTGTGCGGGGTTGAATAACACACAGAGCCGGTTGAGCACACCTAACTTTTGGAAGAGTGGCAATGTGATCTTTCCAAGAAAGTTCGGATGAAAAATATACACCTAGAATAATGAGAGAGGATGAAGAGTTGATTTGTGTATTGTTGAAAAAAATTGATAGTCTTGTGAAGGATTGCAAGGATAGATAGAGGGAGAAACTGGGTTTTGGAGGCTTTGAAAGTAACAAGATTTTCTCTGCCTCAATTAAAAATAATTGATAGATCGGAAGATAGGCGTGCCATGGCCATGCCACGTGATTTTTGGAGTGATTGCATGCTGGATTGATGCTAAAAACTAGTTAAATATTGTAAGGCAGAGTCATCAGTATGTGAGTGGATAAAACTAGAGGTACAGTTGAAGAGAATATTAATGAATATTAGAAAGAGAACTGAAGACAGGACAAACCCTTGAGGAACACCAGAGTTGATTGGTTGAGGAAGTGAGCAATGGCCGTCCACAACTGCAGCTTTGGAGTGGCCACGAAGGAAATTAGAGACCATGGCACAGATAGAGGAATTAAAATAGAAGGAGGGTAGTTTGGAAATGAGATTTGTGCCTTGCTTTCACCATCGCAAAAATATTTTTAATCTATTTTGTAACTGATTTATCAATATTTTTCATTCGTAGATAAACCCTATTGCCTCGTAATTCCATCTTAAAATTGTCTAGCACCAGTTTGGCTAGCTATGCAGTTCAACATTATTTAACCCTCATTCCTCCAATTCAAGTTGTATTTGTGTGTTTTCAATTGACTGAGATAATTGATTGAACTGTCCAGTACGCTAGGAAGGACCTATCAAACTAACGTAACATCTAGTAGCGATAGTCAGAACACAAACATACAGTACAAAAAATCACAATCCTACAACAAATGTTAAACTCCTTCTCGTGTCGCCTCACATCTTCCAATTGGTGGCGATCAAATCAGGCCCTGTGTTGGGTTGGGTTTGATCAGGTAAAGTGGTGGATTTACACAAGTTTTTGTTTTCGATAACTTTTTATGATTACGTTTTGAGACCACTTTGCATTGATGTTGGCAGCCAGACTTAAGGTAGATTATTATAGGTAACAACATTGTTGCAAACTCAATATCTGTCAGATCAGAGTTGTTGATAATAGTTACACGTAGATCGTGGATATACGTATCCGGGCTGCTGCTTCGTGATGGAGAGAGGGGGGGGGGGGGGGGGGGTGTAACTGGGAAGGTAGGGAATGGGGGTTTGAAAGAACTGCCTTTATTCTATATTTTGTCACGCTAGACCGGTCTTGCTTCGCCTTGCCTCGGGACCTGGCAGAAGTTGTGGATAGGAGAAAATTGGAGATCGTGTTGCAATATTCTCGATTGGAGGAGCGATGTGCTTAACTATTTTTGTTGTCTGTCCTTTTGCATTACAGGTTGCTCTTCCAGAGGGAGTTGGTGGGGTTATTGTGTGTTCATATTATTAGTTTCGATCCGGAAAAAACAGTTATTTAAAAATGTTTACACAACTAAGATAACCTCATTTCCTGGATGCATTATTGCAATTGACCATAACAATAACAGATGAGGAATTACATTTATTGTATTACTAGCAGGGGTACCCGGCGTTGCCCGGGTAATCACCATAATCACCATCACTACTACCACCACTACTACTACCATAATCACCATCATCAATACTACCATAATCACCGGCCTTGACCTCCCTGTGCCTCATTAAACGGCGACCTCGATTTCGGCCGCTAAATTACCTCCGATTTTGGATCTGACCTCATCCGTACCCCCATTGTGGGGAGCTGCGAACAACTTTCGTTCCATACAACTTTTCAATCGGAGGCCTCCTTCTGCCCCAAACGGCCCTTTTCCGATTTCGCGCCCATTTTCTCCGTCCCTTTCACCCTGGGGACCCCTCTATGACCTGACCCAGGTCAATTGACACCCACATGCAAAGTTTCAGCTCCCCAGGTCCAAAACTGCGGCCGCCTATAAAGAACAGACAGAGAGACAACCGTAAATACCAAATGGTGGTAATGGTAGTGATGGTGGTGATAGTAGTAGTGATGATAGTGATAGTAGAAATGATAATGGTGGTAATGGTATTGATTATGGTGATAGTAGTAGTGATGATAGTGATAGTAGAAATGATGATGGGGGTAATGGTTATGCCGATTTAAATTTTTGGAAAGGGGCACTTCAATATTTGTTTAGAATATTTAGTGTGATTTGGGCAGTATTTTTTTCTTTTTTTCTCAGTTACCTAAATTATAGTATTGACAGAAACAGTACCATACACATTAAGGAGGGAGACCTGTTTTTGTTCTGTCCTTTTCTATCTTTCTCTGGATTTTATCCATTTGGCCCCATTCAGCCTACTGTTTTAAGACGTTTATCCCCATCCAGATGTCAATTTTTTTACTGGTGAGCGGCAGCGAGCCAGCATACTTTATATTTTTGTTTGACAGCAGGCTAAATTTGTAAATTTTTCGATAGAAATATTTCTCCGGCGAAGCCGGATTTCTTCATATAATGCTGGCTCGCTATCGCTCGCCAGGAAGAAATCGACACCTAGATGGGGATAAACGTCTTAAAATAGTTGGCTGAATGGGGCCGAATGGATATAAGCCAGAGAAAGAGAGAAAAGGACAGAAATAACAAAAAGCAGGTCACCCCCCTTAAATGTTGCTGATACCAATTAGTGATCAAAATATACTTGGTGCCTAGACATGACTTATTAGCGCGACTGTACATTCAATAATTGATATCAGCTATATTTACACATGCTTTTTTTTTTTGTAAAGTGAGATTTACTAACATGTTCCTACACTTACCCACCCTATTCACCATCTGACAGACATTAAACAGCACAGAGTAACCCAAACGTAATGACATCACTTATTAGCGCGACTGTACTCTCCCAGAGTGCCTCTCTAGTTAAGCTTGATTTCTTCATATCGAGTGAAATATACAAACATGTTCCTACACTTACCCACCCTATTCAACATCTGACAGACATAAATACATTACAGAGTAACCCAAAACATAATGACAGCTGGGACATCACTTATTAGCGCGACTGTACACACCTCCCGCCTACGCTGGTGGAGGTATGTACTCTTACTGATCACCTCCTAACTTGAACCACTTCCTCCTTGATTGATCGATACCTTTCCTATTTTTCAGGGTTAGGCCAATTCACTCTGAAAATGTATGGGCGGGGAGCTCTTTTATTCAGCCCCAGTAGCTAACCCACCACTACCGCCAGTTTGTGCCCGTATTCAGAGCATCTTCCGTAGACCTGCGGCCGATGTCGGGTTGGACTAAATACCAACCGAGGCCTAGAATACCCATAATAACTATAATAACCCCTACGATCAGACATATGGGTTTGGAGGCTCTTCCCGTTTGCCCGTCGGTTTGTTTGGCCACGTTTACATCTTCGGGTGGTTCCTCATTTGTTTCAGTTTCATGCGATGGGGGTTCCTGAGCTGTTCCTTCCTTTTCTGTCGATCTGTCCGTATCCTGAGCTGTGCCTTCCTTTTATGTCGATCTGTCCATATCCTGAGCTGTGCCTTCCTTTTCTGTCGATCTGTCCGTATCCTGAGCTGTGCTTTCCTTTTCTGTCAATCTTTCCGTATCCTGAGCTGTGCCTTCCTTTTCTGTCGATCTGTCCGTATCCTGAGCTGTGACTTGCTTTTCTATCAACTTTATCAACTTGGAAACAGATCTTTGCAGGTCCACCAGCTCCAACCACTCGGAAACAGATGCCTTGTTCTCTATATCCTCAGACAAAGCCTCCTCATTCCCTTGGGAGTCGGTGCCACTATCTGAATTCCCCTACACAGCTTCACAGATCTGCTTACCTATGTCTTACAGCGCCTTCGCCCGTATCTCTTCATTGTTAAGATCTCTCTTCGTTGACTGGCTTGTGCTCTAAACCGGCGTTGTAGTGTTGTTTGTCGGTGGTGTCGTATCGCCCCCATTGTCGAGCTGTGTACGCGTTTCGTCCTCATCATTCATCGGTGCACCCATTTCGTCCTCATTATTCGTGGGTGCACCCATTTCATCCTCATCATTCATCGGTGCACCCATTTCGTCCTCATTTCGTCCTTTAATTACTTTAGAAACATCAGCAATCATGCCAAAACTGTATTAAACCTAACTAAATCAAACTTTCTCCACAAGCAGGCAAATAAACTTCTAAATAATCCAAATGATAACAAAATATTTTGGTCTACTCTTAACTCATTTAAATCCAACTTCACTACTGCTTCATCCATTCCACCATTACAATCTCCGACTGGCAATCTTGTAAGTGACCCACGAGGTAAAGCTAACCTTCTTGCGGATATTTTCTCCACCAACTCAACCTTAGATGAAATAAATCAAGATGTCCCTGTACTTAATTTTAATTCGACTGAAATTCCCTCACTTAAGATCCACACCAGACATGTCAAAACTATTTTGCAGAATCTCTCAGTAGATAAGGCTCCTGGTCCAGATGAAATTCCTCCAATAGTACTTAAAAATTGCTCCTTGGTGCTCGCTCCCCTATTGGCAAAAAATTTCCGTCTGTGTACTCATACCTCATGCTTCCCAGTACCCTGGAAAGAAGCAAGCATCCATCCAGTTCCTAAAAAAGGTGCCTCTTCAGATCCATCAAACAACAGACCAATAGCTATAACTTCCACTCTTGGTAAAGTCTTTGAAATTATATTAAATTATCACATAATTAAGCATCTTGAGAATAATAAATTAATCAGTGATAGGCAATATGGTTTTAGACGATGTCGATCAACTGCAGACATGCTTTGCCTTCTTACGCATCAAATCAACCAAGCTACAGACCAACGTGGTGAAACACATACAATAGCACTGGATATATCAAAGGCATTTGATAGAGTCTGGCATCAATCCTTATTGTCGAAGATGTCACACTACGGCCTTGCATCATTAGTTCCACTAATTTCTTCTTATCTTCATAACAGAAAAATACGTGTAATGGTAGATGGCCTTTATTCTCAATTTCACTCAATAAATGCTGGGATCAGTTTTGGCCCCAATTCTGTTCCTCATTCATATCAATGATCTCATATCTACCACTCATAATCCAATACATTCCTACGCAGATGACTCAACACTCCACAGTTCCTTCACATTTACCAATTCTTTCACCCAACCCGATCTTACAAATTCAAAAATAAACACTGCAATTTCTCTGAACCAGGACCTTTCTAGAATTAATGGATGGGGACAAAACAATCTAGTTTCCCTTAATGCACAGAAAACCAAGTACATTCAATTTTCTAACCGACAGAATCTCACTGACTCCCTTATATTTTTTAATGATGTAAATATTCCCACTTCCCCTAGTATTGACATTCTCGGTGTAACATTAACTACTAACTTGAGCTGGACACATTATGTTAGAAGCATTGCTAAGAATGCCTCTAAAAAACTGGGACTCCTGTACAGAGTTCGAGAATTCTTCACTGACGAGCAGTTGGCCGTAATATATAAAAGTCATGTGCGTTCTCAGATGGATTACTGTTCACCTCTGTGGGGTGGAAGTGGAGTGGTTGCATTGAGGCAGTTGGACAAAATTCAAAATAAAGCTATTAGATTAATCAATAACCCTGCAATCACACAGGACCTTCCTACATTATCCATACGAAGAAACGTTGCATCCCTTGCATTATTCTACAGATATTTTCACAGCAATTGTTCCGAGGAACTTGCTTCAATTGTGCCGCCTCTCCACATCTTTCCCCGTAGAACTAGGGCAGCTGAGAGCGCCCATGAATTTACACTTTCTCCTCCACAATGCAGAACTTCTGCATATCAGAATTCATTTATCCCCAGAGCTACTACTCTTTGGAATTCACTTCCCTCGAATTGCTTTCCACAAACTTACAATCTACAAATGTTTAAATCCAGTTGTTACAAACATTTTATGAATGGAGGATGCCTTTAGGCACATGGACCTTTTTGTTTTATCTGTGTTTTTCCTTCCTCCGTTCATTGTCTCTTAAAAAAAAAAAAAAAAAAAAAAATCTCTCATCGGTGCACCCATTTCGTCCTCATTATTCGTGGGTGCACTCATAGCATCCCTTTTCTTCTCCTCCTACTCTGAGTCAAAGCAAGTGAGGAAGAACTCCAGCTTTCCCTTACGTATGGGGACTACCTTATGGTACCTCTTTCTGTTCTACAAGCAAGAGGACCTCTGGCACGACCCTTACCTTTCCCAGCGTGATCCTCTTCATCAGAAACTTGATCTATAAGGTGATGGCGCCGGAACACCCACGGTTCAGCCTTGGTAAGAGGTTGCTGTCCACATAGGTATAAGTCTTGGTGATGGAGGGCTCCTTGGTCCCAGAGTTAGTGGCCTTGGTGATGGAGGGCTCCTCGGTCCCCGAGTTGGTGGCCTTGGTGATGGAAGGCTCCTCGGTCCCAGAGTTGTTGTTGTTGTTGTTGTTCCCCAAGCTGCCTGGCCGAACAGCCCCAAGGCCCCGAGCAATTCCAAGGCTATAACCGAGTGCCCCAACAGAACCCTCCCCGCCGACCACAATAAAGCCTGGGTGACCGAAGCCACTCCATGGCGGGGAGCTGAGGAGGGTGCGGAAACACCCGGGAAACCAAAGCCCCACCCAGGGCCCTGTGCCCCTCAGCAATTATGAAGAGAAAGTTGAGGGGCAAGATTGCAAGATTGGAAGCCAAAGCGTCAAATTTTTCCCTTGCGGTCCCAGAGTTAGTGGCCTTGGTGATGGAGGGCTCCTCGGTCCCCGAGTTGGTGGCCTTGGTGATGGAGGGCTCCTCGGTCCCCAAGTTGGTGCCCATTTTTTTTTTTTTTTTTTTTTTTTTTTTTTTCTTTCTATATTCCAGCTTACTTCCTCTCGGGCATAGGCTGAGAGCCTTAACATTCACCGCTTTACAATGAACAGTGAAGCCCGTGAGGTCTTGTTCCAGTCTAGGGAGTGAGACATGTGAAGCACGTAGAGTACAACGAGCACCTGCCATCTTGCCTTCACATGAGGCACGGTGCTCTCTCATGGCCCGAAACGACCCCATCTCTGAAGCCACCTCATTCCCGTGCTTCACTGTCTCACCCCCTACACTCGGACTCTCACACATACACACACACAACGCCACCTGTTGAGCAGATAACTCATCAGGCATTGCACCCCTATAGCATATTTTGAATAAGGGAATATTCATACAGTGCTATTTAATCAGGGAACAATGAGGGTATTTTATTGACGTTTCGGTGGGCTTGGGGTAATGCACTGATACTAGGTACAGCACAAATTCCATCCCAATAATATCTTCCCATTGATACATCGGGATTTGAACCCGGGACCTTTGGATTACCAGGCCAGTGGCAAGACCACTCCACCACACCTCCCCTTGGAGGTGGAGGGCTCCTCGGTCCCCGAGTTGGTGGCCTTGGTGATGGAGGGCTCCTCGGTCCCCGACCAGGAGTCACCGGGGATGGTGTACTTGACCAAGGGAATGCTCTTCTCCAGCCTAAAGGGAGCACAGCACCGCTTGAACCGGGGGGGGGGGGGGGGGATTCCTGAAGTCTACCTGTATCTCCGTCGCTTCAACGGAGTCCGTGATAACCTCCCACTACAGTTTCGAAGATATACTAATATTTTTTCACCAACCAAATAAAAAAAAGGTTAATGAAATCAACAAATACATGTGTGGCACTCCAAGAACTCGAACCTAGGATACTCACACAAAAATTCCGCGCATATTATGCACTAGCAGGGGTACCCGGCGTTGCCCGGGTAATAACCATAATCACCATCACTACTACCACCACTACTACTACCATAATCACCATCATCAATACTACCATAATCACCGGCCTTGACCTCCCTGTGCCTCATTAAACGGCGACCTCGATTTCAGCCGCTAAATGACCTCCGATTTTGGATCTGACCTCATGCGTACCCCCATTTTGGGATGCTCCGAACAACTTTCGTTCCATACAACTTTTCGATCGGAGGCCTCCTTCTGCCCCAAACGGCCTTTTTTCCGATTTCGCGCCCATTTTCTCCGTCCCTTTCACCCTGGGTGAAAGGCCTGACCCAGGTCAATTGACACCCACATGCAAAGTTTCAGCTCCCCAGGTCCAAAACTGCGGCAGCCTATAATGAACAGACAGACAGACAATTGTAAATATTATATAGATGGTGAATAAATTTAAACAAATTTTAGTTCTGCAGTTTGAACTACAGGATAAATGCATTTAGGTGATTTTATTTAACCCATTCACGCTCATATGACGCAGAGGTTGCCAGATTAGCAATAAGAAATAGAGTTCTCTCACTCATATAATTACCTCTCCAAAATCAGTTTCTGCCCACAGCTAACTCAAAGACAACTGCAGAGTTTGAAGTAACTAAACTAAAAGTTTCTAAATACTCTGATGTCAACAAAGGCTTTAAAGTATCCCTATTAGGCTCAAAATCGCGCCATATATCGGAGAGGGTTAATAAGGAACTTGCTTATAGGAAACAGATAAATAGGAATCACCTTAGTAAAACCTAACTTCAGCTAAGTTTAAATATTATATAAAAACAAGAAGGTTACTCTGCAACTCTCACAACGTATAATTCACCCACGACTCCTGCCTCTTTCGTAGGTAGGGTCAGCCAACATTAGGGCAGTACAGTTGCCCTCCCCACGACAACAATCAAGATTCACCCACACACCTTCCCGGGAGGCCGTGAAGTGGACCAAGAACGTCTTGGGCAACCTCACCCATCAACCCGCCAAGCATCTCCATTGATATTCAAAGACTGGTTCTTTGATTCCATTATTTGGTAAAACTGTAATTATAATCACTGAATTTTAAAGGGGAGAATATCTACTACTGACTTCGTTATGAAACAGGAATACAAGATTGAAGATAACACTGGCTTCAGATTAATTACACTTTATCATAGGCATATGATGTATCCCTATTTGGATTGACCGTGTTGATTATTCAGACTAATACTTCTATAAGGTTGCGCAAAATTTAATATAGGGTTGGATGAATATTAAATGACAATGGGCTCCCACACGTGGACTCCCAACAAACGGGTTTATACTAGATCTCACTACACGTAGAGTGACAAAACTCAGGATAACGGTAACGGTTAATGGTTAACGGTACTTACATACCATGAGCATCTGATCAGTTTTCCCTCAGGAATCAATATGACAACTAAGGGGGCAAAGGTAGGTTTATACACTTCGCCCCGCATCTGGCTTCTTACAGGTGCACACATAATATACAACTTAGATTACTGGTTCTGAATCATAATCTGATAGCTAATTCAATCACGAATATATAATAATGCACTTCGACGTTACAATCTCACTCAACCCTTGTACTACTATGCTGTTTCGACCAATTCCCTGAATTGCGGCCTTGGGGGACTCAATACACTGTACAGTAGTTCAATAATCAAACTAGCAGCAGCTACCACGTGCATGCATATGGATATATTGCTACACAAGTGAACGACAAATATATTGTAATTTCTATATTTGGCTCGCTAGCTCTCTCTCCTTTGGTGCGGAACACTTAGAAAGATACATAGATCATAAGAGGCAACTAAACATACTGGGGGAGGGATCATCGCCTGTTGAACTTGACTTCAAAGTTACTCGCAGATAAAAGTTACTCTAAAAAATATAGGTAAATGGAATTAAGGTAACCTTTACAGGTCTGGCAGAAGAATAGACGTATAGCTTTAAACTGGATGGAGGCAGAGAGTGTTATTCTTACGGATGCTTATTATAAACGTGGATATACAGTATACCAAAATTAGTTTTCTGCCCACAGCTCACTCAAAGACAACTGCAGAGGTTGAAGTAACTAAACTAAAGGTTTCTAAACACCCCTGATATTCACAAAGGCTTTTAAGTATCCCAAAAAGGGCTCAAATCTTGTCCTGTGCGTGAAAAGGTTAATACTTATAGGTGTCTGGACTGGCGTTAAAACAAGAATGTATTAATTACTTGGGAATAGAGGTCACTCTGGATAATGGTGTATGGTTCTTGGTTTTGGTATTCATGTGTTAGTTGAATGGTTTCCATCTCGAACGTCCTGATGCGACCTCTCCCAGAATGGAGGGGGCTCATTTCACCTTGTGTAGGGACTTCTCCTTAGGGTGTCTTCTCACGGTGGCTGACCACGCTTCTAGGCAGACTTCAGCTTACCACAGTTATGCCACAAGGCCCAGTTGTCACATCTGTATGGACCCAGGGCATATTACGAACTGTGCCTTCTATGCCATTGAGGGTTCGACGCCCACATGCCAACTTCGGCTGAGAAACGTGTTGCACTTCTTAAGGAATTAAGTCTCACGTCCCATTTATTCACTATTTACTATTACTATTTTCACTGTTTCACTCTTCTCCTTCTCTCCAACTTCTTAGGGTGGTTTTTCCAGGCTCTTGTTCCACTCTTCTTCTAAGTGTTCAAAGCAAGAGTCTTGATATGGGCTGATCACTCTCTTTAGCTTTTAAAATTCTTATTCTAGTTCTGCGTCTGGTACATACACGGGAACAGGCGTTTCAGGATATTGGGGTTCTTCTTCTGCCTCAGGCTCAGGAGTTGGAGGTGACTGGTTACTTGGGGGCAGTGTACTACGCTGGGGGCCACGAGGTGTGTCTGGCGCCTGGAGCAAGGGCATGGGAGGAGGAGAGGTAAGGGGTTGTTGTTGTTGTTGTCATTCCCTAAGCTGCCTGGCCGAACATCCCCAAGTTCCTAAGGAAGGCCATGGCCACGATCGAGCTTTCCCACAGGGCTCTCAAGGAGTGGTGTGAGAGGTGTGGTACTTGCCCGGGCGACTGGAGCCACTCCCAGGTTCTCGTGCGCCCAAGGAGGGGGCAGGGGTTTGTTGTGGCGGCTTGGCTCCCAGGAACTGCTCCTAACAGTCGGCAGCCGGCTGTCCCCATTTTGGTCGGCGATCTCGTCCCCGGCTGGGAGAGTCGGCAGCCATCCGTGGTCGGCAGCTCCGGGAGGTGGACCCACGGCGTAGTCGCCGCCACTCCAGGGGTTGTTGTTGGAGCTGATCCTGGCATGATAATTGATGGCTTCCAGCATCTCTTTGGACATTTCACAATCTTCCATCAGGAGATTAATCTTGCCGAAACATTGGCGAGCAATTCTGTGGCGTCTGATTTCGGTTACCTGTCTTAGCCTTCTGTGACGTCGTCGGCGATAATTGTTTGTTAAGCGTGTAGACTCGCTTCTTCGTTGTGTAGGGTTGGTGGCAAGCTGGGCTGTAGGCTGTGTGGCTAGCCTGGGGAACGAAAGATGTAACAACTTCAAAGGTGCCGGGGTCTCAATGATAGGTATTGCAGGTACTTGCACTAGATAGGTAGCCAATGATGACCTCGTTCATCGGGTGCCCCCTTGTGACAGTGCAGGGCTAAGGTCAATGGGCGGTCGAGTAGAGAGCAATTGCACTGCCCTCACATCCGTGGAACCAATGAATGGGGGAAGGGGGGGGGGGGGGGATGTAAGAGGAGGGGTGGGGGTACAGTGAGTCTCTTCTTTATACCTAACAAACATGATAAATCCTTCTGGTTTCTCTGACAGTTCTGTGGTTTTATATGATAGAACACTGTCCTTACCGTAATTTAAATGTATAACAAATATATCTAAGGAAACTGACCTATTCATTTATTTCAGGCTAATGCAATTATTTGTTTTATTAAATCTCAAAAGTATGTTCTCGTACTTTGTATTCAACTGCTAATGACGTTTGGTATTGTGTGGAATACGGTATATATTCCTCTGTCCGAAACTTCCCCCATCTGTTTTTCTATTCCTCCAGACTGTATGAAATCGAGGGAATCAAAGACAAGAGCCAATGGTCTAAATCTTCCTCTCCTCGTGTAATCTTGCCCCCCTTTATACAGCGTATCTACATAATTTCGTTCTTGGAAACTGCTGTCCTTCTGGTCTTCCATTTCACCCTTCACTACCTTTCCCTTTCGCCCCCTCGCTCTCTTTCCACCACCAAGGGGTCAAAATCACTCAAGCTTCCTAATTGTCATTATGTTCGCTCTGCTCATGATACTTTCTATTATCTTTGGCTCCATTGTTCTAGCCCTCCTCTTCCATAGTGTAAGTCGTTTCTCTATGTTTCTTCTTTCAATGGAACTTTCTTAACTCACGATATACAGTATTTCAATGCCAAAGTATATTTCACATCTTCATTTCTGTTGTTTTAACTTTTCAGTAAAACTGTAATATGTGTAGTTCAAGAATTTCATTTTCGGCAATCAAAGGACTGGAGTTCTCGCAGAGGGGCTCCGATCCTGACGTTCTTCTAAACTTACAGTGTGCTGATTTGATAGCTTCTGAAGTCCTATTTTAACTAACTAATCATTGTCGGATTATTAGATAATTATTAGCAAAATTAAACAAAGGGCATAAAAGGCAGGCAGTCAAGTTTATTGGTAAGGTGAGGAAAGGAGTTGAAATATGAGATAAAGTAAAGTCTGAGTACGGCAAAAACAGCAATTTTGAGGTTGAACAATTGGATTGAAAAACTTATAGCAAAGGCAGAACAGAACACAGTCAATCATTATGAAAATAGTATCGGAGTAGTTGCAACATAAATATAACACAATAACAGGCAAATTAATAAGTGAGAAATCAAGTAACAACCTAATTAAGAAAACATTAAATGAACAAAAGAGGTGTAGATGGGGTTCATGGAAAAACATCTGTGTGGAATAGGCTATACATGAATTATCTGAACAAACAAAAATCAAACGAGGATGATCTAAGGTAAGAATTAAAGGAAAGACGTGTTGAAAATTCAAGTGCTATAATATGTTGAAGGTCAACACACTAATACAGCTATCTATACTTCAGAGGGGAAATGCAAGGGAAGGAAGTAATTGAAATAATTATATTGGTTTGAGAGTAATCCAGCTAGCTTTAAAAAACACCTCCTTCTCCTATCAATTTCACAACACTAAATAAGCACACCATACTTCTTTCCAATACGCCAAAAAAACAAAGTAAAAAAATGGCGATGATTAACACTACCTCGGAGTCCACAGGGGAGGGGATCATAAATGTTCCCATAATCAACCGTCCTTCGCCAGACGACCTTTCAAAATATTTTAGACCAAAGGCTTGTCACTCTTACTATCAATTTCTGCAATATATGTGTCCTTTCCTATAACTTTTCATCTGTTGAACACTACCTCTCCTCCAACAAACCTGATTTTCTTTTCCTCACCAAGGCTCAGGTTTCTGAATCAACTGCTAGCAGGCCCTTCTGTTTTCTCCTATTTTCTCTATCTATTACAAGCCAAAGGTGGATGTTGTGTGTATGTGCACAACAAACTCACTTGCTTTCGTGTCACTCTATGAGGGTGACTTTCCTGTCACTCTCAAAAACCTTTGACTTTCTCAACTCTTAAGTTGAACACATCCTATCAATCTCCCCTTTCTCTGAAATCTTCATCTTAGCCAACTGCAATGTTCACTGCTGCTAATGGCTCTCCTCTCATTTCACTGACCAACCTGGTGGTCAAACCTACATCTCTTCTATCCTAAATGACTTAGACACAGTTAGTCCAGCAAATTACTCGTACCCCTGACCGCCTTTGAGATCAGCCCAACTTCCTAGCCTCTAATCCTTCTGCATATGCTGTAAACCTTTACTCTCCGTTAGGCTCCTCCGATCACAACGTCCATATCTCTGTTACGTGTCCTATCTCTCCAGTACGGCCATCCAATCCTCCCAGCCAGCGACGCTTGAGGCAGATTAAACCAGTTCAAAACTAGATTGACGCATGAGTGGCCAATGCTTAAGCACATTTGAAGTAAGTTTGAGGACGATGAGAAACACAAATTTGGCAAACGTGAAGTAAGGCTAAAGCAAGGGAGGAGCCAAGTTGAGCAAAGATTAACGTAAGTCTGGAGCACTACTGAGGCAAAGCTGAGACAAGATTAAAGCAAGTCTTATGCTCTAATGAGGTAAGATTGAGAAAAGAATAACAAACTTCGGAAGCACTGTTGAAGTTAAATCGAGGCCAAATTAAAGCAAACTGAAACAACATTGAGGTAAAGCTGAGATGAGATTAAAGCAAGTGTGAAACACCGCTGATGAATAGGTTGAGGCCAGGGTTAAGGAAAGGGTAGGAAGGCAGCGACCCGAGGTGTGTGTTATGGGATATCTCACGACCTGGGAAATGGCCCATCATCCCTTCAAGATCTATAGCGGGGTGGGGTAGCTGAGGACCAGAAGAGAACAAAATATACAAGGAATAAACAGTTAGTTAGGGGAGACAAAGAGGTGGAGGAAGCAAGGGAAAGAGGTGAAGGGAGAGAAAATAAAGGAAGAGGAGAGAGAAAGAGGCATAAGAGAAAAAATTGGTACTAGGATAGAAGGAAACGAAGTAAAAGAAAAGAGAAAATAGACAAGGAGGGGGAGGGAGAGGAGAGCAATCGGTGGAAGATGAGAGCAAATTTAGGAGGAGAGGCGAGCATGTAATAAGAAGGTCTATCTATCTATCTATTGCCGGACGCCTTACTCCCCTTACGAGGGTGGCCATACACAGAATGCCCTCAAGCGGACCTATTCCCTGTGAGAGGGACAACCCGAGCCAGTTTAGTGAAGGACTTACAGGATTGACCACTCAATTAAGGATCCGTCCGACTCCGAGGCCCTCTGTGTATCTTGTTAGCACTATTTTTCTACGGTGGTGTTCGGCTAATCCATCCACTAACCTGCCTTACCCTTAGGTAAGCAGTACGGATTTTTATCAGGTTTACTCCCCTAGACAACTTACCAACCAAGGCTGACGAGTTCCATCCACCCGGATTTGTATAAGGTTGTCTCCCCTAGATGAGTTTCCGACCAAGTCTAACGAGTCCCATCCACCCGAATTTAATAAGAAGGTAAAGGTAAGAAAAGAAGGACATCATTTATGATTAACCCCTTCACTCCCATTACGTAATTCTCATCATATTCTGGTTATCATTAGACGATTTTCTTTAGTTTGTAATCTACCTATACGACTCAAATGTGTAAATATGATCTGAATAAACCGTTTAGTAACATAAGTCCTTCTTAAACTGCATAACACTATCTAATTTCAGCCATAATCACAGGTAAAAATGCGTCATGGTGCTGAAGAGGTTAATGAGAAAACATAGGAGCAAATAAGTACGAAAAGCGAAAGGTGATTAAAGCAAACAAACCAGATAAACTACATAGTGAAAGAACTGAAGTACGGCAATAAATCATTAGAAATATGATGTATAAGGCTAATGGGAAGCAGGGCAATGCACACAAATCTGAGATGAAGGACAACATATAACCATTGGAAATTAACTCCTCAAACAGGAAGAGTAGTAGATGGAAAGTCACAGGAAGATTTCGAGAATGTAAATTAAAACATACGGGGTGTAAAGTGATACATGTAGGAAGGAGATAACGTAATTATCAAATGAATTACTTGGGCAAGTATCAAACAATAATATGAAAACAAGAGCTGCACTGAATTTGGTATTTCTTAGAGGCTTAGGAAATAAACTTATCGACACATAAAATCCCAAAAAGCGAATAACATTCAACGGGAAATATACCATTACAATATAAAGGAGTATACTTATTAGAGAGTCTGGTTTTATTTGTAATAGTACCTTCATCAGTTAGTACATTGTCAATGCACTGTATCAGTGATATCAACAATGTCTGACGGGGAGGGTGAGGGGTGGGGGGTGAGTGATCTACGGTGTTGACATGACTTTTATCTCCTGTAGAGGCGATGAAGAAGCCTCTCTTCTAACGACAGGTAAGTATTTACGAGCTTCTAAAAGGTTTATCGCTGGTTGGTGGGAGGGTTGGGCAATTTGTGGCGAAAACGGCCATTAAACTTTTATTCCAATCGTAAGTGAGGCCGCCATTTCCATTATCCGCTTCAGAGCGAGCTTTATGGAGCGGTAAAATAAGAGTTATACCTCAATCGGGGGGACCCTACGTCTTGGCCAGACCCTCTTCTGAATGTGCGGAAATAAAGGAGACGCTTATTCGCTGCGTTAGGCCTCATTACGAACAACAATGGGGATGTTTATGAGGTGTTGGTGTTGGTGTATATGGAAGCTTGGGCGTGGTCGAGGGTCTTTAGGGGAATTATGGCAGTATGCGTGTTTGTGCTGCCTTTATGAGGATAGTTACAGGATTCCTGGTATTATTGTCTCATGTGAAGATACTTTGGGGAATCGTGGGAGTCTTCTCAGCTTCTTAAAGGGAATTATGATACAATACATGAGCTTATACAGTGTGGTTGTGATATTTACGATGGTAGTTACAGGATTAATGGTAATATTATGGCTGATGAAGCTCCTTAAGGGAATAATGGAATAGTTTGCGGGTTTTCCGAGTTGTTTAGGGAAGTTATGACAAGAGTTATGTGCGATTTTTTACAGCGTTGTGTATTATACGAGGCTATTCCCGTGATTTATGGTAGTATTATATCTTATGTAGGTACTTAAGAATACTATGGAAGAGTCCATGTGTTTTTTCGAGCTGGATAGAAAGAGTTGTGGCAGCCTGTGGTATTTGTAATGTTGTGTCTTTCACGAGAGGTATCTACAGGTTTCCTGGTATTACTGTATCTGTTGATGTTACTGATATGGCTTATGTAAGTGTTCGTCCTTCCTCGAAAACAGGTTGACGAACATTATTGCTCTCTGCAATAGTATGTATATGCTCAGCTTGCTGTCGCTGCATTTTCGATGTAATTCTAGAGGAATATAAAGTAGACTGATCTCGTGGTGTTTGATTTATATATTAATTATTTTGTTCCTTCCAACAACCAACCATACTCCTAAAATCGATTAATGAAATTTACAAACACAAACCAAAATATTGGTTTCGCTTCTTAATTACGAGAATAGAAAATAAAATGGTGTCAAATTTGATAAAAACTATTGAATACTACCATTATATACAATATTACGTTAGACAGAACAAATTAACTAATGTAGTTACTATTCTATAAATTATCATCATATTTCAGATTAAAAAGGTTACATTGCTTACTAATATGATAGGAGGCTCATTATCATATTATATGTACCTGTATTGTACAACTGTATATTTGTCTACAGGTAGTTGTATAGGAATCCTGGGAGTTTGTATTCAGTCGTTATATTACATTGATCTAGATCATCGTATCTAGGTTCATCCAAAACATTATGTAAAACAATTTGTTTAATAGACTCGCCTTACTGTAGCTAAGGCATAATACAGCAAGCCGTCGACCTACAGGACATGTACAATTATAAGAAAGGAAACTCAGATTGATAAATTTGCAATAGGTACAATTCTAGTTTTAAGTAACATGTCAAGCAAAATGGTAAGAAATAATTGCAAAAATAATATATATTTAGTAGTGATAAATTATTTTGTTTCATATGTGCATGAAGGAGACAAGAGGCAAATCTGCCTGCAACAAGTGTCTCCCTCAAAGTTGAAAGAGTGAAAAAGCCAAATTAAGGATATATTTGGGTGTACAATATTGGAAAGAAGAGTGGTGTAGTGAAATGGGTAAGAGGAGGGGATGTTTGTGAGAGCTATCTGGATGACTCTCTGTGTAGGTGAAACACAGACAGAAACAGTGAGGGCAGCCAGACAAATGAAACAGGATTTCCAGCAAATCCTCATCACATACCCATGAGGCCTTTCCTGCTCGATTGGTGTTTACAATCTCCGCAATCAGATAATTGAATATTTTAAAGAAGATTAGAATATGTAGGAACATTCTTTGTGTTTAGCATTAGTTTATCTGGGGCTTGTAACCACCATATATGTATCGTATGGAAACTATACATAACGTTAGATACACTCTTCCTTCTATTACCAAAGTACGATAGCATAACTTTATCTTGTATTTTGTTCAAGATAACTCCATAGATTTCTTCTCAGCTTAGAAATGGTTTATTGGAATCAAGGGGTAAATGCACACTTCAAATGATTCGGGTGGATGGGACTCGTTAGCCTTGGTCGGCAACTCATCTAGGGGACACAACCTTATACAAATCCGGGTGGATGGGACTCGTCAGCCTTGGTTGGCAATCTGTCTAGGGGAGTAAACCTGATACAAATCCGTACTGCTTACCTAAGGGTAAGGCAGGTTAGTGGATGGATTAGCCGAACACCACTGTAGAAAAATAGTGCTAACAAGATACACAGAGGGTTTCTGAGTCGGACGGATCCTAAATTGAGTGGTCAATCCTGTAAGTCCTTCACTAATCTGGCTCGGGTTGTCCCTCTCACAGGGAATAGGTCTGCTTGGGGGCATTCTGTGTATGGCCACCCTCGTAAGGGGAGTAAGGCGTCCGGCAATAGATAGATAGATAGATTCTTTGTGTTTAGCATTAGTGCATCTGGGGCTTGTAACCACCATATATGTATCGTATGGAAACTATACATAACGTTAGATACACTCTTCCTTCTATTACCAAAGTACGATAGCATAACTTTATCTTGTATTTTGTTCAAGATAACTCCATAGATTTCTTCTCAGCTTAGAAATGGTTTATTGGAATCAAGGGGTAAATGCACACTTCAAATGATATCGGTAAAACAAACAAATAAAATAAATAAATACATTAATTAAAAACAAAATAAGAAACAAAGTCTCAAATTCTTAATCATTCTAATATAACTGCCTTCGTGGTGTAATGCATAAGGTGTTGATATTCGGTGTGAGCGTACTGGGTTCGAATCCACGGACTGCCACATGTGTTTGTAATATTTCATTAATCGATTTTAGGAGTAGAGTTGGTTGTTGGATAGAACATAATAATATAAACGTCCATGTATACCTCAGCAACAATAAATATATATCCTAAGCATACTATAATGGCGACACCCCAATAAAGTGAGCCTCCCTGAAACCTGAAGTAGCTCCCAGGGTCCGGACAGCCTCAGTACAATTTTCCCTCTCCCCCATCTCCTCGGAGCCACCACTTAGGGACCTTAAACTAACCGAATATATTGGAGATGCCAAGAACCGAACCCCCTGATCGAACCTGTAATTGAAACTCCAAGATAATAACAACTTGGTGGTGCCCAATTGTCCTTTAGGCTGTTGGTAAGTCCCGCCCGCTCAGCGTAGGTGTGTGTGTGTGTGTGTGTTTTTTGTTTTGTTTTATGCTAACGATTTTGTGTAATTCCTACATATGATATATGTCGTTCCTCATCAGGCTACTCTACACGCACACACACACACACACACACGCGCACACACACACACACACACACACACACACACACACACACACACACGCAGACACAAACACACACACACACACATGGAGGACAACACCAATGTTTTTTTGTATTGTTTTTGTATATATTTTTACATTGGTACTGAATAAGCTAGAGATCATACTCTTGACTAGGACTATTACTGTTTGTGTTCCCAACAAATTGTAAACACATTCTTTGGCGTCCAATCCATCAAGGACAGACACCAGGCAAATACTTCCCCTGACTCCATTTTTGACCATTAGTGTACTGTATATATCCAGTTTTCCATAATAATTAAAGTACTCTTATGGTTCTCAAGTCGTAATTCACTGCAGAAAAGGGGTATGTACATATATAGAAAAATAAGTGGCACAATACTAGATTTCATTACCAAAGCAAAAACAGTCTGCAGTCTCCTCAGTCTATTTTCTGAAGGATCTCTGCAGGGGAATTCATTCAAGAGTATTTTCCGCCGTTGCTCCGGTAACGTCTTAGATATATTTTGATACAAACCATTTTACCATTATAATCTATCTTCAGTCTAGTTGTCGATACCATTACCACAACAAGCATAGTGTTGCCAGCATAATTGCGGATAAATTACAGCTGCCGGAAAAGCCCTCTTGCAGCTTCGCCTCCAGTCTTAGGCAAGTGGAGAGATAGGTAGGATGACAAACCATCGAGAGGCCTAACCATGAAACGGGCTCCGGTTCTGTGATCGGGAGAATTGAGTGTAAGCATAATAGAGGAATACTTTTAATGGACCGTGACTGATATATGTTTGTTTGTATTTAATTTAGGAAAGGAAAAATAGCGGCATGCAGATCAACTTGGACGCTTGAAAATACTAGTGTGTGTGTGTGTGTGTGTGTGTGTGTGTGTGTGTGTTATTATCCCAGAGTTACAACACGTGTGCAATATAACATGTCGCTTAAATTTACAGTAAAAAAAGTAAACTAAAACCACGGAAAAGCCGATGAAACACATGGAGGCCCTTCAATCACAAGGGGGAGGGGGTGGGGATTACAATCAATACAATATAATTTAACTGTATAATCCTGGTGAAACCAATCGAGAGTTGCGAGGACATTTGATATAAGGAGGGCTGTTATTTGTATTCGCTCCCCTGCCCTTCGCCATCAGGTTCTGAAACCAGGTTTGGCGGAGCGGAATGTCAGAACGATGATGGGCCGATGGTAATGAACGGATAGCAGGGGGCATTCAGCCGGGAAATTTCACGGTAGCCTTAGTTATATTTCAAAAGAAATACGACTGATTATATGAAATTAAGGCTTTCATAGAGTTCAATAAAGTTCAATAAAAATAGCAACACACACACATTCAGTATTCTGAAACCCCTTAATCTATACGATATATGAAAACGAGAGCCTGGGCAACGGGGAATTTCGTCCTTATTTATTTTCCGGTCTTATATTACCGACAAGTGTTCAGGGGTTTGGTGTAAACACAGGATAATAATAATGCTCGCCCAAAGCCATAACCCTGCCCAGGTGCATATAACCGCTGTTGTAATTTGGCCTCGAGTGTGTATGAATGTCGTGCTTCATATAAATTACGTGAGCCTCCGGAAACAGCGGGGTTGGACGAGGCTGTTTCATTTGTATTATTGCTCAGCTAGAATTTCAGCAATGCGCTATTGAAATGCTAATTGGTGCCGGAGAGCCGCGCCAACAGCTTTTCATTTAGTTCCCAGCGGACCTTTTTTTATTTAGTAGAGAGATTTTCGAAATGTACTGGCGTGATGAGCGGAGAGAGAGAGAGAGAGAGAGAGATTGGATAGAGTAAATATCTGCCTGATCTTATTCATTACTAAATATATATTATTCGTGTGGTAGCAATTTGTAGACTTTATTTACCACCTACTGTACCAGCGACGTTTGTTTAATCTTATTCTAGCTATATTAAGACGATTTTGTATAGATTAAGAATGATCTGTCGTAATAAAATGGACTAAGTGAGATAGTTCTAACCCTGTTAATTGTTGGAAACCCTTTTTAATCTGAATACAATCGTTTAATAGAAGCCAGAATAAAGTTAAAATGACAGCACCGGTACTGGAAGGGATAACCAATGCGAGGTTATTAGAGGTGTGAGTAGGGCGTGCAGTGTTATCAGAATAAAATATTGTTTTAGTCCTTTTACTCAATCATTGATGATAGTGTTTTGGTTGAGGTCTAGCTCCTGATATATATGAATAGAGAGGTACAGCTGTGAAGACTATTAACCCGAGGAGCGCAAGACTGGCTTGTGACGAACGTAGTTATATGCGAATTATATACCTTCGATTTTAACAGAATTTTTTATATCTACCATATAAAGCATTATTTCTTCTCCATGTGCATTGATGTTACTTACATGATGAACATATGATACTTGAAGAGCGATAAGAGCAGTGGGTGAAAAACGTATAATTTTGCTGCCTGGTCGTATGCTGAGGCGGGAGGGCGAGAGACATTATCCTCCCTCTGCAACATCTTGCAACACACTGACCGCCGCGGGAGAGATTTGAGTGTTACATAAGGTCTCTATAAGTGACTCACTTGTGTTTACATAACCATGTGAGAGAAATTCACATGAAAAATAACCGATAAATACGGGAAATATGAGGAAATATAGCTGATAATTGAGGAGGGGGGAAAGTGGGGAAGGAAGGGGGTTGAGACACATGAGGATGAGTGGTAAGTAATACTAAAGGGAAATTATCTCACCCAATGACATATTCCTTTATTTTGAGAGCCCCTGGGGTGTTTTGGATTTTTTTGTCCATGGTCTTGCTTCCTTGAGACCTATCACATTCACTTTAAACATACTTCAGTGAGGGTTATCGCACTTCTCGGGTTAAGAGGGGACAACTAAATCTAATAACCTCCTCCAGGGTGATTTCGGATTTGGCGAAGCATATGCACCTCCTTTAGGTCTAAAATGTTGAAGCAGTTGATAACCAGGAAAACTGAATTTAGATACATCAGATGTTAATGTTACTTGAGTTTCTATAAAAAATAGGAGAGTGGAGTAGTCAGTTTGAAGAAATTGGTGTACATAATTGATGATGGAGTGAAGCCCCTTGTGTTGCTGAAGTTCCCTTATGTTGATGTAAAATTAACGAATATTTGTATGTAAAAACAGTTAGACGTGAAGGAGTTTTTATCTATCCTATGGATGTAAGCAAAATAGTCTAGTCTTGTCCGTGAATCGATTCTGCGTCCTCAAGGTTGTGAGTGAATGCACTAACGAATAGCCACACGGTACTATGCAATATGAACGTCATTGTATGCAAATATTATATATAACTGCCGAAGACTTCTTCACATTTATTAATAAACCACGTGTTGCTTTATTATTTGTGTGTTCCTGCGAATAGGTAATGAACCAGCCGGACCTCAGAGTATACTTGCAGTGTCAATCAATTCCATTGAATGTGCAAGAATTAGAGTTCCATTGAAAACATACGAAATATTCCAATATAATTATTTAGATAAACTGTAATAATATTTAGTCATAACTGTGAAAATCCTACCCACAACAACTTGGATTATTCAATACACAATAAATATTGATACGGCAAATTTTCAATTTGCCGTATGGGAGATTTTATTTAAGCTTTAACTATCAACCATTACGCAATCAAACGAAACACACAAACTCTTAAATGTGTGTGTGTGTGTGTGTGTGTGCGTGCTTTGTTTATATTTACGGTCGTGTACTTGAGAAGGAGTAGTTGTTAGGATACTTAAGCGTGATGGTGATGACGGGGAAAGAGAGAGGGAGAGGGAGAGGGGAGGTAAGGGAAGGTGGTTGATGATGAGAAGCGTCTTGGAGTTATGTGGGAGGAAAAGGAGAAGAGCGATGAGAAGAATGGTCGTATAACATAATTCCAAACCATCAATAAAACACACACACACACACACACACACACACACACACACACACAAGCACACACACACACACACACACAAGCACACACACACACACAAGCACACACACACACACACACACACACACACACACACAAGCACACACACACACACACACACACACACACACACACACACACACACATATTAATGGAGATAATTAGATGAGAGTGAGCAGCTGCAACCCATAATTATGAAACGATTAAACGACAACAATGTCACTGACAATCTACAATCTAGACCCCCCTTCAAGATAAATTTGTACATTTTCCCGTAGAAAAATGTCCCGGCCGAAGGCTGGTTTCTCTTAAAATTGCAGGCTCCCTATCGCTCGCCAGTAAATAATCGACACCTAAATGGTACGAAAGGTCAAAATGGGGAGAAAGGTGTTAAAATCGCCAACCTAATGGGCTGAACGTCTTATAATCTCAAAACTAGAGGGGCTAAACATTAGGGAGAAGGGGGTCCAGAAAAACGGTCTGCCTCCCCTTAAACAATCTAAGCTTAGATCATATACCCCGATTCGGCACAAAACATCCTGAAAAATGATTAATGTTAATGGCTGCTCACGACTCTTATGTAAGCTAAGATTATTTCGTGCTAAGGCTTTCATACGCATTAGTCGCAATACGAATTTGTGGTCTCATATATTATTTTCCCTATGTTTCTGTTTATATATCGGTGTTCGTGCTTGTGACAGAATGCACTTAATTGTTCCTGTAAACTTATTCACTATGTCCAATGCTTCATACTCACTATTGTTTGGTATTTCATTCTATATCGTTAAGGGGAGGTATTTAGTTTTTTCCCTAGACCTCCAGCAAGCTTAAAATTACACCCCCTTGAGCCCCTTAAGGTAAATTTGTACATTTTTCGGTAGAAAAATGTCACGGCTGAAAGCCGGTTCCTCTTAATTTACAGGCTCGCTATCGCTCGCCAGGATAAAATCGACACCTAAATGGCACGAAAGGTCTTAACATTGATAGAAATGGGTTGAAAGTTCTTAAAATCGTCAAAATAATGGGGCGAACATCTTAAAATTAGAAAAATAATTGGGCTAAACATGAGAGAGAAAGGAGTCAAGAAAAAAATATCTCAAGTGGAAATCTCCCCTTAAGGTTCTCTATTCACTCAGGGACATCAGTCGAGGGCTCTAGTTTTCCAAGCAATTCCGAATGGACGCAAATCTTCTCATTAATTTTGTATCTAGTGTACGCATTTCGTGAGCTCATTTAAATAGCTCGAGGATGCGGAAAGGACAATGGCTTATATCCTAGACAGTACACTATTTCGTGTGGCCATTTATGCTTACCACACTCGCACGACTCGGTCAATCATTAATAACCATTACAATTCATGTCACTTACCATGTTTAGGCAGTCATACTTATTCGTTTCTTTCTTAAGGGCCCACCTCGTTTTTTTTCTCTGTCTCTCCCTCTCTCGTTGGCTTGTATCCATTCGGCCCCATTCAGCCTACTGTTTTATGACGCTTACCCCATCCAGGTGTCACTATTATCCTGGCGAGCGGTAGCGAGCCAGCATATATTTTTGTTTCGACAGCAAGCTAAATTTGTACATTTGTCGATAGAAAAATGTCTCTGGCGAAGCCGGATCTCTCCATACAATGCTGGCTCGCTATCACTCGCCAGGAAGAAATCGACACCTATATGGGGATAAACATCTTAAGACAGTTGGCTGAATGGGGCCGAATGGATACAAGCCAAGGAAAGAGAGAAAAGGAGAGAAAGATAAAAAAGCGGTTTTGGAATACGGGGCCATTGGCTAATGTGGCCTTGTTCTTCTATGTTCCTCAATTAACCCTTGCTCTGAAGATGGCGGTGGCACAGGTGTTCACAACTAAACGCATCCCCAAGCACCAGATAATAATATTTTCCGTTGACTCTGCAGCTGATTTATACTTCCTCTCCGGCACTGGGCTCGGGCAGTGTGTTTGTTTACAGCCTCACACCAAACCGGCTCACAGGCTTTACTGCACCCCTATCTAATCCTAGTTTTGTTTGTATTTATTTATTCATATATTCATGTTTATCATCCCAGTTTCGACCATTTTTATTTTAGTATTTTTCGGACGTTTCACCTCATTTGTGTTGCGACTATATGACGTTTTGTCCTATTCACGTGTCGATTAGTTTCTGGCGAACGATAGCAAACCTCCACTGCAAGAGAAACCTGCCTTCGGTTGGGACATTTTTCTGCCAACAAATGTACACATTAAGTTCGAATGGGAATCTGGGGATTGTATTTAGCTAGAAGGAGAGTTTGGGTAGCGGCCTTTATAGCTTGAAGGGGGTCTAGGGAGAACACATAAAACAAAGGTGTACATAATCGATCAAATGCTTTACTACGACTACTACTACAACAACAACAAATACTACTACTACTATTACTACTACTACTATTACCACCACCACCACCACCACTACTACTAATAATAATAATAATAATAATAATAACAATAATATTAATATAAAACATAAGTCACTGAACCTTTCAAAAATCGGCTAAACTAAAGTAAATCTCACCTAGAAGGGGTAGTTCATACAGACGGGGCTCAAATTCTGATACGTTTTTATACCTTGTGCTCTTAGAAATGAAAATGGTAAGAAAGAGTTGAAATAGTCGTAGTTGATGTTCTGGATTTTAATGAGGACATAATACTAATATGGGAAGCGCTATCTAGAATATGGTTCTATAATAATAACAACCATATAGTGATTTAAAACAAAGTTGACAACATAAATATACACACCACATGAGGAGTACTGTAATGACTATATAGAATATATGGTGGGTAAGCATAGTGTGAGATATATTGAATAAGGTGAGTCTTTTGGATTAAACGTGTGCTGCTATAAAGCGTGAGATACAGACCACAGAACACTGCATAGGCTCGTAGACGATTACTCATATTTATTTTCTGATTGGCTACAAAACCTCAATCCTGCCTCACTCCACAATAAGTACACTTTACTACATCAAATAAAACTATGTTGTTTTCCTATATCCTTTATAGCAATGTCAGTGATATAATTTAATGTCGGATTATAGCATCACTAATTACAGCCCGTACTCTCTTCTTCGAAACTTCAATTTGTGCAAGTAGTTGGTGTGTTTTATATTGCACACGAAGTCTTTATATTGTAATGGATCATGTTTGTTCTATCACCCTGCAGAGTCACATGATTCCTTTTCGCAGTTATTACACTATTAATTTAAACATTAAACACATTCCAGGTTGATTTCATATGCCGATAATATATCGGACAACTTAATTACTAAATAGCCTTCGGCATATATACTGATTATCTCTACGCAAACTACATACTTCAATTGTGCAATCCATCACCATTTTACGTTATCCAAGTATCTACTACATAATATACACTAAAATGTAACTACAGCTATGTAATTCAGGCATTCTAATTAAGACACGTACCTAGCACACATTCAAAGAAAGTGCGCAGTAATAGATTCCATTATAGTCTTCTTTCAGTTACCAGTAAATTGAATCCCTTAGCAGCTGATTTCTTGAAAAATATATGAAAATGCTACGTCTATGCATCTAATTAATTACAATTTTGTATAATTATTGTACATTTTCGCTACAGTCAGTCAGTCAGTCAGTCAGTAGCCAGCCCTTATTCATAAAAGGGGTAGGGAGGATCATCAAGAAAGACGAGAAAGGAAAAAGCGAAGACAGGAGAAGAAAACATACAGCAGTTCGCCCACAATAATTCAGAAATACCAATCACTCATCAGCCCCCGAAATCAATGGCTTCACTTCAGATGTTATACTTCCGGACAAGGTCTCTTCACATCAACATCTGGGATAAAGACCTTCCAGGACTAGGAAATTAAATTAGTGGAGAGGTGTTTGGCTAGATGCCGAAAAGCTTGGGAAGAGCTAGAGTTGGTTAATTCAGAGCATTTGTTATTGATGACAGAGTTTTTGGGGAATCGAAGGACCGATTTGGCTTGATTCCGGGCAGAAACATATAAAGTATGGGATTCTTGAATTTGAAGGCGATGGTACTGTTTGAATGATTCCTCCTAATTGTGGACAGCAGTAGAACAAGCGTGAGTAAACCAAGATTTTTGTGAGTTAGTTTGAGAGAAAGAGAATGGGATGTAAGCTTCCATGCCCGAAGGGATTGCCTCAGTAATGCGCTTGGCTCTCTTTGAGGGTCCCCGGCCACGGAAGCAAAACTCATTCCATGGGAAATAAAACAAAACAGTACTGCTGTAGAGTCTCCCAGAAGGCAGCGTCAAAATGCCACAAGCGCTGCTGGCTGTGGGGGTCAGAACGGAGGGAGAAGATTTACAGGGTAAACAGAAGGATTAGAGGTTATAAATAAGTACAACATGTTGGGCCAATCTCCAGGGCGCCAAAAACTTGTGCATTCACTTGATGGTTTGGAAGTGTTTCGTTCGATTCTTAATTTCTTAAAACTTATTGGTATATTCTTTCGTGCCCCTGCTTAATTTAATGTAAGATATTGGAGGGAATATTATACAATAAACAAATACTTATTGTATTTTATACAGCCAAAACATGATTCCGTAGCATAACAACAGCAAGATAATTAAACTTGACAGACAAATAGTCAAGCCTCAATTAGTTCGAAACATGAGTATTTGTTCGTGTGTGGACTAGTGTTAGAGTGAGCTGCCATCCAGAAATGATCCACTGCAAATGTCCAGCCTGATACTGATGGCCTAATAGTCCTGATGGGCTGATGGCCTTCTCAATCAAGCTAAAAAAAAAAAAAAAAAAAAAAAAAAAAAAAAAAAAAAATTATACAGGTGGGCCAGAGAGTGTTGTGTCCGAGTGTACAGTTTACCACAGAAATTCTGTTCCTGAAGATTCCAGTATTTTTTTATTTTGACAACGCTGCACCCCCTCACCCTAACCCAACTTACAACTTAAGCAACAACAACTATATATACAACTCCATCCCTCCAGCACTAATCATAGTGCAACTCTCCAACTCTGCAACTCTCCAACCCAAGAGTGAAACGCTATTCTCAGCCTTTATTCTATTCAACGGCTGAGCTCTGAAACTCTCTCCCAGAATCAGTCTTTCCCTCTTCCTATGACTTACATTGTTTCAAACTCCGTGTGTCCAGGCATTTTAGCTCGAACGTCCCTTGATTTCGGCCCTGTCACTCTTTGAAGTCTGGGGGAGGCACTCGCTGTAGGCAGTTATGCCTTTTGTCTCCCTCATTCACATAGAAAAAAAAAAAAAAAACAAAAAAGCTAATCTCATCTACCACAACAGCCGCTCTTCAACCTGAATATACGACTTCATAATATTCCAGGCCCAGATATTATTATCTTACAAAACCTGCTCCTTTGATCATCAACACCAGTAAAGATATATTTCAGGGGAGCCTACCTGACTTTATATCACCTATCTCCCCGCTTAAATGAAATTTAGTCCACAATCATCTCGGTAGATATTTGTTTCTCTTGCATTCGAGTTATTTCGATTACAGATTAATGTGAATATGATTTGGCTAGGTTAGTTTAAGGTTAGGCTAAATGATAGGTTTGGTACAATTGCTTAGGGTATAACAAGATAGCAGACGATAGGGTAGGTCAGGCTAGGATGAATTAGGAAGAGTAGGATATTCTATGTTAGGTCTAGTTAGGCATGGTTCGGTTCGTCTTGGTTTACTTGTGATGGATGTATAACCCAGTTAGGATAGGTTCTGTTAGCCGGGTGAATTTAGGCGTGGGAACAAACATCACCTATGCCATTTGTTCATTTCAAACGCATAAACTGTAAACACATATTAATTTCGATTATATAAATCTATTTTATATTTTCAATATATTTATAAAATATATTGTTGTCACATTTATTCAACATTATGATACTTGATTAGTGAATGCCAAATTACTGAACTTTTTATAAACTTTTTCAAAATTATTATTTTACTGAGAATACCAATATTATTATAGTTGGTGTGTTTTATATTGCACACAAAGTCTTTATATTGTAATGGATCATGTTTGTTCTATCACCCTGCAGAGTCATATGATTCCTTTTCCTAGTTATTACACTATTAAATTAAACATTAAACACATTCCAGGTTGATTTCATATGCCGATAACAATGCAAAGCCACCCAGAAAATTGTGAGAAAAATAAGGCAGATCATAATGTGCCGGAAGAAAGCCTATTAAAACTCCACCATGAAGTCATTTAGAGAACCATTAGCCATTAATTTAGCCAGTTCCCTTGGGATGCAGGTTATACAAAGTTAACTCTAATGCCATGTTTATTTCCAGTTTTATTATTAACAACTTTAGTATATCTTGAAGCAGACTTTCATTTTATCTTGACTACTATTAGACGATTTTGTTAGAATTAGAAAGGGTCTGTGTGAGTGAAAGGAATAATGGAGATGAAATTTTCTTCTCAAATTGCTAGAAGTTTTTCCTAAGCTTTATATATTCCTCTTATGTTAAAAAGATACAATTAATAACGCATCCTTGGATACTCCAAGTGTAAAATAATTAAATACAAATACCGCCAACAGAACTAATAGGACTAATAAATATAATTCAGATTTTATATTATAGACTGGTCGAAGCAAAAATATGATTGGAATGGATTTAGTGTTTTTGATGACTAAAACCGAGAGTATGTGAACAAATGGTTAATGTTTTTTTTGTTTTTTAAACTGCCAAAAAATGCTGGAAGGATCACCATAAAATGTTTTATAGTAATCTTGAACAACACGCAAACGACTTCTATGGTTTACAGACATCCCAAATTGTATATGTAAATAATAGTGTCATACGTAAACCTCGGGGACAGTTTTAACCATCTTAGCAACTCATTCAATCGTTTCTTTCCACTCACTCAATCGTCTCGATCATCAGCAACATTTACCTTCCATTTAAACACAGATACGGTATATTTGTTGTATAATCATGCTTCTCTCTCTCTCTCTCTCTCTCTCTCCTTCTACATTATTATCCAACCATCTCTTCGCAGCCCTCACCCCTATACGTCGTATTTTAACCCTCGAAGATGCAATCAAACATTCCTATCAAAGAACACCTCTGGAGAAAGCCTCGACGTCTGCACAATAATTGCAAAGAAGAATCACTGTAACGAACGCCACTTCCACGTCGGGATAATACAATTAAGCAAGGCTTAAGGAAATTTAGCAAATTTAAATATACAAGACAAACTATAAAATAGCACCTAATATATGATCCATAAAAAAACCTACAGTTGTTGTTGTTGTTGTTGTTCCCCAAGCTGCCTGGCCGAACAGCCCAAAGGCCCCGAGCAATTCCAAGGCCATAACCGAGCGCCCCCACAGAACCCTCCCTGCCGACCACAATAAAGCCTGGGTGACCGAAGCCACTCCATGGTGGGGATATGAGGAGGGTGCGGAAACGCCCGGGAAACCAAAGCCCCACCCAGGGCCCTGTGCCCCTCAGCAATTATGAAGAGAAAGTTGATGGGCAAGGGAAATATGTGACGCTTTGGCTTCCAATTTTGGTAGATTGGGAGGTCAATCCACGGAAGAGACGCCGTCACTTGAGATCTAGAAAATATGTAAGTAAAAGGAACAGTCAGAGTAAGCTATGGGTATGGCAGAGATTGCTCAGCTCTCACTCTGATAGACCAGCCCATCACCTTCCTCGCTCGCCAGGAAAAAAACGACACCTAAATGGCACGAAAGGTCTTAAAATTGACAGAACGGGGCGGAAAATCTTAAAATCACCAAACTAATGGGGCAAACGTCTTAAAATCTCAAAAGCAATGGGGCTAGATATGAGGGAGAAAGGGGTAAAGAAAAAAGTCCCTCAAGTGGAAAAACGTACAGTTGAAATAATTACTTCATGGCTGTTGTATACTTCAATGACGAGGGTGAAAGAATGAGTTCTCTATAGTGACTATTTTTAAGTGGTTTAGGATAATGTGTAGACAGAGATTAAATAGAAAAAAGGAGACATGACACCAGGAATAGGTAAACAAAATACAAAAAACAGCCACTTTTCGGCGAAATGTTTTCATAGTCGTCTAAATAAAGATAATGTATGGATATCCCTGTATATGGGAATGTTTCGTTGATATTAAGTTATACCAAGAAACTGTTAGTACAATTAGTTTAATGAAATTATGAATAGTAATTTTGAAACAGGAATACACAAAATGGCAGAAGACGTTGTGCAAATGGATCGAAGGAGTATGAAATCTTTAATTTAAGAAAATGTAGAATAATGAAGATGCTAAAATTGCAATGGTGTGGGTAAAGAGCATAAATGAGGGCAGAATGGCGAGAAGAATGCAGTCTTGAAATGAAGAGAAATTAACAAAGAACAGGTATTATACCACTCTCTCTCTCTCTCTCTCTCTCTCTCTCTCTCTCTCTCTCTCTCTCTCCGCCCCTTTCTACCTGCCGTTTCCCTTCCTTCCCTTCACCTGCTACAATGGCCATGATAATAAATTCTAATGTGTGTGTCTGAGAGAGAGAGAGAGAGAGAGAGAGAGAGAGAGAGAGAGAGAGAGACAGAGAGAGATTGTGTGTGTGTATTGAATAACATAAACAGAGGATAGGGTACAGGTTGAGAGTAAATAATGGGGAGGGGATGACTAGGATCAGAGGTTCGCCAGCGGATAATTATACAGTATAATTACTTTAACTCGACCAATAGCGATTCTTCGGTGATCCTGCCTCTCTTAAGGGGAGGTGTTTAGTTTGTGTCCTACTCCACCAGCAATCTTAAAATTTTACCCCCTTGACCACCTTTCAAGATAAATTTGTACATTTTTCGGTAGAAAAATGTCCCGGCCGAAGGCCGATTACTCTTAAATTACAGGCTCGCTTTCGCTCGCCAGGAAAAAAACGACACCTAAATGGCACGAAAGGTCTTAAAATTGACAGAACGGGGCGGAAAATCATAAAATCACCAAACTAATGGGGCAAACGCCTTAAAATCTCAAAAGCAATGGGGCTAGATATGAGGGAGAAATGGGTCAAGAAAAAAGTCCCTCAAGTGGAAATCTCCCCTAAGGGTTCCTTGCTCACTCACAATCTCTCTCTCTCTCTCTCTCTCTCTCTGACTCACACTTTGCAAGTTGTTGTCGTGTGTTCGTGTGAAGGAGATGATCTTGAATATTATCTAAATAACTGTATTGTCTGCATTAATCTTGTGATGAGTAAAATGGGCCATGTTGCATATGGTCAACAAATCAACATTTTGTCTTACATTATAACTGAATTATTGTATACACTAATTATTATTGAATCGAAATGTATTATTGCCTGCCCGCATCCACTCGTATGTTCTTATTATTGCCTGCCCGCATCCACTCGTATGTTCTTATTTTCTTATTATAGTCTGTGTTTTATATTGTATACACAATATTTACATTGTAATGGATCATATTCTTTCTATCACCTTGCAGAGTCACATGATTCTATTTCTGTGTATTCATTAGATGTTTTATAACTACCATTATTGGGGTTTTTATTTAAAATGGCATTGATATTTTACGTTGCAGCTTGAGGTGTATAATGTTCCCCTTTCCCAAATATAACACAATACACTTTATTACAAGGTCAACGTATTCATGAGCACACCTGTGGATACATCCTCTGTGAATGTCCTATTTTTGTTTTGTATATATATTGTAATTGCAAGGTAAAAAATATATTGAATGAGATATTTTCCATGCATAAGTCTTTCATAAATATATCTAATAATATCTCAAGTTAAATTCGTACGTAGCCATTACCTCCTTCCCATTTAAGCTTCTTCCATTATCCTTTCCTCTCCCCTTGGCTCTTCGTGCTAATTCTGGATCTGTGTATTATCTTCCCCTCTGTTCTCTTTATATATATATATTTTCCCTCAGATCTACCTCAACTTTAGATTAGATTGTACAGTATACGTTTCGAGTTTGTTTATTATGCTTGCACAACAAGGCAATAATTAGTTCAGCTAAATGGTAAAGTTAGTCATATTCATACTCTGATTCTGTTTTTAGTGCGTGATGTTCAAACTTTTTCTAGCCGACAGAAAAATGAGTAAGTACTGAATAATTTAAATAATCTTACATACAAATTAATACTGCCTAGTGCTACAAATTTGCTCAAAACAATACAAGTTATTCAAAATTTAGTCAGCTAATGAATTATTGAATTTGCGTGATTATTTAAAGTTTTAATGTTTGTGTTATATATTCTAAGTACTTTACCATTATACGGTATAGTAAGATTAAGAGTATAAGCTATCTTGTGATTTGCTATGGGCTTTTATTTCAGTGTTTTGATTTTCAGGGATTTTATAATAATTTAACTTCATAAATTGTTTTGTTTTCAGCTTAGGCTATCAAATCCAAAAAAGCAAATACAAGTGACTACAAATAATATTCCATTTTACACAATCATACATTCTAAGTGTTTGAATTTATACTACAAAGGGATATTATATATCTAGAAGAAATTTAAGCAAATGAATGTGATGTGGAGGAAATGAAGTCATAACATTTAAGTAATCGCATTTTAACAAAATAAAAGATGTACACAGTCTTTGCGAAAATCTCCATCATCACGAGTGTTTCAAGTAATCACTATTAAAGCTCCTTACATCTTCCTAAAAACAACATGACGGCGTCCCTTTTAACATGCATATTTCGGATACACTCAGCTCGCGGCTACGCTTTTGCCCAAATTGGAGCCTTCCATCATAATCACGCACCGGTTACGTCCCAATGATGAGCTGAGGTCATAAGCAGTTTATCATCATTAAGTCCTTGGGCGAATTTGAGGGTCATAATGATAATCCCGGGCAGCATATAAATCATCAGGCCCTGGGGCGTATACTTGTAGTTGGGCTTACAGCGATGGCGCCACCTTCCTAAAAGCTTCCTGCACCTTCCTCGCCAATTTAAAAACACATATTTATATATATGTATATACTGGATAATGATCCTGCTTTTGTATTATTGCTATGTATATGAAGGACACACAAGACAGGTTGCCTCTAACAAAGCCAAAATAGTGAGAGCAAAATTCAAGGGACGTTGGGGTCACCATGCCTGGAAACACGAAGTTCAGCGCAGTTTAAGTCATAGGATGAAGGAAAGATTGATTGAGGGAGAGAGTTCTCTAGTTCACTTGTTGAATAGAAGAAAGACTGAGAAAATTTGCCAATTTCTAGGGTTGGAGAACTGGAAAGAATTGGAATAGGACTGTGTTGAAAGGCAGATGCCTCGCACTCGCAAGGGAGGGGGTATGCACTGAAAGAGCTCTGAAGAACACTTATTGTTATAATAGCGATAGAAGAGTGAAAAAGATGCAACATTGCGGCGTGTAGAAAGAGATTGTAGGGAATTAGTAAGAGGAAGTGAGTTGATGAGACAAAATGCGTTTGACTCTAATTTTTCGAGAAGTATGGTATGGGTGGAGCCTCCCTGCACATGAGAACAATATTCAATACAGGGGTGTACTGTGCCCCGGCACAGAGCAAGAAGCTGGGCGGGGGTAAAAAACTCACAGAAACGATTGAGCACTCCTAACATTTGGGAAGCTGTTTTAGCAAGAGTGGTATATTTATGAACTTTCCAAGAATGGTCGGATGAAAAAGATACACCTAGAATATTGAGAGAAGATTGGTTGATTTGTGAATTGTTGAAAAATAATAGATAGTCCTGCGGAAGATTGCGATGGAGAGATAGAGGGAGAAATTGGGTCTTGGAGACATTGAAAGTAGCAAGATTTTCTCTGCCCAAGTCAGAAATAATTGATAGATCGGAAGATAGGCACTCTATGGCCTTTTTACGTGAGTATACAGTATATATATATATATATATATATATAACATTTATAGATGCAAAAATTCAATCTATGTAAATTGATAGATAAATTACATTAACATAAAGACGGAAAAAGACAGACATAATGAATTGATTACTATCATGTTACATACATAGATGCTTATAGCTGTATTATATGACAGTATTACATTATATTCCTAAATAAAAACATAGTAATATACAGCATATTATGTAAAAAATAAGCACCTGTCGATAAGTTCTTATGTAAATCATGTACATTTATAAAAACTGCATGTTCTGCATGATGCCCTTCACAAAAGTCGATGCCTATAGCCTAAGTATCCATGACTATTTAATAAGCCAACACGTATGGAGTGAGCTACAGACTGCTACACGGCGCCTACTACTTTATATTGATGCTTTTCACGATAACCACACCTCTAGTACGCTATTGTCAGATAAGAAAGACACTCTAAGAAATCTTTGAATATTTGACTGTGAATATTTGCATTTTCTATTCACTGTGAGGCCAACATAATATGCAGTAGGCATTCATTTTACGAGATATTATGAGAACATATTTTATGAGTATTCTATTATTCAAGTAGGGGAACTTACAATATTCACCAACTTACCTACGATGCCAACACACTGCCTCTAAAATAAAAAATAAGACTCTAAATATGTATGAATTACTGGATATGTATCTATATATTGATTCCTCTTCGTCAAGTCGAAATTTATTTTGGTTCAGAGAATAATTATGCAGTATATGGAAATATCTGCAGGAATTAATTAACTAAGCTTATGGGCTTAATCCCAACCACTACACGCGTATTTAGCGAAACACATTTGAAAACAATTCAAATAATAACACATACAAATGTCAAGTTTCAAGCCACGGTAAATTATGTTCTCGAAATAAAACTTCCACCTGACGGTGAATTGACAAAATTCATCATTCTATCAGTATTCTACCACAGTGACATAATTCATAAGCCTATACTCACAACCAAATACACTTGATAGCTACAAGAAAACACTCTTAAAAACCTTCCTAAACTATCAACCAACCCTCTCAATTCTAGGCTTCCCATTCCATAGCTTCGAGACATCACACATATTAAAATAGTGATTAGTTTGCTCTAGATATCATATAGTCTGCATATTCACTCGCCTTACAAACTAAGATCCATTCTCAACTTCCTAATGTCGTTATTGATGAGAATAATATGTGGTGTTATTCACATATTGCAACCCGGTTTTATTTAAATAGGTCTTCATAGGCTATCACCCATATTGGGCCATTAAGCGAGCATAATTCGGAAGGAAACTGAAAACCGAAAGCTCTCTGCAAGAATTCCAGTCCCTTGACATCCTGTTGACATAATGAATCCATATATTATTAGCTGCTGCCAGGCGATTTTTTCAAGTTAGGTAGGACAATTCATAGAGATAAAAAACATAACACAATAATGATCATTAAACCCACTGACGAGATTAGGAAAAACCTACATTATTCTAGTTACAGTAATACGATCGTATTCAGCTCTGGAAGCTTTCCCGAAGTCAATTAAATAGATTAAGTAGTTGCATGGTAATTTTTAGGTTTCCACGGAGACTATTCAAAATAGGTTCTAAGAAAAAAAACAGTCGTGTAGCTTTCAGATCTGACTGTTCTCGTAAATATGTTATCAGTTGGATCGTTCAACCTTGGAGCCATAAGGAAGGCATTTTGTCAAGGCTGAACGAATTTGCCTAAACTCAATGTATTTGGTGTCGATCGTGCGAGAGAGGTGAAGGTCATGGAGGGCATGGCTGGCCCAATACCTATAGTTCGGCGAGTTGACTTGGAGACTGTACAGGCCAAAGTGAGTGGTGTTTGTCAGGGTGAGTTTGTATGCTTGTGTGTTCGTGTGTGTGTGTTTGTGTGTGTGTGTGTGTGTGTGTGTGTGTGTGTGTGTGTGTGCGTGAGAGAGAGAGAGAGAGAGAGAGAGAGAGAGAGAGAGAGAGAGAGAGAGAGAGAGAGAGAGAGAGAGAGATAAGAAGTAACAAGGAATTGCTAGTTAGCGGTGAATGTTAAGGCTCTCAGTCTATGCCCGAGAGGAAGTAAGTTGGAAAAAAAAAAAAAAAAAAAAAAACTCAAAGACCTTGTGGTGCATTCCAGAGAGATACTCTAAACGGAAAGCAAAGATAGTATAGTGTACTACACTCATTGCAGAGTGTGCAAAATACTATCTATGCTCTTCTTGAACTGATCTTGTGGAAAATAATAATGTTGACCCATTTATAATTACATCTTCCAACCATGGTTGCGTGCCGTATTATTATTATTGAGGCTAAGCATTTTGCCACGATCCACATTATTGAACCCAATATGTATATTGAAGACTTCAGTGAGTTGACCTCTTGGTCTACGCGTTTCCATTGAATCAAGTACTTTTAAATGGTTTTCATAGCTCAGTCTTCTAATCGATGGAACAAGCTTTGTAACCATAACTCTATCTAATAACTTTATATGATTTCATGTGTGCTTGAGACCATAAGTTAACAGCCTATTGTATGAGAGGCCGTATCAAAGTGTGAGGACTGTCTTCTCATTTCTATACTTAAATTGCTTTTTAATATAGCCTAAACAATTCTAATCTTTCTTATCTACTTCATTGAATTGCTTAAAACACTTTAGAACACTGCTAACCACAACACCCATATCCGTTTCCAAGTTAGCAGCTGCCAGAGTCTTTCCAAATAGTGAGTAGTCTGACTTGGGGTTTACTTCGCCAATGTGCATCACCTTGCACTTTTTCCAAGTTTAGCGGTATCTGCCACTAGACTTAGAAAAGTGAAAGAGGCAAAGGGGAGCTTAATTTTCCACAAGCCTAACATATTTATATTTACCTTCAAACCACAAACATATAAACAGAATGACAATTTGTGGCGTATCCATTAGTGCTACCCTCAGCGTATCCATTAGTGCTACCCTCAGCTGGACATCTCACGTTATATCCATTGCTAACATTCTTTGCTGAGTTCGTAATTGTTTCACTGACGGGCAGCTAGCCATAATATATGAAAGTCATGTGTGTTCACAACTTGAATATTGCTTGCTTTTGTGGAGTAGAAGAAGAGAGGTAGCGTTGACACACTTAGATCAAACACAAATCAAAGCAATTATAATTATCATTAACCAATTATTAATGTATTCCCCCCTTTACATATACAAAGAAATGTTGCATCCTTTGTGTTATTTTACAGATACTTTTATGGTAAGTATTTAGCGGAACTTGCTGCAATTGTGCCACCTATTCTTATCTTTCCCCGCGGTATTAGGGCATCTGTTAGCGCTCATGATTAAATAGTTACTTCTTCACATTGCAGAACTTCTGCTTATCAAAATTCATTTATAGTCATTTATTGTCGGAACTCCCTTCCTCAGAGTATGTTTCCGTTATTTTTCAATATATAACAAATTCAATCCAGCATTTATAGTTGTGTCTTGAATGGAAAACGCAAATAGGTGAACGTATTGCTTTATCGTGAGATTTTTTTTTTTTTTTTCTGTTTCCATTCTTTAATGTAAAACAAATCCTAAATTAAGGAATGCATGTGTCCAGCAGGATACTTATAGCTAAACCGGTTTATGAATTTATGATAGTAACAAATACTAAGAATTGAATAATAATATATATTTTATAGCACAGAAGAAAACTGTTAAGTGCAATATTACGAACATGAATATATATATAAAACTATACCTACTCATTGCCCAACTCTCTCTCTCTTTCTCTCTCTCTCTCTCTCTCTCTCTCTCTCTCTCTCTCTCTCTCTCTCTCTCTCTCTGTTACCTGGAAACATTGATCATATTCTTTGTGAGTTGTTGATCGATTCTCTACGGCAAAATTAACATAAAATAATTGTTTCAGTAATAGGATGCACATGAGATTAGAAACAAAATACTGCAAGTACAAAATGGACACAAACAAGAAAAGCTACACCGAATCTTAATAACAAAAAACAAATAAGAGAGAGAGAGAGAGAGAGAGAGAGAGAGAGAGAGAGAGAGAGAGAGAGAGAGAGAAAACTTAAACAACGGAAAGAAAGAGAGAAAGAAGGGGAAAAAAAGAGAAACATTAGTCCAGATCGATGACCAGCGACATCAACACTCTCAAGGCCGCAATTTCAAAGCCGTAAATATGGCTGAGGGTTTCAAATGGTGCCATAAACTTCGGTAGTTTACAGACCCCGACATGCATTGGGGCCCGGAGGAAAATGGAGAGTAAATAGTTGATGCACATTGGGTCTCTCACACGGTATATTGGTTGATATATATATATATAATATATATATATATATATATATATATATATATATATATATATATATATATATATACAGTATATACTGTATATATACGGGTAAATATTTTTTTTGCAACGTACCTCTAATCATGTCCTAAATGCACATGTTTAATATTTTGCAAGTGATTATCAAGTATATGAGAAGGTACCCATGCATACAACAACAAAAATACGTTGCAATATACAGTATTTCAATACTAACGTACACTTGCGTTAAAGTCTTATTATGATATATAGCGTAAACTCTAAATAAATATAACTAAGAACTGTTTCATGATATAATGAAAGAGTATATGTAAATAGAAACCAATATAATAATAGAATCCCAAAGTCGAATGCGTCATATCGAATGCATTTACTTATGCTAGGCATTATAATATGAACACGAGTGCATATATAAATCATGCACAAATAAACCTGGCTTATGCTCTAACAAGTTTATTTCTAGTGTGAACCTGAATTTAACGAGGGTGACATTTTACACATACATAGGTTGAATCATTAACATTAGAATTATGTATCAACCCAAAATGGTGGTCAAACACAGCCAGCTCTTCCCAGCTTCTGCACCAGTTTCATATATTTCCAACTGTACATATCCTTGGCGGTGAACCAGCAGCTTTCAACAAGTGCAAACTCAACACATACTGCGAGTTTAGGTTAAGTTTGCTTAAAACTTTAAAATGGTACAGTCGTCAGGATTAATTCGTTTCAGTTTCCCTGTCTCAGGCGTTAGTAGCACTGCACGATGGAGAGGTATCCCCTCCACCTCTCCTTGTTGTTACCATAACCCCACCGAAACCCTCCCATTTTCTCTCCGACCCCAGAACTACACCCACCCTTTCTTCTCTCGCTCTCACCCAGTTAAGGGCTACTTCTGGACCTCACCAATTGCATGTATTCCGAACACCTAATGAAGGAATGCTATGTATCATAGGCAGAGTCAAGTATTATCTTTATTAAATTTGAAAGAAAGAAAGAAAGAAAGAAAGAAAGAAAGAAAGAAAGAAAGAAAGAAAGAGAGAGAGAGAGAGAGAGAGAGAGAGAGAGAGAGAGAGAGAGAAAAAAAAGAGACAGCGGGGGTGGGGGGTGTTCGCCGAAAACCTTACATATGATTCGAGAGATTCATACCGATACATTTACCATTGACCCCTGAAAGGTTCATACCGATGTACTGATGGTTTAGTACTGTATCATACTCTAATATAGCTGCCAAACTAACCCACGTGAAGTTGTATTTAATTGTCATCGTTGTAATGGCTCAGTCTGGGCTACGTAACAAGCTTGAGACAACGAGGACCGTCTGTGGCAATTTCACCATGAGTGTCTCCCATCAATGAACACACAAAGTAAACCAATTAGGTATTTTTTTTTATACAATTATGAAATACTAATATCAATACTTATTAGCACCGTATACATGAACAAAACATCTGCTTAATCATATTCACCACAAATCTCTCTGCTTCCAGACAGTTCAGGACTCATTAAGTGTAAACAGCCAATTTGCCAATAAATGGTGTGAATTATTGCTGAGAATGTGCCCAGTGAGTCGGCCATGTGACTTCATTACGCTAACTCAACACTCATCCTCTTAACGGAGCTATCTACCCAATCATTAGGCCATAATTGTTTTCCTAGTTGACCATAAAGTAAAACTACTGTATATACTGTAAACCGGACATGAACTACCCTCGGGCAAGGTACTGGGGTTTTCGAAAAGAGGCTCCAGGCTTGACAATATTACTTGACATAAACAGGCTTAATAATCCAGAAGGGTTGATAACCAATATATATGCCCTATTTTAAATAACTACACCTCGGGTACTCTTACGTTCATCTATCCATTAGGGAGAGTCTTATTTTAAAGTTCCCATGCCCTCAACACTTACGCTCACCCATATATTAGGGAAGGACTTATTCATTTTGTCACCTTACCCTTAACACCTTGCCATAAGGTTACTCTATTGGATCAGGTATCTTGTTTTGTAACCAAGTTAAGGGTTATATACAGTATATTATAGCTATGTAGCAATATGGGTTGAAACATAACAAATTGCGTTAAATACTCCCTGAGTAATGGCAAGACGTAGAGTATTTACTCCACATAAAACTATTGAAAGCTTCACGCCTATTCAAGCTTATTCTCTTGAGATAACTTTCAAGATAATTTGAATTCACACCTGTTAAGAATTATTACTAAATAACTATATAACGCCCATTTATTAACTACAAGAGTTATAATATTGAACTGATCAATTATTCTTCTACTACAATACCACTCTGTATAACAGTTTCGTGTATAACCAAATAATCTCATTATACCTTATACTGTATATAATCATACAAGTGTGTATTTCTACCCATCATACCTGGTATATCCATATAAGTATACAGTTAACCCTACTAGTAACAGTAGTAATTAGCAGCTTCAGGTTAGGTTTTGTTTAGTTCATATGTTTAATGTGCAGGAGATGGTGGTCGAGAGATGTGTGTGAAATACTCCATTCCTTCATTAGGTGTTCAGAATAAATGTATTCGGTGAGGTCCCAGAAGTAGCTCCTAGCTGGGTGAGAGCGAGAGAAGGGAGGGTGGGTGTAGTTCTGGGGTCGAAGAGAAAATGGGAGGGTTTAGGTGGGGGTATGGTAACAACAAGGAGAGGAGGTGGAGGGGATACCTCTCCACCGTGCAGTGCTACTAACAGGGAAAATGAAACGAATTAATCGTGACGACTGTACTCGGTGAGTTGGCTTTCTTTAAGGGGATCTGGGTGGTTTTTCTAGTCCCCTTTTTCCCTCTTGTTAAGCTCCATTTTATTTGAGAATATATGACGTTCGGCCCGTTCGTTAGTTTGGCGAATTTAAAATCTTTCATCCCATTTCGTTGTAAATTTTAAGACTTTTCGTGCCATTTAGGTGTTGATTTTGTACTGGCGAGCGATAGCGAGCCTGAACTTTTAAGAGGAACCAGCCTTTGGCTGGGAAATTTTTCTACCGAAAAATTCATACATTTATCTTGAAGGGTACTTACATTTACATTTATCTAGGGGGGGGGGGGGGGGGCTAAGCTTGATGGAGGTCTAGCGAGGAAACTAAGAAATATAGGAATACATGAATTAATGGACCAAAAAAAAACCGGCCCATCTCCCCTTAATTTGGCACTGGTTAAAATCTCTGGTTGATTGGTCTACTGGCATATTTTTCCGGAACCAACATCATCATGTTACATATACTGTATTATACATTGCAAAGTAATGGCATACGGAAAAAACAGTTCCTGTGAAAGAAATTGTCCACCAGCCAACCGGTTATTGAAAGAAATTATAGCAACTGCCTAGCTGTTTTGGTTCCCTCAAAAAAGAAGAAAGCACAATTCACAATTATATATTTACACAAGAACATTAAAGCGCAGAGAGAGAGAGAGAGAGAGAGAGAGAGAGAGAGAGAGAGAGAGAGAGAGAGAGAGAGGGAGAGAGAGAGAGGAAGAGGAAGATGGAAAGAGACGGTGGCTTGATAAAGATGATTAGGAAGGTAGTTGAGGTTTCCGGCGTGGCTACCGTGAAGTGAGTTATGTACTGACAAGGTGACGGTAAACATATCAGTACTTCATCCCCGTACCACAAGGTGACGGTAAACATATCAGTACTTCATCCCCGTACCACAAGGTGACGGTAAACATATCAGTACTTCATCCCCGTACCACAAGGTGACGGTAAACATATCAGTACTTCATCCCCGTACCACAAGGTGACGGTAAACATATCAGTACTTCATCCCCGTACCACAAGGTGACGGTAAACATATCAGTACTTCATCCCCGTACCACAAGGTGACGGTAAACATATCAGTACTTCATCCCCGTACCACAAGGTGACGGTAAACATATCAGTACTTCATCCCCGTACCACAAGGTGACGGTAAACATATCAGTACTTCATCCCCGTACCACAAGGTGACGGTAAACATATCAGTACTTCATCCCCGTACCACAAGGTGACGGTAAACATATCAGTACTTCATCCCCGTACCACAAGGTGACGGTAAACATATCAGTACTTCATCCCCGTACCACAAGGTGACGGTAAACATATCAGTACTTCATCCCCGTACCACAAGGTGACGGTAAACATATCAGTACTTCATCCCCGTACCACAAGGTGACGGTAAACATATCAGTACTTCATCCCCGTACCACAAGGTGACGGTAAACATATCAGTACTTCATCCCCGTACCACAAGGTGACGGTAAACATATCAGTACTTCATCCCCGTACCACAAGGTGACGGTAAACATATCAGTACTTCATCCCCGTACCACAAGGTGACGGTAAACATATCAGTACTTCATCCCCGTACCACAAGGTGACGGTAAACATATCAGTACTTCATCCCCGTACCACAAGGTGACGGTAAACATATCAGTACTTCATCCCCGTACCACAAGGTGACGGTAAAATCAGTACTTCATCCCCGTACCACAAGGTGACGGTAAACATATCAGTACTTCATCCCCGTACCACAAGGTGACGGTAAACATATCAGTACTTCATCCCCGTACCACAAGGTGACGGTAAACATATCAGTACTTCATCCCCGTACCACAAATGGTAGCCTTGGATTTTAGAAGCTATCTCAGACAGTACTAAATAAACTCAATACTTATTTGCCCAATATTTACAATCGGCTGCACTTTTAGCTGGTAGACAATGTTATGATAAATTTGAGACAAGCGGCATTGGATAAGGTAAACCACTAACTCGGGGAATGGTGGTCAGGGATATGCTTCGTAGTATTTCATCAACGTGTCATTATTGTTCAATATCATGATATTTACCAATTATCACTGAAGGCGATTGTACTGTACATTTTGGCGGTTCTCATGTGATGTTCAAATGTTCACATTGAGCCATTAATTGTCTAATAGTTTATGAGATACCTGGCCTGCTTCATGTATACATAGTGTACACTGCGAGAAACCAATACCATGCGATTTTTGTGCATGCATCTCGAGCTTAATCGAATCTTCTCATTAATTCCGCATATTGTATTTGCATCCCGAAGGCTCACGTTAGTTAAGCGAGGTTCACAAAGGGCAAACATTGGGATCTTTGAGTATATTTGTATTCCTTAACAGCGTCGGAAGTTGACCATGAAGATTTGTGAAACGGATTTCGTTATATATATATATTTACTGTATGATTGATCATTATATCGGGAAAAATGCTTAGTGGTAGTATGAGTGAGCGCACGCACTTCTAACAATATTGCAAATGGGTAAGCTAAGAATTTAACGATACATTGACCATCAACCAATTAACAAACCAGTGAGAGCATTAATTTTCACCAGCATTTCATATCACATGCACAGCAAGAAACTTAGAAATAAGAACAAATGCTGTGATATCATTGAGGGAGGATTAAGCAAAGCCATTTTATAGCCACAAAAGGTTAGCGTAAGCCTCTCGTATTAACGAGATTGATGTAATTTTGTTGGTGTTGTAGCATTTTTATTTTGGGTTGTACAATCACCTTCAGTGAAAGGAAGTACAAATTTTTACTGAAAAATTCTTACACAATAATGTCATACTTCGAAATATTGCCTAAGCCATATGCTCCATAATTATTATTCAGTGAGTCAGGATTATCAAAGATAACTGAACCAGCTACCTGTGCAAACGATTGGAACAGGTTTAACAGTCTCCAATTGTACGCTCAAGGAAATGTTTTGTGTCCAACACATTCGGACTACAGTATAAACGAACCATTGCAAATTTTATGTCTGGCAGATAGTTAATAAGAAGACTTGATTTAGGTTGGAGTAACTTCGAAAAGGTAATTTCATTATTAGTGTCGTGGAGTGCAAAATCACGACTTACAGTAGTGGCTTGCCTCCACTATTTGAGCATCGGTTACATTTATAGTAAAGGCGGTAACAAAAATCCTGAGCACACATTAAGTAATCCGCTGTATTCAACCCTTGTTCAATAATGTTGAGGAATATTTGTTACTGAATCATGCGAGGAAAACAAATTTAAAGCTGTGAAGGTTGGACAAGACTTGTTAACATAACACTCTATACTCACGGACAAAATTTCCCATCAATGTTTGATCCCTCGAACTGCAGAAACAAACCTCTGAAACGGACATACAAAGTAAGTCATCAAGAGATTCAAAATAATCTGAGATAACTTCGAGAATATAATATAAACAAACTTAGTTACTGCAACTGTAGGCTACATACAGTAGGTAAGGAACTATGAACAGTGCTATGTTGTGTTTAATATGTATATATTTGCTGTATATATTATTCCCAAAATAAGTTAGATCATATTTAATATGGAAACAAAATCCAATGAGTTTTAACCCTTTTATTGAACGTCAATCTTAAGATATAACATTCGTCTACAGTAAATATATGCAACGTTATTGTACTGATAATGTTAACTCTTTTTGATCCGATTAAGGTCTTTTTGGATCTCCCCTGTTTCACTCCACTAGTTTGGAGACGTTATAAGACGTTTCACCCTATTAGTTTGGCGATATTAAGATGCTTCAACCCATTCCGGTGACGATTTATTTTTCCGGGGGAGTGATAAGGAGCCTGTAACTAAGACAAAATCAGCCTTCGTCTCCCGTATTTGTGAACCTTGGGGACAAACTAAAATACATTGCTTGAAAATGGCAAAAGCATAAAAAATCCTCACTAATAATTACATAAAATATCACAAAACCCACAGTACGTCGGACCAGGTAGTATTTATGAATAATCTAATATTATGCTGATGGAACTTTAGCAAAGACATACATTACAATAATCATAGATTATTGTTCGTATTGTCCATACAACAAAATAGTAATGTATAGTCCTGGGCACCAATAATGGGTTTTTATTTCGTGAACCCTCTTAATACCTGCACTGCATTTCATCTTCATATATCAGTAACCTGTCAGTTACTTGGCGTCTTTCCTATAGTATTCTTGCTCACATTAGCCAATTTTGTACAGATTAGGAAGGAAATCTAGCAATCATACAGTAAACTAGAATGTAATTAACACTATGACATCAATAGATCTATGCTTTTCTTTCTGTGTGTGTCTATTCACAACGACAAAAATCGATCCTAAACAAAGTCATCCAATAAATGCCAGAACAAAAAGAGAGACTGAGTCATGGAATACAGAAAGAACTAGGACATTTGCTTCACCCTATATGGTCCGATTGAGGTCTTTGTGTACCTCTCCTGTTTTACTCCATTAGTTTGAGGATTTAAAAAAAAAAATATGCCCATTATATTGGTGATGATAACACGCTTCACCCCATTCAGGTGTCAATATATATATATATATATATATATATATATATATATTTCTGGGTGAGCTAAAACGAGCTTTATATTTAATCGATTTTTCTCTATGGACAAATTTGCAACTTTGGCTTGAAGGGGGTCTGGGTACGCATTTATATATATATATATATATATATATATATATATTATTTGTGTTACATGTAGTTTGAAGAAAGTCTAAGAAAGAGTTTCTTTTTATCTTAAGGAGCAAACTAAAATAAATTGCTCGAAATGGCAAAAAAACAAAACTCCTAAATGGTAATTAAATATTATTATTTGTATTAATATTATTTTACCTGTGTTAATTAATTTCATTAATTATGTTTATATGTAAGTTAATTTGTGGGTTGGTGATATTAAAAACAATATTATAATAATAATAATAATTATTATTATTATTATTATTATTACATAGAATATCATTGAATGGCGCACTATTGTGACATGATATTAAATCTGAAAAGATTGAATTTGTGTCATGTTCAGCTATTCATATCTGCACTGTTAATTTATGTGTTAATCATTCTACTGATTCTACTCTAATGCTGCTTTTAACATTAGTATGAAACTTTAAAGAGATTGATTGAAATAAGAGGTACTGTACACAGGACAAACCAAACCAAACCAAAACAAGGACTGGATCTATAGGTATTATGAGGTGAGACTTGGAACAGGCCATTATTAACCTGTTTAGAGTATAAACTGTTGGAAGAATCCATTGTACAACAGTGAACTATCTTTAACTGATGATAGTGATAGTAATGTTATGTATTTCATAGTACAACATACAAATCCTATAAATATTTTGTTTGTCGGCATTACTTTATAGAAGAACAAATAAACATGAATTACATTATGTGTACTTATATGTTCATTCACATTAATTTCAGAATGTGTCCCATTCAAATACACATATATTATATATTTGGAAAACATGAAATCAAAATTATATCCGTTTGTGTTCTTCACAAAAATATGAATGACCCCTATATATATACCCCCCCCCCCACCGCTCTTTATCTCTCTCTCTCTCTCTCTCTCTCTCTCTCTCTCTCTCTCTCTCTCTCTCTCTCTCTCTCTCTCGCTCTCTCTCACCCAATTGCCAGCAGATAATTTCACCCTAGGGCCAAAGCAGATAATACGATTGAGCAATTTTCCCTCGTAATTCAACAAGAAAGTCATCAGATTACTGCAACAATAAGCACTTGCATATATTCTGTCGACGTAATCAGGTAATTGCAATTCACAGTTCGCGTGCAGAGTTGGGTATGGGGGCTGGGCGTACAGGCCTGCTTAAAAGTCCTGGTCCACCTTCACAACGTAAACTTAATTCTCCGTCGTTATATAAGTTTTCCTTTTTGACCCCCTTCTCCCTCTTGTTTACTTCATTAGTTTTGAAATTGTAAGACGTTCTTCTCATTAGTTTGGCAATTTTAATACCTTTCGCCCAATTTGTTTGTCAATGTTTAGACCTTTCTTGCCATTTAGGTGTTATTTTTTTCTTGTTGAGCAATACCAATTTAGGTGAACCCGGCCTCCGTCCGGGACATTTTTTGTACCGACACATCTACAAAGAATCTCGAAGGGGAATCTTGGGGCTAATATTAACTCTTGATGGAGGATTCGGGAGCAAACTTAATAAAATAAAAAATAAACAAAATCCCCTTAACTTTAAAATTAAATACTCCTCAACAAAACTGACTAAAGTTTGAAAATAAAGGCTTTCCTGGGTTGGTGTGTGTTAAGGACTTGTTAAATATTTACTAACTATAAATTATGCTCAAGGTTGACATTATGGAGGTGGGCCACTACTTCTGACAGTGACTGTACGAAGATGAGGGGCTTGTGTGAGGATCGGATGAGTCAATTATTCTGGATGTGGGGGTACGGATTTGAGTATCCCTTATGTATGTGGAATAGCTTTATATAGACATTGCGAGTCCTTTTGCCCATAAATAATACGTACACAGTTAATGTGATAATGCATACACAAATTTATATATTTACCAGACTAAGGAAAGTCAACACACCGATTACTCTTCATAATATTTATCAAAATTGTTTTCAAAGACACAAATTAATTCTCTCTCTCTCTCTCTCTCTCTCTCTCTCTCTCTCTCTCTCTCTCTCTCTCTCTCTCTCTCTCTCTCTCTCATATGCAGACACACCCAAACCAATCTTACGTGATCTTATTATGTTTGCAGGTGCCAAGGAAGAAGAGGACCTGAGTACACTGGAGAGCACCGAAACATTGGGATAACCTTGTGGAAGAAGAATAAAAGAGGGTCTGGTAATTCACTTTGGAATTCTAAAGGAACTAGAAATCCAGCAGCAAACACAGACCACTGACGACATGTTGTGCTTTTGTCAAGTTATACAAAACACAAATAATAAAACAGTATTGCATGCCAATAAATTATATCATACAACTTTAATATGATAGGTCTATATTTGAATAGGAGTTATCCCTAGTTGTCTTAAACACATTATATTTTTGAATCGCCTAGATGTTGTCATGGTGACCACATATCTCACATTCTGAAGGTATCAACAGTTGTTGTGGAAAATGTCCATGTGAAATAGTAATTAAACAAGATCCCGAGTTAAAGAGTCCACCATTTTGTGTTATATAGGCGCCATTCTGTAAACCTGTTGTCGTATTCCATCTGTCTCCCAGTATTACAAAAGCCTTTCGTACGGTACAACCAAAGGTAGAGATGCTAAGACAGGGCTAAATTTCAAGGTTTGTTTAGTTTTTCCGAGATGATTTTTCTTACAGTACGTTAATTGAGCAAAATATGAATGAAGGTGTGAAAATGAGGCAAGACTCCTTAGCACGACTGTGCTCTTGAATTATAACATTTGAGACAATATTGGAGACTGTGTAGGGATAAGAGAAAATCCTATTAAAGCATTTGCCACAATACTGCCTAAAGCTCTATTCATACTTTTAGCAGCGGATATTTTCGGAGTTCAGTTACGGGCCGAAAATACGCAATATATTGAATTGATCTGTTTGTATGAAGTGGTTCACCTTCATAATGACGATACTTTGACGCTATAAGCTGTAGTCATGAATATTTATAACTCATAAAAATCAAACAAAAGTATTTTTCAATATGATAACTTAATGGGAATACCAGTCTCCGATAAAAAGAGCTGCTAAAAATGTTCATCCGACGTAAGCTTAACTTTTTCAATCTAATCTTTCAAAATAGGTGAACAGTATAACCGAGGTTCAACATAATTGCCAGAATATATTTCTCATTGGCATTCAATTCCTAGATACCTTCACGTTATGGAGACAACCAATATATATAAATGTGTACTATTGTTTTCCTTGTGGAAGCGCCTAACAACTCAAATGTACAGTATGTGCATCAAAGTGTTTGAGTCTGTTTTTATGGCGCCCACAGAAGAGAACACGTACATTTTTCATAATATAGACACAATTTGTTTTTAATGCACTAACATTTTCCCAATGCTGTCAAGGTGTTTGATGGCTAAAATATTAGTCTATCCACCAAAGATGAGATTCACCAGAAAAATACAGAAACAAACAGAAGTTCATCGATACGATACGATACGAGAAGGAACAAGGAATCGAGGTTAAGCATTTTTTCGGGGTAGCTGACTATAACGTTGCAATAACTACCTGTTGCAAATAATAGATTAGACAATATAGTGCTATATTGTTTGGAAATGTACATGATTATGAAATATATGATGCGAAATATTAAGATTGCCGAAATCCGCTTGCTCTCCTTCTTTTGTCTCTGATGGGATGTTAGTGCATATGTGAATAAACTTTAGCAAGTATATGAGTGGTATCGAAATAGGATTAAACAAATAATAAAAAATAAAAACCACACAAATATAACGAGGTTTGTAAACACAATTCTGTAGCGAGGATTTTCACGAATAAAATAGCTAAAATAAACATTTGAATTTAGGTATGTTCATCCACCAGCAACAAGGATAATATATATATATATATATATATATATATATATATATATATATTATAATATATATTTGCTTAAATTGCGAAAATGTTAAAAGCCTTCCGTAATTACGACTATGATGACTATTGGTTAAGTTCTGAGTATCGAATAAACTCTATAATTTATAAGCTATAAGTCAGTGACCTCCCAAACAGTGGTGCATTGTTATTTATTATCGCTAACTGCAGGTTATGTTATTGAATGGAACACCTTTTAGAGACAGAAGGTTAATTGCGGTGTCCCTTAGCCCTTTGATTGGTAGGGGTAAGTTCTAAGTTAAGTGTGATTATCAGGCATAAACGTTTAGATAGTAGATAAATCGTCGTTTGATTAAAAGGGTATAGTAAATTCTAGCTTTGCATATCAACACATTACATTTCTTCTTCTTCCATATAAGATAAAATCCGATTTGGAGGGAAGAGGGAGTGTCAAGGGGAATATTTAGAGAAGGGCCGGGAGGCTTTGGTGAAGGGAAAGACATGGAAACAAGAATACCGAATATTATGATAACATAGTAGTCATAATCTCCATAATGGCCTTTATTTTTCTATTTATGATCTTATTATTAGTATTAGTATTTATATATTTGTCTATGTATGAAAGAATATATAATATATCTGACCTATTTATATGGTTCAGTATCAAACTATCTATGTATCTGCCATACTACTTATCTACAACCTGTCCCTCTCGCTCTGCATATCCATTAGCTCATCCTCTCCGCCTGACCCCTTCGGCTGCATCAATGTCCAAACTTATTACGTAGGGTTGAAGGAATAAAAACACTGGCGTCCCTGTGAGCTTCCCCCGGGAGAGATGCACAGGGACCTCTCTCGTTAATTAAGTCGTTTATCTTCCTGGCTGAGTGTTTGGGTGGCTGGCAAAGGGGGAGTGCTGTGATACGGGAGTGTGTTTTGGAATGTGTTATGTTTGTCTATATATGTTTGTGTTGCATAGGATTGATGTGTTGTGAGATGTTGCTTTGTGTTTTGTTATTTTGTGTAGTGTGATTTTATACTCTATACAGTCTAGTGTTCGATGTCGAACTGCAAAAAGTGCCAGACGAGCCCATATTCGCAGGGGAGCGTGCTGCCCCTTCGAACAGTCTACTGTACCAAATCAACACCCAGAACGAGGAGCGGCGCGCTCCTCGGTGCCACTAGCAGTGGCGAACTCAACAAAGGTAACAAAGGTAAGATGGCTGGCACAATATGAGCTGGGATACGGGAGTGTGTTTTGAAAAGTGTTGTGTGTGTGTGTACTGTATATATGTTTTTGTAGTGAATTGTTGCTTTGCATAGTGATGTGTGATATATTGTGCTTTCCTGCATGTGTGTTTGAGTGGCTCGCAAGGGGAGCTGGGATACTGATGCGTGCTTAGGAATATGTTGTATGTGTCTATATATGTAAGTGGTGTATTAATGGGGTGTGTTGTGTTATGTTGTTTTGCGTAATATTTGTATGTGTACTGTTGTTTTGTGTTGTGCTGGGCTTTGCTGTATGTAGTTTAGTGTGTGGGTGGGTGACAGGGGGAGGAGAGATACAGAAATGTGTCCGTGCATATATGTTTGTGTTCCATTATTGTATTTTGTTGTGTAATGTTGTGTTATGCACTGGTGTTCTGTGCGTTACATGCGTGTGTACCTGGGTGTTATGGTAGCTGGCATGAGGTTCTGGGATACGGAAGTGTGGTTTGGAATATGTTGTGCTTGTGTACATATGTTTGCGTTTTGTTGTATTAGTGTATTGTGTTGTTTACAGTTGCTATGTGTAGTGTTGTGTGATATGCTGTACTGTGTGTGTGTGTGCCTAAGTGTTTGAGTGGCTTGCCAAGGGAGCTGAAATATTATAGTGTAGGGGTGTGTTTGTGTTGTGTTACATTGTGTTTTGCTATGTTTTGTATTATTGTGTTGTACTGTATTGGGTCGAATTTGGGTGGTTGGAAAAGGAAGGTGGCGTGCAGGAAAGTTTGTTTAATGCTATGTTGTGTTGTGTTGTGTTGTGTTGTGTTGTGTTGTGTTGTGTTGTGTTAAGTTAAAGAGTTTAAGGATGGCAGGGAAGATACACTGAAAAACAAAAGTGTGCATGTGTTATGTTAAGTGTTGTGTTGTGCGTGTATGTTACACATAGTTACACAGATACTCAGATTACACAGACCTTGTGGCCGCTAATAGGTGGTCCGGTCTTAATACTACTAGACAGTGACAGCTTATAGTAAAAGAATAGGACAGCAAATTAGAAGGCTCTCTTCCCACCCTCTGCTTATTCCGGCTAAAAAGCCGTAACGGATAATAGGATGAAGTGTAACCTTATGGGTCAGGAAATGCCCACAAGGAAAGTTTGTATAGAGTATAGAACAAAATTAGTCTGAATGGGAATTTACACTTATATACCTACTGATTCATTCATATTAATCCAATCTCCATCAGATGATCGTATATGGTGTGGTGAATTTTATTGCGCGTTATAATGCTTTGTGCTATGTTCAACTAAGTTGTACTTTGTTGTGTGTGAGAGAGAGAGAGAGAGAGAGAGAGAGAGAGAGAGAGAGAGAGTGAGAGTGAGAGTGAGAGATAGAGAGAGAGAGAGAGAGAGTGAGAGATAGAGATTGAGTGGAACAGTACATCTAGATAGAAGTGCTTGGAAAAAATACAAAGTTCATAATAAGACTGGTATTGTTTAGTTATTAAGTAACACTTTTAAAACATTTATGACATCTTAAAGAATTAGGTGAACATTACGAACAAATCATATACACTACAAAGCCTAAAGCAAAAGCATAAAGCGTACAAATCACAATATATATATATATATATATATATATACTGTAAATATGTGTAAAGTAACATAATTCTCATACCAGCATCTGCCAAATAAGATAAAACAATAGAAGGGGAAAAAGGTTGACCCTATCGTCGTAACTGTTTCCACCGAGCGATCTGTTATGACCTCACTCCATCACTGTGCTTAGCTGACTCACATAAATTGGCAACAAACTTCCTTCGCTGACGTGTAGTTCACATTTATCTTTCTTGATCAGTAGGTATTGGCCCGACACTATATTAGTAAGATATTGATAGGTGTTTTTATACAAATAATATTACTGGGAAGGATTAACCTTAGTCATACAAAATTAATGGCAACTCATAATAATATTAAACCAAACAAAGTATGTAAGCGAGAGTAAAAACTAATTGTCAGATATAGAGAGTTATAAGAAAGACATATGCAATTACTCGTTTCTTAAGAAACTGTAATTGAGACAACTTTCAATTTGCAATGAAGATTGCGAACAGATTCTGTATGGATTGAACTGATAAACATGAAAAGAAAAACTTAAAGCAAAATTTAATTGAAATCATAACAATTGTGAATCAAGACTAAGCAGGAGAACTTGCGAATAACTGGGGAAGTTAAAATTATGTTAATAAGGAATGCAAATAATAACCAAATATAAAGTAGAGCTTAAAAATGACAATGTAAAAATATAATGACGATGAGAAACAAGCCGAAACAATTACTTATATGAAAAGAGAAAATGCAATTAGGGAACAGTTGCTGAGGAAAACATACAAACTATAATTACGGAATATAATATATATATATATATATATATATATAAATATATATATATATATATATATATATATATACTGTATACTGTATATCTCAGGGAAAAGTGCAAATATTTTAGTTTGAGCGAGGTGTAGGAAGTGAGAAAAATAGCATAAGGAGAATACTAATAAGAAGAAGAGGAAGAGGAGTAGTAGAATGGAATAAAAAGAAGGGGGCAAGAACAAGAAGGAGAAGGTAACAAAAAGGGAGAGACAAGGAGAATGAAGAGTGGAAGAGGGATGCAGAATAAGATCAAGAGGGCGAAGCAGGCAAGAAGAAAGGAGAGAGGGAAAATAGTAATTAAACGGAATGAGGGGAAAGAAGAAGAGGATAATTATAGGACAAAGAAGATAAGAAGAAGGAAGCAGAATAACAAGAATAAGCAGAGGATGAGGACGAGGGGGAGGGAAAAGGATATTCATACATAACGTGATTCTCAGTAATACCCTTGTATATAGCCAGGATTTCCATACTTCCAGGAAGGCTTATAGAGGAGAGCCCAGGCGGGGGATGGATTAGGCAAGGAAAATGGGAGCGGGGGAGGAGGACGAGGTTTACGTAACGGAAAAAAAACCACACACACACACACACACACATAAAATAAGTATATATAGGAAATTACTGATGCTCTGATATACGGTGACGGGAACAGGCGATGGAAAAGTTTGGGCTAAGTCTAGGGGTAGGGGTGGGTGGGTGGGTGGGGGGAAGGGGGACATTGATGGAAGGGTCGGCATTAGGTAAAGAGACGTCTGTGTCTGCGACCCTCTGGGTACGATATATATAATTATACAGTATATATACATACTGTATATATACTATAAGGAGGGCCTGTGTATTTTTCCTAAACTGGTCTTGCTAATGGGGAAATATTTTTTTATATACCGGTATGCATTTTTTACTATTAATTTATAGCTATGAAGGTAAGCTTCTCCCTCATTATATAGTTTTCCATTACATAAAATTTAATGTTACCATAAAAAGTATATTAATTTTCAAACAGTGTAAGCTGTAACTCCACATATTTTGAATAAGCCATAGACTCTCTTTGTTCAGAGAACATTGAATGTTAATCGGATAATCGTTATTGTTTTTAGCTAAAGCTAATATGTTAATATATCTAATCGATCTTCTTATAGGAGGCTTGAAATATGGAGTGTACAAGTTTTAAAATGGCAAACATTTTGCCACATTCCTCTATATATGGGGTTATAGATAATACGACCCACAGTTCTGCATTGTGTGTATGTGCATACTTTATTTTATCGGATCGTGTTCTTGGGAGCGCATCGTTTACAAACTGATCCCAAACCTCCTTACAATCCTCTTATGCTTATGAATCTCGCCCCAGGCCGATTGGTTCCATCAGGGAGGGAAAAAGGGCAGCTCGTGAGAACTGTAGGGAAATCTAGAGAAGAGGGGGTACAAGTCGTAAGGAGGCGAGAGGGAGAGGGATAGTTTAATATCCTAAGAGGTGTCATCATACGCTCTGCTTAACGTGGGTGGAGGTGGGGGGAGAGGGATGAAGGTGAGTGGTGGGGGAGGGGATAGAGGAGATGGAGTGCAAAAGGGCGAGGGGAACGAAGGGAATTAGGGGCAGAGGAGGAATAAGAGGAAAACTGAAAGATGAGAAAAATGGCAGGAGAGGAGTTAAAAAGCGGGGAGGGGAAATACATAGGGGCAAAGGAGGTAGGGAAAAAGAGGGACGAAGGTAGGGGCCCAAGTGGAAAGGGAGGGGAAAGGCTCTAGGCCGCATAGAAAGGGATATGACAGAAAGGATGGGGATGGGGAAAGCAAGGGTGGGGAAGAAGAATGAGACGAGAAACTAGGAAAAAACGAAGATACGAAGTGGCATGAACCTATATATAAAAGGGGGAGTTAAACATTGCGGAAAGGTAATGAAGAGAGAGGCATGAATGGTATAAGTGATCAGGAAGGAGAATACATGAGAGAAGAGGAGAGATAGATTGAGTAAACATTAGGAAACATTAAACCTGTTGGAGATGATTGCAAGTGCTTGAGGAAAGGTTCATGATTTGGCATATGTTGAGAGGTGGCTACAAAGTTTGGTGATAACAAATAGCTAAACACTTCGATAAATATTTAGATAGCAAAATAGACAAAAGGAAGTTTGAACGAAATTAAGGGGAGGACACACATTAAGAAAGAGAGATAGAGAGAGTGTGAGGGGGGAGCACTGTGACACTGTACAGAGCAAGGAGCCGTGCGGGGGTGTAGAACCCACAGAGACGGTTGAGCACACCTAACGCTATGTTAGCAAGATTGGTAATAGAATTTTTCCAAGACGGGTTAAAAAAAAAACAAAAAAAAACAAAAAAACTACTGAGAGAAGAGGAAGGGTAGATTTTCTGTATGTTGAAGAGTATCGGATAATATTGTGGAAGATTGTGACGGGTAGATAAATGGAGAACATTGGTAACTGTAAGTAACACAATGTTCTCTGCCCCAAACGAAAATAGTTGACAGATCAGAGGATAAGCGTGCTACGGCCTCATCACTTGAGTTTAGGAGTGATGCCTGCCCGGAAAACTAGTTGTATAGTGTAAGGTAGAATCATGAGCATATGAGTGGATAGGAATGGAGATACAGTTGAGATCATTAACTCCTTGAGGATTATGACCCGTCTTAGCAGTTTATTCTGGCTATCATTAGACGATTGTTTCAGCTATATTATCATTTCACAATTACGAGACTGCTCCTGATAGAGCCAGCTATTGTACTTAATGAGAAGTCTTATTATTGTCTAAGGTGGCCAGAGATTCAGGATTATGATATGTTTTAAAGACATGATATGTATACTATATTGTTGTTGTGCCCTGATTACTTGCATTTCACATACCCACTATCTTATAATTATCCCAGGTCTTAAAATAATTACATAGCAAATATATATATATATATATATATATATATATATATATACAGTATATATATACTGTATACACTTTATATATACTTATAAAATATGGACGAGAAAAAACATATTTCAAGTTGGAGAAAAACAAAACACATATCGGCAACAAATCAAGGATCAAAGAAAAAAATGCCGTACCTGAACAAATATATACAGTATATGCACACCCAAAACATGCTGTACCTGAACAAATATATACAGTATATGCACACCCAAAACATTTACAATCTAAGGTACCACAAACCAACTCGCTCATACCTTTGAGAACACTTTGGAGGATATTCGATTTTGAAGATAAAAAATGGTATAAACTAAGAAACATAGTAGAAAAGCATGACTGCTGCATTAGAACACACCAGCAATTATTTCGTACCACATCAGATCAATATTCTAAAAATACTGTAAACATCAACACATTATTTAATCATGTTGAGAAAACTGCAGAAAAGCTTTGGTATATTGGGGGAAAAATAAAACCAGACTCAGTACATATATATTGCATGTTCTGAAGGTAGGTCTTGAATTGTATAACCATCACATTAAAGCAACGATTAACAATACAGAAAATAATATCACAAACATGCTTATTAAATAAAGTAAGAACTTTTCGGAAGTTTATTTTTATAGGAGAAATCAATATAGACGAAGAAATAGAATGTAAGAACAGCGTGTATACATGATGATCCCAATTATATTAAGTAGAATCGCAAATGATATAAGCCTAATGTTGCAAACCAAAATACTAGCTACAAATTTAACTAACAAATCGGGAACTGTGGATGGGGTATTCGATTTGAAGAAACCCAAAAGAAGTTGACAAAGAAACCGAATACAAAAATACTACTTATTGAGCAATAAAATCCCAGATATAATAAACACAGCCCTGAAACCAAACCTAATGTTCCAAACATCCTCCTAATACCTTTAACCAACACATCGGGGAGCTGTGGAGGAGAAGGGATTCGATTTCCTTCACGGTCCCTTTGGTAATCACCCTCCGCACGCCCCTAAAGTGGCGCTCCCCCCCTTCCCCCGTTCTCCCCTTCCCTAATTACCACCCACTTTCAATTATTCACGACCGAAGAATCATTAGGACGACAGATTTATTTCTTTTTCGGCGACAACCCGACGACCATAGATGGTCAGGATCTGGGCGTTGGAGGCCTACGAAAAAAAGAAAAGACACAAAACAGATCTCTTCATGCCATTTCAACTAGGACACCATTGTAACCGTTATATCACAACTAGACAACTTAACTATAACTAGATAAAGTAGTATCAACCTAATGTTCGAACCTAACTATATTGGTTGAGTAGGCCCTGCTAGAAACGTGTTAGTTTATATGATCTACCGGTCGCAGAAAAAGAAAATGGATTCCTAGCAAATTTCGGAGGGATCTCGTTTCCCATCTATTTACCGTTACATATGAGTGGGCTTTGTGATGCTAATGAAACCAGCTACCTGCGAAACAAGTGGACCCTTTTCTAATACCACCATTGACGGAAGGAAATTACCAGGGCCGATTGAAGATATGAGAGGCAGAGGGATATTTAGGGAAACCTTTGGCCCAGAGGCTGAAGGCCAAGCCAGCGGCCTAGTTTTTGCGTATTTAATTCAAACATTCAGTACGTCAGGTCCTTCAAATGATATTCTGAAAACAACAATGTTCTTATATTTATAGGAATTATATAATTTACAATAGCATGTTAAAGGCAGTTGCAATTGTTATTACTTTAGATCATGTGGAATTGAACAAAAAATACTGATGGTCAATGATATTTACAGTATGTTCACGAAACACACACAATGTATGACTGAACAAAATGTAAAATTCTCTCTCTCTCTCTCTCTCTCTCTCTCTCTCTCTCTCTCTCTCTCTCTCTCTCTCTCTCTCTCTCTCTCTCTCTCTCTCGTTATAGGGTAATTAAAATGTTTCGGAAAGGAGAGTGTAATTGCCTATTCAACCCCTCGTAATTTTCGACCCTGCCTGGCCTCTCCTCACCCTCTGAATGTCTTAATTTAAATGAAGGCCCACATCGAAGGGTAAGCATTGTATTAAGTAATTTTCTACCAATTTATATTATTGAATGTTATTTATGTTCCAGCATAATACGTCCTGATATATGCTTCAGTTACTCGCACAATGTATCTTAGTCGTGGTACTAATATCTTCCTTTCCCATCCTCAGTACAAATAAAAATTTCATATATTTTCTTCTGGTATTCGTATGTTTCTTGCTAAAGTTTCCTTCAGGTCGAAAAATTAAACACTTTACAGTCTTATTGATCTCTACTGTATACTACATTTTAACTAGTCATCTATCTATTATAATGGTATCCATTTTAACACACACACACACACAAACACACACACACACACACATAAAGCTATTAGATTAATCAATAACCCTGCAATCACACAGGACCTTCCTACATTATCCATACGAAGAAACGTTGCATCCCTTGCATTATTCTACAGATATTTTCACAACAATTGTTCCGAGGAACTTGCTTCAATTGTGCCGCCTCTCCACATCTTTCCCCGTAGAACTAGGGCAGCTGAGAGCGCCCATGAATTTACACTTTCTCCTCCACAATGCAGAACTTCTGCTTATCAAAATTTATTTATCCCTAGAACTACTACTCTTTGGAATTCACTTCCCTCGAATTGCTTTCCACAAATTTACAATCTACAAATGTTTAAATCCAGTTGTTACAAACATTTTATGAATGGAGGATGCCTTTAGGCACATGGACCTTTTTGTTTTATCTGTGTTTTTCCTTCCTCCGTTCATTGTCTCTTAACAAAAAAACAAAAAACAAAAAAAACATATATATATATATATATATACCTGCATACATATACAGTATATACACTGTCAACATATCCTCTATTATTTTCAATCACCCTCCACATACCCTGTTACCCTTGCCTGTCTTACACCCCTTTCTTAACTTGTATGCATCCATATTTCAGTTATACCGTTCTTATTTCAAATGCATGTTCTACTACTTTAATATTTTATAATCCTCATGTTCGTTTCCATGTTTGTTACGTTGTATTTGTATTGTTATTGTATTTCCAGTTTTTTACCTTCTCCACTGTCGTCCCTCCGACTGTTTATATGTTTTTTTCCGTTTATTGTTCGATTGTTTTGTTGCTATATGTTTTGTTTTTACCTATTCTCCTTCCTTCGCCAACCCCCCCCCCCTACCTCACCACCCTCCTTCCTCATCCCTTGCTTCTCCTCCCTCTTCGTAGACCTGCTATAACCCTTCACCCTCCCTCCTGCTCTCCCGTTACCTAGATTGGTCAGAACACCCCCATTAGTCACAGTTGCCGCTCCACCCACCTTGTTCCTTGTGTTGCCTAGACTATCCTACATGGGCCTCTCCTCATGCCCCCTACTCTATCCCGGAGTTTAAGGGGGAGATAGTAGCTTTTTATGGACCCCCTTCTCCCTCATGTTTAGCATATAATTTTTGTGAATTTAAGACGTTCTTTTCGTTAGTTTGGCGATTTTGAGACCTTTCGCCCTATATCTTTGTTAATATTAAGACTGTTCGTACCATTTAGGTCTCGATTTTTTCCTGGCGAGCGATAGCGAGCCTGTAATTTTAGAAGGAACTGGCCAACATTTATCTACCGAAAAATCTACATATATATCTTGAAAGAGGGTCTAGGGGGTGTTTTTTTTTTAAGCTTGATGGAGGACTAGCAAGGAAACTCAAAAATATATTAATAGATAAATATATAGACCAAAAAACAAGCACTACCCCCTTAAGTACCCAGCGTGTATATGCTCTTCGTCCCTTCTCTCTTCTATTGTACTCTACATTGTCGTCTTCCATACCCAACGTCTCTACCATTTCACCGTTTTTAAATATCTTACATTCTCAGTCAAAATGTCTTCTCTCATAACCTAAACGACCCTCTCCTCTTCTTAGTTATAGAAGGTTGACATGCTCCTGTTTTATGTACGTTATCTTCTCTCAATTGTTTATCCCTTCATGGAAGTCTTATAACGCATCGTATACTGTATCTATTCTATTCCTAAGCTTCTTGTATCACACACTACATTATGTTCGTTTTTTGCTCCTTGCCTCTCTTCCATCAAGGGGTCTTACAGGAACCTGCTCCCTGTCCCTTCTCTCCTTTTAGTATATCCTTTTTGGGATGTATACATGACCCCCTCCCATGTCTCTCTTGGTCTCTTTTATCATATCCCATATGGGCCTGGCCTCTTTGTGGTAATACCTTAAGTGAACCTATTCCTTGTCCTTCTGCTCCTCAGTCACATCTTACATGAGCCATGTCTATGCCTCTTATCTTTCCAACCGCTGCATATCCTCTCTACCTCTTTCATTTCACAAATTCAAATATTTGTGTTTTCTTTTCCGTATTTGGTCTCTTTTGCATCACCTTTCATCATAATATATATATATATGTGTGTGTGTGTGTGTGTATAGGGTATTTGCTCATGATAATTCGCGTAGAGTTTCTTTATTTACATATATCAGTACTTGTATTAGTAAAATTTACTTTTCTTGACCTCTCTCTCTCTTTAATTTTTATCAAAATTCTTACCGTCAGATGCACTGGTTTCCAGCATGACCTTTTGTTAGTGTCCTATTGCCTCCATGCCTCCTCTTCGTTATGTTAGTTTCTCATCTCTCTCTCTCTCTCTCTCTCTCTCTCTCTCTCTCTCTCTCTCTCTCTCTCTCTCTCTCTCTTTTAACATCGACCCCACCCTGCCAGCCCCCACCCAAGTCAGCTCTCGACCGCGCCCCTTCCTTGTTACGCCTCAGTTTTTGTTTGCATATATAAATCAGAATCTTTTGCCCTTTGACCTAGACGCCGTGTTGACCCCGCCGTCTTCTTCCCCTCTTATTTCTTCCTTTGTCCGGGGCGCTTTCGGGTACGTCATTAGCCTTCAGATATTATATATTTTACCTTTTCCAAATAGTTTTTCAATGATAGTAGGATATAGCTTTATTATTCTTTGATACAATGTGACAGTCTACTTATTTTTGTCTTAACCCCTTCTGTACCGGGACGTATTTTATATTTTATTATAGATACATGGGCGATTTTGTGCAGTTTAAGAAGGATCTGTGTTTCAAAAGGGTTACGTGTGATCGTTCGAAGCCTGTTAATTGCTGGAGGAAATTTAAACTGAACCAAATCGCCTAATAATAGCCAGAATAAAGCTTAAAGGAAGGCACCGACTGAATGGGTCAAGAAATAGAACCTCCAGCATGATTTAAGCAATAATATCTAACCACAATGTCATTAAATTATCAAATATAAGTGGCTAGCCGGTAGACTAATTTTCTATATGGTACTATTCTTCTTATTAACTTAGTAATGGAATGTATAAGACTTAAAACTAATAGTTATCAAAATAACCTAATTTCATAATAAATTTAGTAAAATGAACAAATATATTGAGAGTGGAAGCAAACAGCCAGTGAGAGGAATACTAAAGGATCGAATAGACAATAAAGGAAATATACCCAGATTTGTGAACATTAAAAACGAGCAAATGAGAAGCGGCTGAAGCGGGACGTAAAGTAATACATTTGTCAAATTGATTACCATTAAGGGGAGATGGTTAACTTTTTGGGCGATTTTTGCATGTATTCGTTATTTGTCTAGTTTGCCTCCCTAGAACTCCATCAAATTAAAAAAAAAAAAAAAAAAAAAAAAAAAAAAAAAATCCATTAGATCCCCCTTCTAGATTAATTTGTGCATTTTTTTGGTAGAAAAATTTCCCGGCCGTAGGCCGGTTCTTCCAACATTACAGGCTCACTATCGTTCGCCAGGGGAAAAAATCGACACCTACGCTGTAAACAGCACTAAAGGTCTAAGTATTGACGAAGAAATGGGGCGAAAGGTCTTAAAATCGACTAACTAATGGGGCAAACATCTTAACATCTGAAAACTAATGGGGATAAACATGAGGGAGAAAGTGGTGCAGAAAACCGGCCCATCCCCCCTTAAATAGAAAAAGTGGGAGGAGAGTTTTTATTACATCAAATTAATGATATGTTAATTATACAAGAACCATCTTTTACATATTAGAAACAAAGTAGAGGAGTGGAGGAGTTGTGCACACCCAGACTTGGTTTATGCAGCCAAATTCAAGGTACATTAGAGTAAAAGAGCCTGGACACGGAATTTATAGCAGTCTCAGTCATAGGGTGAAGGAAAGAGAGGGAGAGGGTTCCAGAGTTCAATTGTTTAGTATAAGAAAGACAGATGTTTTTTATATTTCTTGGGTTGGAGAGCTGGACAGAATAGAAGGGGGATTCTACTGAAAGGAGGTTTTCTTCCACTGGCTGTAAGAGAGGAGGTGTGCATTGAAAGAGCTCTGAATAACACTGATTGTTGTAATAGCGATAGAAGAGTGCAAAAGATGCAACATTCCGACGTGTAAACAGAGATTATAGGGAACTAAAAGGAATTGAATTGATGAGGCGTAATGCTTTTGACTATATACTGTACTGTCGAGGAGTGTGGTATGGGTGGCAATACCCCACACATGCGAACAATACTCGATACATGGGGCACTCTGCCCCTATATAGAGCAATAAGCTCTGCAGGAGTGAAGAACCAATGGAAACGGTTGAGTAGCAATAGTGCTAATGTGATCTTTTCAAGAAAGGTCAGAAGAAAAAGAAACACCAAGAATTCTGAGAGAATATGAAGGGTTGAATTGTGTATTGTTGAAGAATTAGGGAAAGTCATGTAAAAAAGAGTAACGGGTGTATAGAAGGAGAAATTGGGGTTTTGAAGCATTGAAAGTAACAAGATTTGTTCTGTCCCAATCGGAGATTGTTGATAGCTCAGAAGAGCATGCTATGGCTGTATCACGTGAGTTTTGGAGTGATTGCATGATGGGTCTTTGTGGAAAACTACTTTACTTATGTACCCAGCGCTGCCCGCAGGGAAATTGAAACACTGAGCCGGGGGGGCTCAGCATCCCCCAACCACACACACACACACTTAAGACCTATTCTGGCACCCCCTTAGTATGCATGCCAAGTATGGGCTCTCCATCTTTTAAAACTGAGCCCCCCCCCCCTGCTTAAAACCTATTATGGCACCCCCTTAGTATGCATGACAAATATGGGCTTTCCATCTTAAAAACTGAGGGAGTACTTCTGAGGATGTCGGTGCATATACAGTATAATTATGATTTATCTAATTTATGGAGAGAGAGAGAGAGAGAGAGAGAGAGAGAGAGAGAGAACAAAATACGTTAAGGAGGTAGTGACCATCCTAGTGGAACGCCAGGGACCGTGTGCCCTCCCTGCTGATAGCCCCAAAGGTGACAGTCTTATGGGCCGACCTCGCCTTCTGCGTGTTGGATAGAGACATTCACAAGGCTCTGATGAGGCCTTTGGTAGCTCAATTTAGGGGGATGAGTGGAGGAGGGAATATGCTGGTAGTGAGATATCAAGTAAGGAATGGAACAAATGGAAAGGTAGGTAAGGTAGTTCAGAGGAGATTTTAAGAATATATTATAGGAAAAAAAGATGTTGTTTAGTTGCATGAAGAAAATCTGTCGAAGGATGAAAAATAAATGTCATATTGAGAAATTATGAAGAATGCAGGATCAAATAAAGTGGTGTGAGAATGTAAGTTCAAAGAATAATTAATATAAATAAAAGGAAGCTATATACAATAAAGAGCATTCTATTATAAAGATAAAAATACATTTAATGAGAGGATGAGGGGAAGAATGCATGCACATATACAAAGTGATGAGCAAAGAAAAAAATATAGAATGAACGAGATGATTTAAAATGAAAAGCGTATGTGAGTAAAACAGGTAAAGAAGGTACGCATACCATTCCCTGGGCAATCCTAGCTGGATGCGAGTCCATCAAATTAATTAAAAACGAAAAGTAAAGGAGAAACTTAAACAACATGCACGTAAGAACAAAATGACTAATGATAAGCTTATCAAACCAGAGTCACAAAACTTCTTCAACGTAAATGAACATCAATGCATAGCGACTTATCAGCCAATACTCTCAGGCTGCACCCTACTCACTGCTGCAGGTTCCCAACACTGTCACACTCACGAGTCTTACGAGATTCATTGGACCTTGCTTATTTTTATCATTGGCCTTGTGGCCCTAATCGAATAATAACCCAATTCCTGCAACGTTGTTATCGTCGCCATATGATTAGCCCTTACTACTAAAGACTAATCTCTCTCTCTCTCTCTCTCTCTCTATATATATATATATATATATATATATATATATATATATATATATATATATATATATATATATATATATATATATATGTTTCTAGTCTCTCAGTGGGGATCGAACCATCGACCATCAGAACGATAGCCGACGCTTTAATCAATTACACCACGGTAGACTGCCGTGGTGTAATTGATTAAAGCGTCGGCTATCGTTCTGATGGTCGATGGTTCGATCCCCACTGAGAGACTAGAAACATTTAGTGGCTCACGTGTATTTGTGATATATTCTCAATATATATATATATATATATACAGAGAGAGAGAGAGATATTTACGCAGATACACTATCCACACAGATCTTACGGTATCTGCGAGGTAGCCAGGGTCGCCCAGTAGAGATAGCAACCCTAGGAATATTGGAAAGTGAAAGGAAAGGATAGCAAATATGATGAATCTCTCCCCATCTTTCGCTCTCTCGGGTAAATTATTGTACATAAAGACAGTTAAAAGTGAATAACTTTGCAGGGCTTATAAATAGTATGAATGAATTTACAGAATAGTTAGAAATAGAAAGGACATGTCATTCAACTGAAAACTGTGCTAATTTTTGCCAGGTTTTCGTATCAGTAATCTTAATCTACTCCGGACCAACTTCTCTATGGTACGTGTCTAACCATGTTGTAAAAAGTGTCTATTGAATCACTTTCCATAGCTTAATTTTGGAGCTTATTCCACTCAATATTTAGACTTTGGGTCTCCTTTCAAAATTGAGAGGAAAAATTACATAACAAACTTCACTCAAGCAAATGCAAAGTTTTGTTATGCCATTTTCTCCCACCAAAACACGGTATTTCCACAGCCATGGTCACTCCTTCCTCTAACCCCAACTCCCTCTAACTGTATCCTTTTCCCCACTCATCCTCCCCTACCAGTCTATCTCTGTACCCTCCTCCCCACCAAACTCTCTCTACTCTCCTCCCGACTCATACACCCCCATCACTCTCTGCAAACTCCTCCTCCCTCATCCACCTCATGACCTTTGTTGCACTCCTCTCCACTCACCCATCACCACCACCCACTCTGCACCATCCTCCCCACTCATCACCTTCTCTGCACCCTCCTCCTCACTCACCCGTCCATCACCCTCTCTGCACCTTCCTCCCCGCTCATTCAGCCCCACCACCCTTTCTGCACCCCCCACGCATATACATCTACAAGTTTCTCTTCACTCTCCTTCTCACCCCTGCACCCCCACTATATATATCTTCAACCTCCTCCAATCTATATACATACCCAAGATTCTTTCCACTCTCTTCCCCACTCATCCATCACCACCACCCTCTCTGCACCCTCTTCCCTACTCATCCATCCCCACCACCCTCTTTGCAGTCTCCTCCCCACTCCCACCACCTTCTCTGAACCCTCCTTCCAGCTCATCCACACCCACCACCCTCTCTTTACCCCCTCCAACCCTACCACCCTCTCTCCATCCTCACCCCACTCATCCGCTACCCTCTCCAGCCAACCACCCAGGATCCGATAAGCAGGTGACAGTAACTCCCGATTTCCTGCAAGGGGCCGTCAGGGTAAAGTGCAGACGGCAGTAATTACAAGTGTTGGTCCTTGGCACTCCAGAGATACCGCCAGACCCAGGACAACCACTTATAGGCTGACATGGACACTATTCTTGACGGTTTTCCTTTTTTTTTTTTTTTTTTTTTTTTTTTTTTTTAGCTCCTACTGATTCTGGCTATCACTTTTCAGTAGACATGTGCTTATTTTGCCTTTGGTTGCTTGATTTATACACGATCGTCATCAACTCTAGCTACTATTTTGATGAAAGAATAAATTAATCAGCGCGCTTAACAGTATAGTGAATTTACCCATGCCTTACAGGCCGAAATCGAATGTTGGCTAGTATGAACGCCGACAACAAAACGTTCAAAACAACCTCTTATAGGGTGACACACTCCGGTAGGTGAGGCAGGAACGGTCGTAAAGCACGTAGGTCCTCGAGGGGTCGGGGTGTGGGGGTGACGGTGAGGGAGGGTCTGATGGAGAGATTTTGGGTTGCGAAGATTTAAAAAAAAATTAGAAGAAGAAGTAGTTGAAGAAGATGTAGAAGAGAGGCACACATAATAATAGAAGACGATACAACTAAGAAGTATAGGACGTGGTAATAAGGAGCCTCGGGTTGTGGAGGCGTGTGCAGATTTACAAAATGAAGTGTGAGGAGCAGAACATTAAGGGAACACTGGGAAAAACGAGTGCATAGGCATTACGAAGAAGAGAACACTATTTAGACAACATAGTTTGTACAAGGGAACGTGATTAGAACAAGAATACCGAAGCAGGCAAGGACAAAAACAACATTATCTGCTTTGTAATTGAGCATTACTTACTCAAGTTAGCTAGATTGAAACGTGAAGTATGATGAATGAAGGTACGTATGAATTTAATGAAGAAGAAGGAAGAGGAGTTACACTATACAGAATAATCTAGATTTAAAAGTCCTCACACAAAAAAATACAATAAAATTAGAGAAGTTATGTTTCTCGTTGAACTATGGGGGTTTGTAGTGTTGAAAACGTGTATATAAAAGCGGGAAATGATAGTTTATGGTGTGAAATACGAGAATGAGTGAAATTCTGAATGGGAAATCTGATGAGTGAATGTTCCGGCCGGTTATCTGAGGATTTGTGTGGTCATGTATGGAAAAGTGAGTATGGGTGATGAGTAACGTGAAGAAAAGGGTAACAGAGAATCAAAGGCATTGGACAAATCAGTAACTACAAAAGTTGTATATATGGATTGTTTACGATCAATTTATGAGATACTATATGGTGAGAACACCGTTTTGAAAATATTATGAAGATTGGATAAACAAATTGATTTGAAAGATGTTGAAATCAATTTATCATGATGGAGAAACAAGACTACATTTGAATGACACGAAGTGCATTGATATGTGGTCCGTATGGCTATTTTCAAAGGCAGAGGTCTGCAAGTAAGAGAACTTTTGATGTTGAGAACAAGTCTAAGTAGCAGAAGGGATCTTTGTATGGATGTTATATAGAATAAATAATATCAGAACCCTCAGTAATTCAAATATATACAAAAGAGCTACACAAATGTTAATTTAATAGCATATCATATAGTGTAAATACAAATAATGCCAAAAGATTAGTATATGACAACGCCAAAACAAACATGTGTCCTTAAGAACAAAAAATCATACAACATTACGAAAAAACACAAACACAAGGTATTCAAGGTAAGCGTTCGATGACGAGAGAAAAAAATAGGCAATAAATTGCGATTTTTATAAAACGGAAAATCCGCGTCACGCCTTTCACTAACCTGTTTGGTGGGTATCTGGTGTGTGTGTGTGTGTGTGGGTGTGTGAGTGTGTGTGCTAAGGATTGAAGGGAAGGATGAGGATACCAGTGGGGGCCAGGGCACCCCTCCCCCCCCCCCCCGCGGGCAATAATATTAAAATGCAATAACTTAAGCAATATATGTAGAAAGACTAATTAAAAATACGATTACACTTGTTTATATTGAGAAGCAGATAGGAGAACATATATAATAATAATATTAATAACATATCAAGTAAGGAAAGAACATAGGACATGACAGATGACAAAAGGGATATCATATGAGTTCAACAGAACGTATTACAAGAGGGAACAAGAAACAGGAACAGGAACAGTAGAGGAGAACAGTGGAATGGAAAAACACTATGCGCTGTAAATATATTAAAGGTAAAATAATAGGATGTATGTACAAAGTACAAAGGAGTACAAAGGAGTACAAAGGAAATCAAGCAACAACAGATCTAGTGACCCTTCTAGGTTGCTTGTCCTCCAAAACACTGAGGATCAAGTGTCCAAACAGTGGTTTAGAGTGGGTAAGGGAACATTGGAAAGGGAATTACTGCCCTGGAACTAATGTCCGTGGCAGGATTAGGAAGTTAGTAGGGGACAGATGGGTTAGTAACTGAGGGGGGGATAAAATAAAGTTATTAATTTACAAACGCAGTCAGTCGCGGGTTTGATGCGAGATATTTGTCTAGGCGGAGTTTAAATGAATCAACGGTGATGCAGTCTATAACGTTTCGGGGAAGCCCATTCCACAAGTTGACAACTCGATTGAAGAAGAAATTCTTAGATTCGTGTGAGTTAAAAGATTTACCAATAATTTTGCAACCGTTTCCCCGCGTGTAATTAGATTGGTCGATAGTGAAGTACTTACTACAGTTCATATTGTCGATGCCTTTGATGATTTTGAACACTTGAATTAAGTCACCTCTTAATCTGCGCTGGGTTAAAGGAAATAGATTTAATTCTCTAAGACGCTCTTCGTATGGTTTGTTCTTTAGGCTAGGTATCATTTTGGTAACTCTACGTTGAACTCGTTCTAGCTTGTTTATATCTTTTTGGTAATAAGGGCACCAGGATTGAACGCAGTATTCCAGAAGAGGGCGGACTAATGAATTGTAAAGGGTTAGGATAACTTCTTTGGATTTATGCTCAAATGACCTGCCTATAAAGCCAATGATTTTGTTTGCCTTCTTAACAACTTCTGAACATTGTTGACTCGGTTTTAGGTTACTCGATATTGTTACTCCCAGATCGGTTTCTCTGTTTACATTCTTAAGCTGAGTACCATTCATCGAATAGTCAAAACAAAATTTCAAAACAAAACAAAAGTCAAAACAAAAATTGTCAAAACAAATGTAGAAAGGTACCTTTACATTAATTACAAAATGTATATTATAATGGTATGCGAAAAGCATACCTGTAACGATACAACATTCAGTGAATAAAATATAACATATAGAAGGAACAGTCACAAAACAAAACAAATGCGGAACTCTATGTTTTGGTAATACCGGTATGGACAAACTATGGATCGATTCCTCATATAACACGTAAAACACAACATGCAGAAATATGAGATACTTAGAAATTCGAAAATATATTGAAAATAATTACACATGTTTAATACCGTATATCTAGTTTTTACAGGATTGTAGTTAATGAAATAAATACGAAGTAAAAGGAAGAAGAGGGGTAGACAAAGAATAAGAAGAACAGTTGTGTATGGGATAATTATATAAGATAGATAAAGGGCTACCTTCTGACGCTAGACAGAGCTGTTGGAAGACATTGTATTAGTGACCACCTCCTCAGGGACTAATGCATTTGACGATAGATAGACAAATGTATACAATTTTAATTTAACTTTCTACTATAATTGAAGGACAATAATTCATGTATGCACAAAATGTTGCATGTTTTACTTACCTGTGTGAAAATACTCTATTATATGTATGTCGATGATAGGATGCATTATATTTATCATATGAAATGTGCATATGCATATTACTGTTAGGTGGCTTACAAACAAGCACGTAAATATACTATTGACTATCCAACGAAGGTGATAGTGTAGTCTACATGCAAAGCCTATTTATAGATTCCAACATGCTCATCTGTGTGCTTCCATTTGTATTCCAGTATGCCTGTGTGATGTGAGTCTGTGTGCACGTGAAGAAGTACACAGGGTGGAGGACAGCTGCAGAAGTTATTGACATGAGCGAGCGACAGTGATATGAGTTGTGAAGGGATCAGGGGAGAGGATGTGGGGTCAAAGTGTGTGTGTGTGTGTGTGTGTGTGTGTGTGGTGTGTGTGTGATGAGCTTTTATGTGTATAGTATGCGGGGATGTGTTATTATGCGGTTGTATGTATTAAGCTTTGTACATTTTAATGGGGTGGGATTGAGAGGGAAGTAGCAATGCTGTGGCTGAAAGTATCGTAAGTATTTGAATACGGTAGGGATATAATAACGCAGTGTGTTGGAATGATTAACTTAAACTTATTAAAGTCAGCTGCAGTTCTGTATGTACAATGTATTATGTTATATACAACACAATTGAAAATGAGGAGTTTCTATGCTGGTTTAAATATTTACAATGTAATTGTAGGGTTTTCAAAGAAAGTATTTTGTGCCATGCAAGTGAAAGTTGGATCTATTAGGTGACCATTACTTGGTTGAATAGGAGTAGGTATTTTCGGGGATTAGGAAGGCATGCCTGGAATCTCAAAACTATTTGTAAATGCATTCCGACAATAAATTGATAACATAGATAGTTCAGCTTATCAAATATAAATAGTATTGACCGAAAAGCTACATCTATACGAATGGAACAAACAAAACAAAACAAAACTTAATTATTCACATAAAGAGGATTAAAGAAACCGGAATGGAAGCAAGGAACTTGTATTATGTTGTGGTGAGAGGAAACACAATTGTAAGATTATGAGAGGAGAGAGGAAGAGGTAGACAAATTACGAAATAACTAAAAGAGAACTGACGTGAGATAATTATATAAGGGATGTAAAGAAGTGGATCCAAAGAGGAGATTGTAGGGGTAGAAGTGGTTCTTGTAACTAATAGAACCCCGGGGGCTCTATTGCGTAATATAACCAATGACATAGCCAAATATAGTATCTACAGTAATTACTATGAATTAGAGTGGACTATGTAAACAAGAAGATGATATAGGATATTCTTAGTTTACAAAGACAATAAATAACTTTTCTGCAGCGGCTGTGTATACTGCATGTCGTGATGAAGGAAGGTTGAGGTTGAGGGGAGGGGCGATACAGGAGGGGAGACTGCAGGAAGATGGCGTGTGCTACTGCTTGCAAATGGCCGAGCTCATATGAATAACTCCTGACGTAATGGACGCTATTCGTTAGCAAACAGGAACCGAAATATGAATGTGTCTAGCTGCATCGATTATTATAAACACGTAAACTGGATATAGGCTTTTATCCAAAACCAACCAACAAGAAGATTAAATATGACCGACATTAAGATATTGTATATATATATATATATATATATATATATATATATGTATATATATATATATATATTTTTTTTTATATATATATATCTCTCTCGTCCTCGCTCTCGCTCTCTCTCTCTCTCTCTCTCTCTCTCTCTCTCTCTCTCTCTCTCTCTCTCTTTGTCGACTTGCCCTTCCCTCCATATTGATGAGAGACCGTATAATGCCGACATATTAAGCCTTTCTGATCAGATTAATCACGGTTAATCAGCATCCGTTTTGCGTGGCCTGATCGACAGAACGACGGCGGAGAAATGATC